>CM068707.1:36561816-36959316 GCA_035079005.1 Fraxinus americana
ATAAATATTTTTAATGGAAAAAATTATTTAATCAAACACCCAAAAAGTAGAAATTTGGGTGGAAAAATAATATTTTTCATGGAAAATAAAGTCAATCAAGTACACTCTTAATGAAAAACTCGTGTCATTCATGGAATTACAGTCATGTACAACGCTACTAAATTACTTAAAAATTATGACTGGAAAATGAATAGCAGCCACTTGATCGTGCTGCTGCCAGTTGCCAGACTCAAACGATTGTTTACCAAAAATACAAATCTCTACAAAGTCGTAAGACCATGTGTAACTCTAAATTCTCATGTAGGTTGGATTTGAACCATCGACATTGAGTCTTTCTTAATACTCACCCCAGAAGAAATTTCCTATTCTCAAGTCTTTCGAGGTTTCCATTTTTGCTGCAATTGTATCAGTTGAGGGTAGCAAATAAAAGGGAGATGGAAACAGAGGCAACAAAACAAAAGGACAGCAAAATTTACTTTGGTTTTCTTTCTTTTCTTTTCTGTTACCAATTCATGTTTAATATAAGTTCATACTCTGGGAGCCTAACCGAAAATTGGGCAATTAAGATCAACTTTTTAAGAAAAGATTCACCCCCTCAAACTGGATGAAGTGAAGAAATAAAAATAACCAAAATGGTTCGATCACATATTTAGAACCGTGAAGAAATAAAAATAACTATTTACACTCAAAATAGGTATTACAGTTCGAAATTTTTTCTCTTTCCAACTTTGAATAAATTTGCATAGGTATGTCATCATCTTTCTTTCAAATATATGAAATGAAAGTAATTAAGGGTCCGTTTGATTGCAATGGTGGAAAATGAGTGAAAAGAAAATGAATTCCAAGGAAAATAATTGCCTAGAAATTGTTTTCTTGAGAATTGTTAATTAAATATGTTTGATTAATATAATTTTCCACCTGAAAAATTTTAAAATTTTGGATCTTTTTGTTCACGTTTAACTTTATTTTACAAGGAAATTGTTCATTAAAGTGATTTTTTTTTTTTTTACAATTGGTTATGAAATTTGTTACCATTGCCAAAACATAAAAAAAGGAAAAAAAAAATTTGCTTGAAAACTATTTTTTCATCAAAATTTAGTATTCGTTTGACTTCATTTTACATGAAAATTGTCCATTAAAGTGAAATTTTTTTTTTTTTTTTTACAATTGATTGTGAAATTTATTTTCATTGCCAAAAAAAAAAAAAAAAAAAAGACGACCGGAACATGGAATTCATTTTCCCACCCCCTCGACCGGAAAATGAATTCCCCAAATATAAGGCAAATGGGCCTGGCGGGGCCGGGCGAGGGGGTGGTGAATTTTTTCCTTAGAAATTTTTTGTCATCAAACAATACATTTGTGGGAAAATGAAAAATATTTTCCATTTTTCATGAATAAACTATCCAATCAAATAAGGCCTAAATATAGAAAACTTACACTTGAAAGTGTAGAACATATTTTCCAACTGGAAACATTTTGGTGGACGCACGATGTTTGACAACCGTTATTTGAAAATATTTTTTCTACATACTCATTTTTAACAAAACATTTATACAATAAAATATTCTATACTTAAATTAAAAACCTTTTTATACTTTTAAACTATACATTCTCTCAAAAAATCACTATTTAAGACATTATTTTTTGGAAGTACCACCAAACATGGGCTTTCTTTCTTTCATTTTGATATGCAATACTTTCTTTTGAGTAAAATAAGTTCGTGCCAGATCTAACATGTATCCCAGTGTAGTTCAACATCATGTATGGTGTCGGGATTGTGTGAGTAGTCTGTAAGAGCTCTTATACATTGTTCAAAGTTCTTTTATACGACGTTAAGTACTCAATACAATTTCGATGACTCAAACACTAGATAATGCTATTTATTATAGATTTGTCACCAACATATTGCCCCCTTGGATAACGAGTTCGACGGAGACAATGATACACGGTACAAAGAGGGAAAAAAAAAATTCTCTCTTGATGTCACTATCTTAACTTCCACTCTCAAGTAGGGGTTGGCAAAAAATCGCCCAACCCGCCCAACCCGCCCGACCCAACCCAAATCGACCGGATTGGGTCGGTTTTTTTCATTTTTTTGGTTGGGTTCGGGTTTAGAGTGTTGAAGGCGAGTCTGGTTGGGTAGGGTTGCGGGTTAAACCAAAAAACCCGACCCGACTCGACTCGACCCACCCGACCCTTCATATTAAAAAAAAAAAAAAAAAAAAACTTAAAACCAAATCAAACCCCGACTTTTCACTCCACTCCTCATTTTCTCCGACTCTCTTCATTTTCTCTGTCTCTGACTCCCTTCATTTTCTCCTCTCAAATTACCAATTTTAGGACTCATGGAGATAGGGTGAAAGGGGGATTCCAGATCTCGTTTCAATTTCTAGTTTAGAGGGCTGAACTGATGAATTTCCTTCTCGATTTATGTCATTTTGTTAGCAAAATTTTAATAAAAAATTTGCTGCTTCTTTTGTGCTTCATCTGTTTACATCTTGTGTGTGAGAATACATATACGGAATAAGTTAGTAATTGAATTTATTCGACGCAGAAGTGCATATTTACACATGGGCGTAATGAATTCATGACGCTGCATTGTGATGGGCCCGCTGAAATTGTATGTCTAAACCCTAAATCTTAAATGACTCCAATGGAAATAAGGTGGAAATGTATTTCTAGTAGTTGTAATTAGAGATTCAGAGTTGCTATATACACAGAAAAACGTACATTATTGGGAGCATTTACAAAATTAGGAGTTCTTTGTCTTCATTTTGTGATTACAAAATTATAATTATCTGAATGAAAAACTCAGCATGTGTATCTGAGTTACTCCTCTATTTTGCTGTCTAGAAATTTTGAGGAGGTAGTAAGTTTCTTCTTATTGAAGTTGCTTCTTTTGATTTTATTGAATTGGTTGAACTATTTGCTCCTTATTTGTGTTTCATTTATCCAGGTTGCATAAACTTATGTGGTTGAATGTTCATCAAATAAAAAAATGCAGCCCCATTAGTTTTTGATTATCTGGGAAGCTCTTCTTCGATTTGGTTGATTTTGATTCTTTTGAATATAATTGTTCTACAGAAAATTTTGGATGGTGACTGATCCAATTGGCTTTTGAGTTTTCAAAACAACTTTGAGATACAAAGTTTTAGACAATTTCACACATGGAGTCTTTGTTGGAACCCGCTCCAGCCTCTAGTTACCCTCATTTTGACAGCCATAGCAGTGACATTTGCATCTGCTACTCGAGCTCTGAATTATGGAAAAGAAATGGAGCGGAATCGGGACTTATCTGAAGCATCCATTACATTAGACAGGTCTCAGACGCTGATGAACTTCTTTAGTGCTTTACACGTTTCCAGGTATATTCAAGAACTTCTTTAGTGATGTCTACATTATGTAAATGTTGTCAAATATGTTATGTATTATCAAATATGAAATTTATTGATATTGAAAAACTATTAATGTTGTTTTATATTCAGTATTTTGGTAGAAAAAATCAGGATTTTAGGACTTTAATATTTGTTGAAAGGTTGTTCCAACTCGACCAAACCGACCCAACCCAACCGACATTTGGTTGGGTTGGGTTGAGTTTCAATTTTTTCGTGAATTGGATTGTGTTGAATTTTGATCAAACCGATCGTATTGGGTTGGAACAAAAATTGATCCGACCCGACCCGACCCACCGCTACTCTCAAGAGTAATTTACATGAATGAGAATCGCACTTGGAGATCATAAAATTATCAAACAGCAATTTACGTGTTAATTATCGGAACTCGTTCCTTCATTAACCAAACTAACGAAAGCGCACAATAGAATATCCATGTGTTAAATGAGCCGTGCTCCACTCGTCAGCCCTTCAACCCCTTCTCTATAGATTTGATAATTGTTATTGCAAGCTCAAATCAGCACATTTTTCTCACATCCCCACTGAAGGTTTAAGAGAAATGGGAAGCACGGGTGCTCTGATCAACAATCTACACCTAAAAAATAACTCCCTTTGCTTCAAATGCTTACATTCGACCCCGATTCCTAAAACTTCTTTGCATATCAACCCCAGAAAACCCAAGCTGTTGAGCTTCTCAATTAAAAAGAATTCGAAGAAATTTACAAGGATAGTTTGCTCTGCGGTTGAAGATGCCATCGAGAAGCAGCAAGAATTGAGTAGTGGCAGCCCTAATGGAGCTGACTTAGTTGTTGAAGATATGCAGGGTAAGATAGAACCTATTTGATATTTTTTGTCTTCAAGATTATTATTATTTTTTTATTTTTCGGACTTCTTGATCTGGCATGTTTTCTGAATTGTGTCGGTAGTTGATTGCTGATACTGGGCGTGCCCTATGTTGTTTGAACTTCATGATTTGATGCCTTTGATGTTAATATTGTATTTTGGTATAGTTTTGGAGTGGAATTGTTGTAAAGGCTCGGCTTCATATCTGTTTGCTTGGGGAGAAAAGAGAACATATTTTCTTCATCATGGTGTATTGAGCTAGGTTTTTAGCAGTCATAGGTGCTAGTTTCACAATTGGATAGGCTATATTGCTCTTCAGTTTTGTGAGTGCTCGAAATATGGTGTCTGGTACTTGACATTCAGGCAACAATATGAGATTATCATGGTCCTAAAGTTAGGGAGTACACCAGAGATGTTTTCTTTGTTCTATAACTATTTTAAAAGAGATTTCGATATGTTTGGAGCATTTTGACTGTGTTGGCCATCATGTTACCATTGGGTTAAAGAAATAGTAATAATATGTTGTGTCCAAACACCCAGAATTTGAGCTTTGATGAACTTGGCATTTTGATGAATTCAAAGCATCAAGCACCCATACCCAAATGTGAGAAGCATTTGAGCTGGTCCGTTTATTAATTCAACCAGATGAGTGTTGCTAAATACTTCATCTGGTTGCTATTGTTGTAAGAAACGAAACAAGTTTTCCTCCGATCTTGGATAATTTCACCATGACTTGCTGGTAAGTTGATCTTATCACCATGACATGGTTTGGTTATATCAAATTTTCTTCCATTCTCAAAACTCTTAAAGTGTGTGTCTTGTTGACCTGTGAGAACTGGATGGGTGCGATTCTTTTAGTATGATCTTGCTGCATAAATTTGTAAATATCAATTCGGACAAGAATTTTGAAAATCTATGAGTTGAAACTCTGTTGTTTAATTAAAGTAACATGCCTCTTTCCTCTTATTGTAAAGCAAATGACTTTGGTAATTGAACATTTTATGGCATTTGCAATCCCACGATGATCTTGGATATAAATCTTTTTACTCACACACACACACATTTTACTGGATAGAGAATATACATTTATAGATTAGATTATAATATGTTTGGCAAAGCTTTTAAGTGCTTCTAAGTTGTAGGTCTCGTGGAGTGTATAGATAATATGTAAGTAGTAAGTTGTGAATCCTATTAAATAAATGGATAAAAAGTATGTTCGACTTGCTTAAATAAAAATGTTAAGATTTGCCAAACATACACTATTTCTGAGGAGCTCAAAGGATGCCTATTCATTTGATCTTGCTTTTTTGAGGCCCTATAGGCCGTGGTTTCTTGGTCCGTGTGTTTACTTGATGTTTCACTTTATGTTTGTATCATATTTCCACGAGCCTCTATCATCACATAAGTGTATGGACACAGTAGTAAATTCCTATGTTCTGGGCGTGCCAAAACTGCGCCTTATTGTGAGTGATTTTCCATTTTTCTTTCTTTAGTTGCTGACATCTACTCTGAAGACTTATTTGTGCACTATCATTATCTCAGTATAAGAGGTCTGTAGTTTGCTCAGATTCTGAAATCATATATTTACGGCATTATAGATTCTAGTGATGGCGCAAAAAGTCGTCTTCAGAACAGCGATACAGATGATGATGGGAATCCTATTTACAATTTTCTTTATCCTAGTAAAGAGCTCCTTCCCGATGATAAAGAAATGAGTATATATGATCATCTAGAGGAGTTGAGACAGAGACTTTTCACGTCAGTTTTGGCCGTTGGAGCTACTATGCTTGGTTGTTTTGTGTTCTCAAAGGAACTCATTATATTTCTCGAAGCTCCAGTTAGTGCACAAGGTGTTCGATTTTTACAACTAGCTCCTGGAGAGTTTTTCTTCACATCTCTAAAGGTATATATCATCAATATCTCTTCATTCCATGAGTGAACTTAATGTTCTCTTTTCATTTGGCATTGAATAAAATATAATTTGTTACTTGTTTATTTTATCCTTTCAGACTTCTGGTTATCTGAAACTACAGCTTCTATCTCTGTCGTACTTTCTCGTATGTCTATTTCCTATACTAGAATTCCAAAGCTCCTCTTTAGTACCTGAATGTATGCACGTACAGATGGGATTAAATGAACATTTCTTGTATTTTAATCACAAGAGGCAAACCATTTCTTGAGCATAGACATGACATATTAACTTATGGGTTAACTAATTATGGTTTCTGCATGTAATCTGATATTGCAAATATCAAAAAATAACTTTCAGAGAATATATAGTCCTTGTTTGAACCCCATTTTTTCAAGAACTCATTTTCAATTACACATTCTCCAATAAAATAATTTTACACGTAAACCGAAAACTTTTTCTTATTTTTGAACCACACATTTTCCAAAAAATCAATATTCCAAAATACATTTTTCCCCCAAAATGGGGCTCAAACAAGGGCATATTGTCAAAAGAGGATCTCAACTTGGCGATTGCAGTTAGATTGTGGCTTGTTGTTTCCATGCAAGGGAGTGGCACAAGTGCTTTTGTCATTCGGCTTTCTATTAAGCCATTGTTCGCAAAATTTCAGTAGTGACAAGTGATTCATATGACAGGACTAATGTGTCCTCTACACTGCTTCACCTGTATTCGTATGCCCTTTCAAGGTTTCACTAGTTCCAATATAAAAATTTTGTATATAGTTTTGGCTGGTTGCAGAATTTAAATTACTATCCTTGAGTATCCTTTTTTTCTCAATGCAACTGGATTGGATATTAAACTCTCACTTTCTGATGTAACTGATCACCTTTTTACGTGGAAAATGAGGGAACATGAAAATACACAGATTATTCTACTTCAAGAGCTGTTGGCAATTACACATTCGAGAAGAATCAATAGTGTTCCCTTTATCTCCAGAGTTGAAATTTAGATCTAATCCTTCTCTAAGAATGGATTTCATATTTCAATTCATCCTAGAAAAACAAAGTATCTGTTATTTTGGAAAGCTCAAGTTATGCCCTTCATAGTCTGGGCAAAATTTGAACATTTGCTGACTGGGATCACTTTGGATATGTTTGGTGTACCGGATTAGGCCGTATAAATAATTTAATATAAAATTATAATGGATAATACTAGGTAGATGGTCTTATGGTGGATTAACGTGGATAATATTCATCTACTTTCCATTCAAAAGATAGTCATATCAACTGTATAACATAATACAATATAAATGATGGATAATATTCTTCTAGATAGTCATATCAACTGTATAACATAATACAATATAAATGATGGAGGTGGGTTTAGGCCAGAGAAAAAAGAGATAATAAGTTAAATTCTCTTAAATGAAATTTCATAGATTCCTCTACCTAGTAATATTCATTATAATTTAAACTAATTTTTTTCTCCGGTCTAATCAGGTGCACCAAATGTGACCTTACAGTTTGTTCAGTTAATAGCCCTTCATAGCAGTATTTCTTATTTTTTTCCTTCTTAAATCAGAAGTGTTGGGACGAAAGAGTTTTTCTTTTTTTTGTACGGAATAAAAAATTTCATATTTGATGCAGGTTTCAGGATACTGTGGCCTCCTACTAGGAAGCCCTGTGATTCTCTATGAGATGATATCATTTGTTCTTCCAGGCTTAACAAAGGAAGAGAGAAGATTCCTGGGGCCAGTTGTCCTTGGGTCCTCAGTTCTTTTCTATGCTGGCCTAATCTTCTCTTATTACGTTCTCACTCCAGCAGCCTTGACATTTTTCGTTAGTTATGCGGAAGGGGTTGTTGAATCACTGTGGTCTATTGATCAGTACTTTGAGTTTGTCCTTGTGCTCTTGTTTAGCACTGGATTATCTTTCCAGGTAAAGTTTATTCTTTATCTGCATTCTTTGTCCATGCGGATGACCATGCAAATTTTAGGTTTAAAATCAGTATATTGATTCTGTATATATCAGAGAAGGTATCACCTTCATTCAGAATATTCCATTTCAATAATATAATCGTGGCCTGCTAGATATGGTTGTAAGTAATAATCGCGATGTTAAGTGCAATTTACCCCTTTCTGTTGTTTAGTTTTCTGATTATCCCCGTTCAAGTTTGAATAGTCACTTAAATCCTGTGTTTACTATATCTATTTATTTTTTTAGTGAAATTACTATATTCTCGCGTTTTTTAATTTTTGCTGATTATTCTGAAATAGTGCTGATAGCTCACCCTCCACTTAACTTAGCTCATCAATTCTTCTTTTGTCTTCTATTGTGGTGAAATAACTAACCTATCCTCATAATTTGCTTGGCACTATTTTTGCTCAAAGGTTATGGAAGTCATTTCCTTTAAAAACTAATAAAGCTAAGTCATGTTGTTGAAAGAACGCTTGGATTTTGCAAATATTGCTTTATAAATCAGTCTCTGTTTGTGCCCTGTTCTTTGCTCACCTACGAATGTTCTTTAGTTTCAAATATGTCATTTGTATGAGTGTTATTTATGGACGTGTCTTCTTCTTTGCTGATGGTGGCTTCTTAATGGGCTAATATTTGTCGATACTGTAACTATGTAGCACCGTTCTTGCGGAGAGCTCAGTTGGCGGATTTGATTGGAACAATGGACAATTTTTTGGGGGGTTGGGGAAACACCTTTCCATTATCTGATCGGAAAAAAAGAGGTGCAAAGAGATAATGAGTTTGGATTACAGACATGGATGTGCAAAAAATGTTTGAAAATGTTCTGACAGATGTGTTGGAACGACTCATGGATTTCTATTGCTTTCAAATTGTTTAAATCTCAGATATAATGCAAGTATTGGAATATTTCCTTTAACAAATTGTTGCCTCATCCTTTTCTCCTCCTCTACAGGTTCCAGTAATACAACTGCTGCTTGGACAACTCGGATTAGTGTCATCAGAACAGATGCTATCTGTCTGGAGATATGTAGTGGTAGGAGCGGTGATTGCTGCTGCTATACTCACACCATCAACGGACCCTCTTACTCAACTGCTTCTGGCTGGCCCCCTGATGGGTCTTTATTTGGGTGGAGCATGGACGGTAAAGCTTCTTGGCCGATGATTTACTTTACGATCGTTGCTTTGGTACCCAAATTTGCTGAAAATTTATATGTTGTAGGCATATGAAACTTGAAATGGAGGTTTTTCTATTAGTAGCACTGTAGCATTTACGCCTGTTACTGCCAACTTTATTAATGCTAGACATTTTTACTAGTTGGTTGAAAAAAGCAATGTAATTCGAACCGACTGAGCCTGCGGTTTGACTTGTGAAACCGGGAACCGGGCCCAAAGCCTAGCCGGTTAGGCGGATTAACCCATCTTTTAAATAACCACCTAAAAACCCGTTGACCTGCCCAATTTTATGAAAATTGTTGACCTGTTTCCAGTTTCACTAGCTTAAATTTAAGAAAACCGCCCAAAAATCCATCTTTTGATTTTTTTGTAAACCTGTTTCTAGTTTCACCAGTTCAAATTTATGAAAACCACCCAAAACCCATCTTCGATTTTTTATTTTTTTAAAAAGTCACCGATAAGACTTGATTTGACCCTTTTCCTTTTTCGAGTCATTGTTAAAACATTGGAAAATAGGGTAGATTCTTAAGAATAATTATTCCCATGGAATACTTGCATGAATGGTGCCATTATAGTAGAGATGGCAATTTTCCCCGTCCCGTCCCCGTGGGGCCCCGCCCCGAATGGGGCAAAAAAACTTGTCCCGAATGGGTTGGCGGGGTGGGGCGTGGCGAGGTTCGGCGCCCCGTCGCGGGTCGCGGGGCGGGGCGGAGATGAACCCGCCCCGTGAAGAATTAAAAAAAAAAAACTTGTTTTAGACATTATTTGTTTTGGACATATTTTTGTTTCAAATGCTTGCTTTGAATATTGATATATTTAGTTTGAACATTATTTGCTTTAGATTTTAAAATTTTGAATTTGTATTTTAAATAAATAAATAAAAAAACAAATGGGGCAAGTTCTCGCCCCGCCCCGCCTAAGGCGGGGCGGGGAGTGTGGCGGGGTGAGGGTGCCCCGCCCCGAACCCGCCCCATTGCCATCACTACACTATAGTCAATAAACGATTTTGTAAATTTTTAAGAATAATTATTCCCTTGTTGGGGCCCCATTTTAATGAGATCTTGAAAAAATATATATTTTGGAACAGTAGTTTTTTGGAGAATGTGTGGTTAAAAAGTAAGGAAAATTTTGGATTTATGTGTAATATTATTTTATTAAAAAATATAATTGAAAATGAAGAAAGATAAAAAAAAATGCATTAAATTAAAATGGACCTCAAACCATTATGCATATATAAATCATGGTGAGAGCAGCCTTGAAGGTTATCTGATTTTACACTCAACTGTCGATGCATCACTGGCTCAAAAAAAATTCAGCCTCTGTTTGAGCCTTAAAATATAGAAAAATGCTAAATGTACACGGGAAGTTGACACTCCTGCGTACACGCCCCTCACAAGAGGGGGGCCCACGGTGATTATCAGAGGGTGTTTACTTTTTATAGCTAATTTTCATAAGCAAAAATTTTAGAAGGATAACTAGTTTGACGCACGTGTGATGCACGTGCTGTTGGTGAAGTTGTGTATTAAATAGTGTGTTGTTTAAGAAAAAAAATGAAAGAAAATGAGTAAGGTTTTGACATAATTTGTAAGTGTATTGTAATTATACTGAAAAAATATAGAATATATGTAAGTGGTTAGAATATAAGAAATGTTATTCATCCCCAGTGGGGATGCATCCCCAATCTATGTGGCGTTAATGTGACATTAAATGATAGGTGAAATTAAATAAGTCATTTAATTTCACCTATTATTTAACCAATCATTTACATCTACATAGATTGAGGATGAATATCATTTTTCTTAAAATATATGGACAAACCAAATTTTCCATACCACATCATCATATTCATTAATCTGATAAGGTGGAGTGCCTCAATTGAATAAAAAATTGAAGCCTAATGATGGTGACAAAAGTGAAACATTGAGTGAGTGAACTTCAATGCATTTAATAAAAAAAAACATACTAACTGCAAGAGTACATAAAATCAAGTTTTTCTTCTCTTAAGTTACAACCACTCAAAAAGAAAAAGGAAAGAAAAAAAGTTTGAACTTAAAGTATACTGAATAAACATCAACTTCTAGCAGTCCAAATATGCAAAATCTGAAAATGTATCACATGCATCAACTATTAATAATATTAAAAATACAGATTTATGTTCAAGAACCTATAAGGAACTAAAAAAAAGAATAGCGTTTGGAAAAAAGAAATAGCTTACTTGTTTTCAACTAACTCATGCTGTAAGCTATTATTAAAAGTTTCAATAATCGACGACAAATCCTTCTCTCTTGTAGATCATCTATAGAAGGCAAACAAAATACATATTAAACAAAGCCATTGAACTAATATACAGTGCATAGAATTTGCAATTTAACAGACTCGGGGTGATAAATATGATAAATGTTCTCAAGTTCTAAAGGTAAGAAATATAAATGAAACTACATGTACAAAATGGACAGGAGAGCGTCAAACAAAATAATATTAGGTAAAAACATAAGAGGTCAACACTCACTTTCAACTATTTTTACGGAGCCGAGCATGGGAGACAGCAATCTGAGGACCAACGTGTGCATTATTTTTCACAACATCAATGTCTAAGACTTTATCAAGGAAACTCATACAGTAAGATGTATGTAAACAATTTGAGGCAAATTAGTGAAATTGGGTAGAATAGAATAAGAAAAAAAATAAGAAAACACTTAAGGCCAAGCAAGTATTTGTCTATTGATCCTAAAGCATTATATAAAGGATACTTGAAGCAAGAGAGACTCTTCCAGTTAGTTCATTCACTCTACCAAGCAAGAATGGAGTTTCTGCACTGTCGTTTATGTTCTGCTCCCTTATGGCCATTGATGGTGTTAACATTGTTAACGGCCTATATACATACCAACATGCAAACATCAGCAAATAATAATAGGATTTGCTTGTCAAAAAATGATTTGATAGCCATTGCAAACTCTTACCTCAGGAAAGGTGAAGTTAAATTGCCAATCACCTTTCCATAAAACTTATAGTCAATGAGAAGAGTTGTTAAGTTGTATTCACTCCAAAGTAGTAACCACTACTTCTTTCAAGAAAGCACATAGAATTGAAATTCTTGTTCAACAAAGGGCTGTTGTTTTACCTATAATTGTATGCTTCAAGAAAAATGAAAAGAATTTCATCTTGTAGACTTTCATCAAAACTCAAAGCGGATAAAATATTTGAAAATTTAGTCAATTGCCATGGAAATGTCTTGTACTTACAATGTGCGGTTTATGTCCCAACGATAAGATCTAGCTTAAAATTCTCATTGTCAAATACTTTGAGCATTATTCCAATCCAAGCGTTTGTCAGTAACTTCATCCATAGTTCAACATCACTTCGAAAAAAAGCCAAGAAAAAAATGTGAATGAAAGATATGGGTATTCCTCTTTAGACCTCTGTTTTCCATAGCAGTGAAGCACAATAAAGAAAGCAAAAATTGATGGACACCAATTCTCCAAGTATCTGATTCAATGAAAATTATTTAGGATTACATGATTGAAGCCGACAAGCAGTACGATATTAATGAGGTATTCATCTTGCTCGTTTGTAATGCAAGCATCCACAAAAAACATAGTAATAAAATATTAACATTAGTTTAAGATATTCATAATTATAAAAAAAATAAATATAGGAAATTTTTAATTCTTCACAGGGACTCACTTCGTGAAGACCGTATTCCCTGCTGTACTTACAACGTAACAGCCATATTTTAAGAGTTCATACAATTAAGAGATAAAGTAGGTCAGTTCAGGCATTTAATCAAACACATCGAATACATTGTCTTGTCTCAATAAGTTACAGAAATAACGATTTAATACTATAATAAATTGATTTAGAGCATGAAATTAATTGGGTATTATGAGATTAGGTTAAAACACGCAATATCCATAGGTAGATATGTTATAACAGCAAAACATCTCTACTATTTTCAGTTATGCACAACCAGATAACATATAACTTTAAGTACCCTCTCACAGAGGAAAAAGAAAGGGTTAGATGCACACTCACAGATGGACTAAAGATGCATGATTCTGGAAGTAAAACGTATGGCCATTGTTTGAAGAAATGGAAAAAAATTGAGAGGAAAAAGAAAGGGTTAGATGCACACTATTTTTTATTCAAAAAATATGGACATTTTTTCTCTTATTTATAATTAAACATTTTCAATAAAATAATAAACAATCACGACTTTACGTTTTACAATTAATGTAAAATTATTTTTGACATTACCCACAAATTTTTAAATCGCTTAAAACAAATATTCGTAATTTAAAATACTGAATCAAACGTAAATAAAAGGAAGTTCGTGGATACTGTCTACATCAGTGTTGCTCAGTCAACTGAATTTGTCCTATGTTTTTCTTTATCTTTCTTCTCATGTCAATTCTTCAGTTGAATGATAAAATTTGATGATATTAGTTAAAAAAAATGATCATGTGCAATAGATCCAGATAGGTTGAGAATAAATAATATTTATTATAGTGATTTGTTCAATAAAAATCTATTTTGACGCCATAAATTTACCCTTTTTAAATGCAGAAACTTAAGAAAAATGAAATTGAGAGAAATTGGTGTAAGTATGGGGTTGATAGTGGGTTAGAAAAGAGAAATTAACTTAAATTTTCGAATCGGACGCAAAAAGAAGGGGTTTTCACAATTAATGTAAAATTATTTTTGACATAAAAAATAAATTTTTAAATCACTTAAAACGAATATTCTTAAATTAAAATACTTAATCAAAAATTAAAAAAAGCTTAGCCGATCCGACTTATATAACAAAAAAGAAAAAAAAAAAACCTTGGGCGAATCGACCCATAAAGTCATTTGGAATCAAAATCAAACGTAATAAAAAAAAAAAAAAAAACTTGGCCGAGTCGATCATATGTTTAGGATGGCCGCACTTCAACATTTCAAAACAAAATTAAATCGCTTAGAACGCATATTTAGAACGTAAAATATTGAAGCAAATGTTAAAAAAAAAAATTGGTTCAGCGGCTTAGCCAAGCTGAGACTAAAAGTCTATTGGCTCGGTTTGGAAACGCGATAAATTAAAAAAAAAAAAAAAAAAAGGGCTTAGCCGAGCTGGCAGCTTATGAACAGTACTTATGAATAGTGCATATATTCTTTACTCTTCTAATAAAGTAGGAAATAAAATTTTTTAGTTAAGAAGAAAATTATTGTTTAAAAATGAACGCTGAAAGGAAAGTCCTTTCAAAAAACATTCGGCAAAGGTATTTCAAACCCGCTAAATGAGGGCGGACCTGGGGGTGGCCTGGGTGGGCACGTGCCCCCCCTCCCCCAGATTTTAAAGTTTTTTTTTTTAAAAAATAAAAATAAAAATCTCATTCTCAAACGTCTCCATTCTTATTTCTGAGAACCTTTCTCCAGTATCTCTCTCCTCTCCCTCTCTATTCTCCGTTTGCCAGCGACTGAGCGACTCCATGGTGTGGGTGGTTGGGTGTTAATTGTATTATGGAGAGCCTTATTTATTCCAAGGGAAAAATTCAGTTATCAGATATTGTCTTTGGCCCATTTCAAAATTGACAATACATCTTTCAAATTTCTGAAATCAGAGATTGACATATAGATACAAATATATATCTCATATATATAAATACATAATGATATATAAGTCAGTTTCCTTAAAATCAGCCCGCAATTACCGTTAAACCCAGTTTTCCCGATCGTTTGAAATTAACCTCCCAAAAATACAATCCGTCACGCAGGGAATGATTATAATCCACGGAATTGTGAAATTCACAATCTACAGGCACCGAAATCCTCTGAGGCGACTCTAATCGGAAAATCCAGGTCACGGCTATCGTAGAAAGATCCAATTCATGGAACAGTTTCCATTACGCCAAACGAATTCGAGTTCAGGAGTTTCGAACAATTCGGGTATGTCATTATTAATTCTAGAAGTTTGAAATCAGAATTGACGCTATTTGAAGTCACTTTATTTGAAGAAATTGACATGAGTGTTTCCGATGAAGACTCCTGTGACCATGCGTGCTTCATGAAGCAATCTGAAATTATAAATGTGTCACATGCAGTTCAAAAAAAAATATGAAGTGTTTTTTTTCTAATGAAATCAGATGTCAGTGACTTGTTCACGTATGTGATTCGAATTTTATAACATGTTCGTGACCAGTAGTGTTCAATTAGCTTTCAGAACATAGGACATGCAGTTTAAAAACTGTGATATGCCTTCATTCTGGCTCAAAATCATGTTTCTGACTACGTGACTTGATATGTGACCCCAAAATTTAATATATATAATTGTGACGTGATGTGTTTTATGTGCAGTTTTGTTATTCAAAACTGTTGCCTAATCTGTTATTTGTCGTGACTAAGTAACTTCAACTGTGACCATAAAATCTAATATAAATAACTGTGACTATTGAACTGTGCCGTGATGTAGGTTTTATGTGGAGTTATGAGATTCAATAATGTTGGCTGATCTGTTATTTGGTTTTTTTTTTGACAGAAAGGGAAAAAATTTATGTTGGTTTGACGAATGGGTCACAGCTATCGTTGGTGTTGATCGATCGTAGCTGTGGTTATGCGAAGTTTCTGGATATAGTTATGAGAGAGTTCAACTTGGATCCTTCGAAGGTCTCAGTCACAATGAGTTATGAGTTGATTAACAATCTGCCTCCGGTCACAGTAAAAAATGACGATAATTTGTTGGCCTACATAGTGTTGAAGTATATGCATCGTGACCCTACCAAGTATCCAATTACAATTGAGGTCACAGCTGCTGAATGTGTCGAAATGCATGTTGTACAACCAATTTGTGTACAGCCTAATGGAAAGGAATTCTCGTTACAGGATTTGTCGACAGACATATGTGGATCAATAATAGAACCATTATGTCCAGAGTTCCAACATGTGGTCACGGTTGTATCAGATGCTGACTCTAGAGAAGTAGAGAAAGGAGTTGTTTTTCGTAACAAAGAAATCCTGAAGTTGAGCTTGTCCTTATATGCAATCCAAAAAATGTTTGAATATGTAGTTGTTCGGTCAGACAAGAAAGACTACCTTGTGAAGTGTAGTCATGACGAGTGTGATTGGAAATGCAGAGCATCAAAGATGGGTAAAACAGAGATGTTTAAAATTAGATACATTGCAGAAGATCACACATGTGCTTCAAACATTGTATTAGGCACTCATAGGCAAGTGACAAAGGCTGTTGTGTCATCTTGCATCAAATACAAATTTACATCGTCGCGCACCATATACACTCCAAATGATATACGTAATGACATGTTGCACACATATGGAGTATCTTTGAACTATGTGAAGGCTTGGAGGTCCCGCGAGGATACTTTGAAAGTGATTAGAGGTGACCCAACAAATTTATTTAGTCAGGTACCGAAATTCTTTTCCATGTTGGAGGTAACAAATTCTGGGACGGTCACAGGTCTACACCTTGATGGTCACAATATGTTCAAATATTGCTTTATGGCATTCGGTGCATCAATTCAGGGATGGAAACATTGTAGGCCTGTTGTTGTGGTCGATGACACGTATCTAAATGGACACTATGGTGGGACTTTGTTCACGGCATGTACACAAGATGCAAATAATAGCATATTCATACTTGCTTTCGAGATTGGTGATAATGAGAACGACAGATCTTGGTCGTGATTTTTCGAAAACTTGAGGAAGGCATATGGTGATAGAGAAGGGTTGTGTTTTATATCGGATCGGCACAAAAGTATCAAGAACGCAATTGAAAGTATATATCCTGGAACATGTCACGGGATCTGTTCATACCATCTCCTACAAAATCTGAAGTCAAGCTATGGAAAATCAGGTCACAACATCACGCAAGCATTCAACTCAGCAGTTTGTGCTTACACCTTGTCGGAATACGAATATCACATGCAAGAACTCGACGCAATTAATGAGAAGATCAGGGGTTACCTGATAATATAATACATATTATTTTCAGTCTGCATTCGTATACATCTATTATAGAATTGTAATGTATGTGACACTTCATTGTTTTTATTATTGTAGGTTGGTGTTGGGCTTGATAAATGGTCACGATTGCACATGCCAACGAACAGATATTCCACGATGACATCGAACATAGTAGAGTCGGTTAATGCAGTCACTAAGTCCGCCAAGAACTACCCTATAATAGCTTTGTTGGAATCGTTGCGTGAAACTACGCAATCTCGGTTTTGCAAACATAGAGAGACTGCACACATCACTTTCACCACCTTGTCTAGTAAGTACGAGAAGCAGCTAAGGGAAATGGGCAAAGATGTGAGAAACTTGAGGGTAATCTATTTATTGTGAACTGAACTTTGTAATTGTGACCTCATATGTGACTTATTACATCTTCATCGTTGTTTACGTAACCTGTCGTGTACATAACTTTGATCAATTGCAGGTTTGTCCAGTAAATGAGGCAACATTTTCAGTTACTTGTGGAAGTACATCCTTCGTTGTTGATTTACAAGAGCGTACTTGCACATGTAAGATGTTTCAAGTTGATCAACTACCATGTCCACATGCATTGGCTGTGCTTGCAAGTATTAGGATGGATCCATATGAGTACTGTTTATACTATTACACAAGAGAAGCATACCGGAATGCTTATCAAGGAAGCATTTTCCCTGTTGGAGATCCAAATGAATGGACAGTCCCGGAAGATATTCAGGAAATTGTTGTAATAGCGCCTAATCAAAAGAGGAGTTGTGAAAGGCCTACCGAAAAGAGATTCAGATCTTCCTGTGAAGCTAGCATAACTATCAAATGCGGACGATGTGGTAATAGCGGTCACAACCGCAGAACTTGCACCAGCTTGGTTCCGTTAAGTCAGAGTCAGTCGAAAAACAAAGGGAGGAAAAGGAAGTCAACCTTAGATAGAGTGTGTCAACACTTCGATGAATAGTTTCTTTTTCTCGTCAGTCAATTTTCAAGTGTAATTTCTCAATTAAGAACAACATTACTTCAAACAATATAGTTGCCAATTTTTTCCAATCATCTGGTATTAATTAGTACAAGAAACACAGTGATTTAAACAAAACACCCTGTCAATGTAACAGGTGACCTATACTGTGACCATCTGGGAGAAAAATAAAGTGCCGAATTGTCATTTTTTTTTAATGTCAGATGGTAATGTGCAAAATATTCAGTCACCTGTACTGTTTCTACTAGAAATAAATGTCTGACTATCAACAAGTACCAAAAAATCAAAAACAATACTCATGTGACCTGTACTGTGACCAGATGAAAACAACTTCTAATTATTCACAAAGCTGTGAGACGTGAGCCTTATCTTGTTGTTAATAAATTAGAAACAACCAATCAAGCGATGTGGATTTGTGACCTGAGTTGTGACTTGTGACCTTAGTTGTGACCAGACCTGTGACCTCGCCTGTGACCAGGTAACGTAATTCCTAAATTCCATCAATACACCTTACCCATCAATTTTGGGGTTAAAATATATGATTTAATTGAAAAACAATCTGAGACTTCATATGTGACCTTCGTTTCAGAAAACAAACAAATCAAGATTTTTTTTTCTCTTCATCACAAAACGGCTACACAAGAGGCCTACAATGCTCCTTACCCAAATTCCATCAATACATCACAGAATAAGGGGATCATAATTCCCAAATTCCATCAATACACCTTACCCATCAACTTTAGGGTTAACATTTGGGATTTAATTGAAAAAAAAGCTGAGAATCCCATACATACCTTCGTTTCGGACGATTTTTTGGAAGACCGGTTCGATTTTTGTCTTTTGGTCAACGAATCTTCCTGGTCCGCCTCCAACTTCCTTTTCCCTCCACCATCCGAGGTCTCACCAACATTCGTCGCTCTATTTTCACTCCTAGAACGAGCCATTTAGGATTGTGTTTACGATTATAAGGGAGAATGTAACTCCAACTTCTACGAATTTCTGTGAGGGAGAATGTATAATCACCGGAACTGAATATTTTATGGAGTGGGCACTATGTGCTTGGTGACGGCGGCGGCGGCGATTTCAACGGAGACGAAGCTTGCTTTCGATCGTGGGTTCAAGAAAAATAGGAGTTTCTGACGGTTTCCAGAATGCATGGGAGTTAACGTAGTTTACATATTTTAAAACACTTAATTATAGGGATAGTATCTGTTACGAATATATTTTTTGAAATATAATATATATATTTAACATATATAATTATATTGTATCTATTTTAAAAAGTTCTGACTTTTAAAAAAAATATATAAAATCTGGTTTTAGAAATCGAATCTTCAAAAGTAGGGAAGGATGTAATTTCCACTTATTCCAATTCAATTCATCCTAATATCCACCCTTAAGCGCTCTTCTCCGCTTCTCCCCCGAGTCCATTCAACGCCAGACTCAGTTTTTCTTCCTTCCCGCGTTCTGAATCGTGCCGAGTGAGGTTTCTCTCCTGCAAGCTCCATGTCCATGACCCATCTTTTCTTTCAGTGAATTCATGCAGTACATGTCCAGAAAATTTGTTGAGTTCTGCGGATTTGCCCGATGGGGCATATTCCTAGCCCCATTTTCTTAAATGAATCGCCCAAACATTCTCTGAGCTTCAAAAGGTATTAATGCCGTGCGAATTTTAGTCTAATTATATATTTATATTTCTTTGGCTTCAATTCTTTTTCGAATGTTGGTTTATTAT
Source organism: Fraxinus americana (assembly GCA_035079005.1). Classification (NCBI taxonomy): domain Eukaryota; kingdom Viridiplantae; phylum Streptophyta; class Magnoliopsida; order Lamiales; family Oleaceae; genus Fraxinus; species Fraxinus americana. Next base: position 36,581,795 of record CM068707.1, read on the forward strand.
ATGTGGGACAAGAATAATTGGTGTCCAGAAAGGGCTATTTGGTATTATTTGATGAAAAATGCTAGAAGTACACAAAGGTGTCCATATCTGGAGAGTACATTTGTTGTTCTTGAGGTGCAGCATCTGGGTAGGTGATTAAATAAGTACTGTGCTTATGTTGGATAGATTATTTTCTTTTTTAGTTGTTTAGATTATAAGTGCTTCTATGAATTGTAGTTTCTGAATCAAGTGAACTCTGAAGAACCATTATAATTCTTGGATTCTATATGCGTGTGTGTGTATTTCTAAGCACTTATAATCTAAACAACTAAAAAAGAAAATAATCTATCCAACATAAGCACAGTACTTATTTAATCACCTACCCAGATGTTGCACCTCAAGAACAACAAATGTACTCTCCAGATATGGACACCTTCGTGTACTTCTAGCATTTTTAATCAAATAATACCAAATAGCCCCTTCTGGACACCAATTATTCTTGTCCCACATATAATAAACCAACATTCGAAAAAGAATTGAAGCCAAAGAAATATAAATATATAATTAGACTAAAATTCGCACGGCATTAATACCTTTTGGAACTCAGAGAATGTTTGGGCGATTCATTTAAGAAAATGGGGCTTGGAATATGCCCCATTGGGCAAATCCGCAGAACTCAACAAATTTTATGGACATGTACTGCATGAATTCATTGAAAGAGAAGATGGGTCATGGACATGGAGCTTGCAGGAGAGAAACCTCACTCGGCGCTATTCAGAACGCGGGAAGGAAGAAAAACTGAGTCTGGCGTTGAATGGGCTCGGGGGAGAAGCGGAGAAGAGGGCTTAAGGGTGGATATTATGATGAATTGAATTGGAATAAATAAGGCTCTCCATAATACAATTAACACCCAACCACCCACACCATGGAGTCGCTCAGTCGCTGGCAAACGGAGAATAGAGAGGGAGAGGAGGGAGATACTGGAGAAAGGTTCTCGGAAATGAGAATGGAGATGTTTGAGAATGAGATTTTTATTTTTATATTTAAAAAAAAAAATTTAAATCTGGAGGGAAGGGGGGCACGTGCCCACCCAGGCCACCTCATGGTTGTTTATGAATGGAGTTATAGATTTTTCGTAATTTTTTTAGTTGTTAAATGTTCCTATTTGTGATGACATGTTCTTGTTGTTTTCGGAGTATAATTGCCTTCGAACAATCTTAAGATACTTACACCTACTGATTTTAACATGGTGATCAACAAGATCAAAATAATAATTCTAGTTTACCGACTTCACGATGCATCCTTAAGACAAATTTGCTCATTTCTGTAGTGCTTTAAAGTGTTCAGTAATCGTCTCATAGAATAGAACAAATTTCATCTCCTACAGATGTTGCACAACAATCTACTGATGTTCCAACGAACTCAATCAAGCATTTTATACTTCGAAGAACAGTATCAAAACATGAGAGGGAAATGAGATTCAATGCAGAGAATGTTTGCAATGAAAATGATTTAAATTTCCCGGTAGCAGGGCGGGCTATGTATAGATATATTCATGGCCATTCGGAAACTCTTCAAACCTTTTCAAAACAACCATTACTATTCAGACAACCATCCAAAAATGAACAGCTAACTCTGTTCGAATTGAAACATTGTTACGCTAAGTCAGTTAATAAACATCTGTTATTAATTTAATTAAGTATCCAAGAATTTGATTAATTGTAAATTTTGTCCAAAAAATATATATAGGACAAGGACCCACCCACACATGAACTCAAAGGATGGCGGCAGCGCGCGCATGGACGAGGACCAAATCTAATGGGATATAGGTCTCTCTCATACAAAGGCTATTGGTACCCCTTAAAGCCAAACCTAATTGCCAAGCTTCCATTCTATAAAATGACACAAAAGTTTCCTGACTTTTTTTGGTGTGGGACAAAAACTTAGCAATTTTCATTTAAATCAAAATTTTCATTAGTTTATAGTTTCAAGTGAGATACTCTGAAATCAAATATTTCATTCAAATCCTAAATGATTTTCGATAAGTAAATATATCATGTTAATCATCCGTGGAGTAGAACGTAAATATACTTGGTCCCGTTAAAGTTGGAGTACGAGTCCCACTGAAATTGGAGCTCAAAGTTGACCCATTTCACTAACTTAAAACCATTTCCAGTAGTTCTCACTAATATTATGCAATTATTTGCTAATTATTGTCCCTAAAGATGAAGGATTCATTGACCAGTTATTTGGTGAATTTCATGTCACCAATATGATTCCCCTTGTTTATCTGCTATAATGGACAACATTCAATGGACCCTTCAAGGTTATTTATTTTATCCAGTCATGTCACTCATAAAAAAGTAAATTCTAATTCTTCTAACCAGCCTTGCTACTTGTAAATAATTTTTTGTACATCAAGGTATCCACCCACTCACATGGGGGTGGAGCCCACTTGAAGAAAATATTTTTTATTCAAGTGGGTCTCACCCTCATGTGAGAGGGTGGATACCTTGATGTACAAAAAATTATGTACAAGTAGATAAAATCTTCTTGTAACTGGGGCATCTTTTTTCGTTTTCGGTTCTTCAGGTGTCACAAAAAGTTGTGGCTGACATTTGACCTTTTCGAAATTTCAATTGCTGCAACATTGGGTTTCTGCTTAAATTTTAGAGGGAAATTTTTTTGGACATGAACACTCTTTGGCGCAACTTTACAGACGATAATGCTCACCTTAATAACAAGTTGCACAAACTGGGAAAAACAGATCTTCTCTTCATTTTCTTTTTGCCCTTTTTTGCAAAAATCGTGAAACAATATATCTTCAATTCGAAAACTTCGATTTCTTTCTTCTTTTGTAAATGGAATCTAATTCTGTTTGGGTAAATTAGGCCCACTACTTCATTCAAATAACAAAATTGAATAGTAAACTTATGAAGTCATTCAACCATTTAACACCGTAATTAATACGTCCTAAAAGCCTAAATGTTATAACTCAACCGCACTTACTCTCCTCCTCTAACTCCCTTCTTCCCAATTTTCTTGAAGCATTTTCTGCAAAAATAAAGAAAAATATTGAAATTTTACAAACAAGGCAATAGTCATGGCTACAGCAGGGCCAATGTTAGTAAAATGGCTACAACAGGGCCAATGTTAGTAAAATTCCTTTCAATGAAGAGTTCAAGAATGAATTCAGAGCTAGGGTTAATTACATCCCAGTTGAATGGCATCAAAATTTCAGCAACCCAATTCTGATCTTTAGTAGCGAAGAGCATTACTATGAAAATTCCTCTGACGCCATCTTGGCCGCCAGATTCCCCGACTTATTCTTCAACACCATTTCCAGATACGAAAGCGTTTTACCCGATATTATGTTGCGCATTCCATTGCTGTCCATGTTGAGAATACAGATTTTACCTCTCTCGTATTTTAAGGTCTGAACATCGTTGTTGTCAATCACAACGGTGTTTAGCTGTTCAATGAATGAGGAGATTTGTTTCTTGTGATCTTCGTAACCAAAGAGAAACTTTGTTTCCAAAATCAAAAAAAATCTTGTAGCTCAATTTGTCTCTATTAATATTGGACTTTTGCATTTTTGTTATAAGACTGTTATTGTTAATGCTATCCACACACGCCATTTCTCATGAAATTTGTATTCAAACTATCATCAATTTATGTATGCAAATCTCTATGTGTTTGTGGGTTGCATATTCTGTTATATATTTATACAATAAATATAATATTTGAAAGAAATAATTAATTAAGATGAAGTGCCCAACTGGTGAAAAGTGTGGAATTTGTGTGGGAGGTCAGGTGTTCGAGCCACGCCTCACGCACTATATTAAAAAGTCTTTGATTGGGCTTTATTGATTCTAATAAAATAATTTTTTTTAATCATTTTCGAAATTATTTAATGGGTCAACTAGCCAATAGAATATGACAGTTTTAACTGCCCAGTATTAATACCCATTACCATTGGCCATTACATCTGCAACTTAATACTAGATCATGGTGGAAAAAGTTACATCTTTTTTTTTTGCCTATATAAACAGACTTTTGGGTATTAGAAAATAACAAGAAAAACGAGATTATATATTTCTATACAGAAAAAATATTGCTCTTAGTATTACATATTTCTGGAGTACACTTGAGAGTTCTGAAAACCCTTTGTGATTGCTGCACAATTGGTTTATTTGATCGTTGTATCCTGGAGGTGATTGTCCACAGAGGTCGCAGCAGTTATCGAGGGGCAATTTCGCTTTAGGATATCGTGCTGTCACGAGACTCGATCTTTTGATAAGTTTTTCTGTACTTTACTGTTATTTTATCTAACAATCTAAAGCGAAATTAGTTTTTAATGGCTGCAGTAGATATATCTGTTCCTAAGTATTCTGAAAAGCCTGAATTATTTGATGGAAAGAATGTTAAGAGATGGCAAATGAAATTGCGATTTTATTTGACAACTCTTAAAGTTGTAGATGCTATTGAATCTGATAAACCTGTTTCTGCAATTGCTGATGAGCCTACTGATAAGGAAACATCAGATTTAGTTAATTGGGAACGTAATGATTATATGTGCAGAAATTATATTCTGAATTGCTTGACGTTGGATTTATATGATGTTTACTGGTCGTGTAAATCTGCTAAAGAATTATGAAAGTCATTAGAAAAGAAATATGCTGCGAAGATCTTTGGAACTAAGAAATTTGTTGTGGGAAAATTTTTAGATTTTAAAATGGATGATATTAGAACGGTGGTAAGTCAAGTTGAAAAATTACAGATTATAATTCACGAAATTATTGTTGAGGGATATAAAATATGTGAAGGTTTTCAAGTGTCTGCTATAATTGAAAAACTACCACCTTTTTGGAAAGAGTATAAAAACAGTTTGAAGCATAAAAGAAAAGAAATGTCACTGGAGGATTTGATTATCAGAATTAGGATTGAAGAGGACAATAGAATGGCAGAACGTAGGGAGAGACCAGACTTGGGTACAAAGGCCAATCTTATTGAAGGAGGTTCTGATAGTAAGAAAGCTATTGGAAATTATACTAAAAGTCAGAATTTTAAAGCCAGATTCAAGGGGAAACAATTCATAGGAAAGAACAATCGGTCAAGCCTCAATTTAAAAATAAAACTATTGGTGATTGTTTTGTTTGTGGTAAACCAGGTCACTTTGCAAAGGATTGTCGAAATAGAAAAGGAAAAACTGTGAAGTATCAGGCACATATAGTAGAAGATGGGAATTTTTCTGCTATGGTGACAGAAGTTAATCTAGTGAGCAACATGACAGACTGGTGGGTAGATTCTGGAGTTACCAAACATATTTGCTGCACGAGAGGTGCATTTTCTTCATTCACTCCTAATAGTGATGGAGAATGTCTGTTCATGGGAAATGCTTCTTCCTCCAAAATCGAGGGGAAAGGAACTGTGACACTTAGATTTACTTCTGGAAATGTCCTTAGTTTGAAAGATGTCCTTTATGTACCTGATATAAGGAAAAATCTAGTGTCTGGATCTATTTTAGTCAAAAAGGGATTTAAAATTGTATTTGAGAGTGGTCAAGTTGTAATGTCTAAGGGTGGTACTTTTGTTGGGAAAGGGTATGCAGATGAGGGTCTATTTAAATTAAATGTTTCTATGATCAATAATAAAGCTTCTACTTCTTCTGTTTACTTGCTGGACTCTTATGATTTATGGCATGTTAGACTTGGACACGTTAACGTGAATTCTATTAAAAAATTAATGAGATTGGGAAACATTCCTAAAACTAATAAGTTCCCAAACTCAAAATGTGAAACGTGTATTGAATCTAAGTATGCTAGAAAACCATTTCCACATGTTGATAGAACTACTTCAGTTTTAAGTTTAATACATTCTGATTTATGTGATTTAAAAGGATATGTTACCCGTGGTGGAAATAAATATTTTTTAACTTTCATTGACGATTACTCTCGTTATTATTACATTTATCTTCTTAAAAGTAAGGATGAAAGCTATTCAAAATTTATTTTATATAAAACTGAAGTAGAAAATCAGTTAGATAAAACCATTAAAATTTTAAGATCTGATAGGGGAGGAGAATATTCAGGTGAGCTTGATAAATTTTGTGCTGATAATGGTATTATTCATGAGACTACTCCACCATATTCTCCCCAATCTAATGGTGTAGCTGAAAGGAAAAATAGAACTCTAAAGGATATGGTCAGTTCAATGCTAAACTCTTCTGGATTACCTTTTAACATGTGGGGAGAAGCACTTCTTACTGCATGTTATATTCTTAACAGAATTCCCAGTAAGAAAAATGATAAATCCCTTTATGAATTGTGGAAAGGTAGAATACCTTCATATAAATATCTTAAAGTGTGGGGGTGTTTGGCTAAGGCATCTATTCCAGCAGATAAATGCATATATAGCAAATTTTTGGGGGATTGTGGTGTTATAATTTGCTTATATGTGGATGATATGCTAATAATGGGAACTAGTTTAGATGTGATTAATAAGACTAAACAGTTTCTGAAAAAGCACTTCGAAATGAAAGATTTGGGTGTTGCTGATGTTATTCTAGGGATTAAAATAGTAACACATTTCGAAGGAGTTACTTTAACCCAATCACATTATGTAGAAAAAGTTCTTAAGAAGTTTAACCAATATAATTGTATTCCTGCTAAAACACCTTATGATGCAAGTCATCATTTGAGAAAACATTCAGATCCTAGTGTTTCTGCTTTAGAATATGCTAGGGTGATCGGCAGTCTCATGTATCTCATGAACTGTACTGCACTGATATAGCATATGCCGTCGGTAGACTTAGCAGGTATACTAGTAATCCTAATAGTGAACATTGGGATGCTCTCATTCGAGTCTTGAGGTATTTGAGATACACTATAGACTGGGAATACATTATACTAAATATCCTGCTGTACTTGAGGGATATTGTGATGCTAATTGGATGTCAGATACCAATGAAACTAAATCTACAAGTGGCTATGTTTTTACATTAGCGGGTGGTGCCGTATCTTGGAAATCCACTAAGCAAACCTGCATTACGAGATCTACTATGGAATCAGAGTTCATAGCATTAGATAAGGCAGGTGAAGAGGCTGAATGGTTAGGGAATTTTCTTATGGATGTTCCTTTGTGGTCAAAACCACTTCCAGCTATCTATGTCCATTGTGACAGTCAAGCAGCTATTGCAAGAGCTCAAAATTCATCCTACAATGGAAAGTCTAGACATATTCGTAGGAGGCACAATACTGTGCGTCAGCTGCTTAAGGATAGGGTTATAGCTATTGACTATGTGAAGTCAAGTGATAATATTGCTGACCCATTAACAAAAGGATTAGCTAGAGAGCTAGTTCAGAAAACATCGAGGGGGATGGGGCTAAAGCCTATTACAAATTAGATCACCTATAATGGAAACCCAACCTTGCGATTGGAGATCCCATGGATAAGGTTCAATGGGATAACAAAGTTATTGGAGTGATCTGTGGGGGTACTACATTGAATTTATTTCAAACCCCTCCCTATGATGAGTAGTACAAACTGTATTGATTAGAGGATGAGCTAATGCTCTTAATACTTTCTATAGCTGATATTCAGTGGGGTGTTTAAATACAGTGCATCCTTGATAGAAGCACCTATTTGAGTGTGGAAGTGGGGTCGCTTCCTATGAGAATTAAGGCTAATTCTCTAGAGCACTCAAAGAAACCGGAAAAGTTCACGGCCGAAATGAACACAACCGTGAGAACTCAATGATTGTTTTAGAAGTCATGTGTGTGTTCTATTGTCTCAGTTTGCAAATCATAATTGTGGAGTTCAAGACATAGTTCACTCTACAGTTAGCAAACTCGATAGAATATACAAAGCTAAGGTTCAAGTCGATAGACACCTAAGCCTGCGTGATTTCTACCGTACTCCAGAATAGTATTTTTATTTATCTTATTTCTTTCATGTGGGGGATTGTTATATATTTATACAATAAATATAATATTTGAAAGAAATAATTAATTAAGATGAAGTGCCCAACAATTTGCGTGGGAGGTCAGATGTTCGAGCCACGCCTCACGCACTATATTAAAAAGTCTTTGATTGGGCCTTGGGGTTTATTGATTCTAATAAAATAATTTTTTTAATCATTTTCGGAATTATTTAATGGGTCAACTAGCCAGTAGAATATGACAGTTTTAACTGCCCAGTATTAATACCCATTACCATTGGTCATTACATCTGCAATTTAATACTAGATCATGGTGGAAGAAGTTACATCTTTTTTTTGCCTATATAAACAGACTTTTGGGTATTAGAAAATAACAAGAAAAACGAGATTATATATTTCTATACAAAAAAAATATTGTTCTTAGTTTTACATATTTCTGGAGTATACTTGAGAGTTCTGAAAACCTTTTGTGATTGTTGCACAATTGGTTTATTTGATTGTTGTATCCTGGAGGTGATTGTCCACAGAGGTCGCAGCAGTTATCGACGGGCAATTTCGCTTTAGGACATCGTGCTGTCACGAGACTCGATCTTTTGATAAGTTTTTCTGCACTTTACTGTTATTTTATCTAACATATTCAATAGTGGATTTTGTTATTTTGAGTTTTTGTTTATATAAGTAGTTTAAAACTTATTAAATGATCTAAGAAGAAAATTGTGTGAATTATCATTCTGCTAGAGCAAGGTACTATAGTTTATATTTTCTTGTGCTCCTTTGATTGTACGTTGTTGTTCGGGGAAGGGAAGGTAGAAAGTTTACAATGACATTAAGACAATATTTTTTTTAGTTTAGTTCTTGAATCTTTTTTTTTATAACCATGGATGTTTAGGCCAACTTACGCGCACCTCGACTAATATCACGGGGCCCTGAAGTTTACGATCGGTACTTACCTCAGTGGCTCTGAGGAAATTTGAACTGGTGACCATTGGGGAACAAATCCAACGCCTGACCAATTAACTAATCCCTCAAAATTTAGTTTTTGAATCTTTCAATCCCTTTTACTAGATTTTATTCATGTTTAGGTACCATGTTCGACATCGTCATTTCCATCTTAATTAAATAATAAATCATAATATTGATTTTTTTTTTTTTAATTATAATCATAGCTCTTCAAAGTAAAATAGCTCCAAATGAACGTAGTCTACCACCTAAATACTAAAGTTGAGTGTCAGTAAGTGATTTTTGTCACTTAAAAAAAGTGATTAAAAAAAAAAAGTAACAGTGGATTAACCTTTATAATCATAGAATGTGTCACTTTTTAATATGGCACTGTTACTTTTTTGAGTGTTTTCTCACTTTTAAAAATTTTGTCATTTTTTTTTTGAAATTTTTGTCACTTATTTTAGATAGAGGTGTCAAGACGGACGGGCCGGCCATGACCCGTGAAAATCGGGACCGCGGGCCGACCCGTGACTCGTGCGGGCGGTTCACGGGCCAAGGAGGTGTAACCCGCGGGCTTCGCGGGTTGCACCCCCACGGGCCGCGGTTAACCCGCGACCCGTAAAAAAAATTGAAAAAAAAAAAAAAATTAAAAAAAAGGGGGGAGAGAGCCAAACAAAAAAATTTGAAAAAATAAAAATAAAAAAAATTCAAAAAAAGGCGTAGCCTGCTGCATGGTCAATTTTTTTTTTTTAATTTTAACTAATGGTAATATAAATTTTCTAACGGTAATATCATCCCCTTCATCAATAAATTCCAATTTATTCTTACATTTATTTTTACAATATCCTCTCATTAGTTATTATACATTTATACTTCATAGTTCATACTTGTTACTACCTTACTACAATTACAATTATTCAATTGCAAATATCATCATCATCTTGATTATATTTCTTTCTTTTCGGTTCTCACTAGTCACTACTAAATTTTTTAATCCTACTATATTATGGATTCTCGCGATTCTTCTTCTCAAAATCCTATTTTCAATGATAGTTGCTCTCCATATGGGCCAAACCGGAAAAATTCTATATTTTTATAATTTTATTTATACAATCATACGGGCCAAACTGGAACGAACCGCGACCCGCGCGACCCGTGACCCCATGGGCTCGACCCGGATGGGTCAGCGGGCGGGCTTGGGTTGTAGTCCAAAATTGTGGGCCGACCCGTAACCGGCCCGGAACCCGCAGCGGGCGGGCTTTTTTTCACGCAGGCCGTTACCGGGCTCACATGTTGGCGGGCCGACCCGGCCCGGACCACCCGGATTGACACCTCTAATTTTAGATAGGGGTGGGCGCGGGTCGGTTCGGTTCGATTTTTTTCGATTCCAGAATTTTTCGGGTATTTAGTAAATGGAACCGTCGGTTCCAAATATAATTTTGGAACCGTTCGGGTTCGATTCGGTTCTGTTCGATTCCGTACTATAATTAAATTTTTTAACATTTAAAATAATATTACATAAATACACCTGAAAGTAGATACTATTATTAATAACAAAAAGTAGATATAAATACGAAGTTCAATCTTAACTTTTACAAATTAACGTAATTTAATTTAATAACATATAAATAATAAATTGTCAAGTACAAATACGAAAAAGTAAATATTACTAATAAAACTTCGATAATTCATATCAATAATTCATTTGCTTCAAACATTCAAATCTACATAAAAATGAAATATAAATTAGAAGTAATAAAGATAAAATATTTTAAAGTATTGATAATACCAACCAACTATTTAATGTAATAATCAGTTGCTTAACTTTCCATACTAACTATTAAGAGACTATACAAGAAAAAATTGAAAAAAAAAAAAAATTCAGTTCTTATTCGGTTTTTCGGTTCTGGGTCTAGAACCGAGAACCGAACCGAACCATTCGGGTCTCGATTCGAATACCTGTTCGGGTATTTCATTTAAAAAAATCCGCTCGATTCGGTTCGGTTCGGTTCGGACATTTTGCCCAACCCTAATTTTAGAATTTGTCATTTTTATTGAATTTCTATCATTTTTAATGTTTATCGCTTTTTTCTGTCATTTTTTTTATTGTTACTTTCTTTTTTTTTTTTAATTTCTGTAATTTTTTGAGTGCAAACATTAATTTTTAATAAAAGTGACTTGTATGAATTGACACTTAGCCCCTGTTTGTCTACCATTATTCAAAAAAATTATTTGTTACAGTAAGATTCTCCACCACACATTCGCCCAATAAAATATTCTACACACAAACTAAAAAAATTACTTTAAATTTCAATCACACATTCTCCAGAAAATACTATTCATTATTCTATTTTTCTCTCAATAATGGGAGACAAACACACATTTAATTTTAAAAGGTGACATTGTATATCACTTTTTAATAAAAGAGCGACACTTAACTTTACAAAGTATTTTTTACTTCCAAAATACTTTTCATTTGATTTTTTAAGTTGCCCGTTCAATTTTCACTCTGCACGTTTGGTTCAATCTCTGGCCCATTTAGTTTTTTAGGCCTAAAAAAATTTATTTATTTATTTAATTTTTATCTAAAACCATTTTTTTATGTGTAGTTTTCTTCATTTATTAGGCTTGAAATTTTTTTTTTAGTCCGATCTTGGATTCAGTCCTGGATCCACCCCCATGCAGGCAGCTAAGGCAAGGGAGAGATTGTTTGAGAAGTCTTCGGCTTATGAGATATTTATTTTAAGAGAACGAGAGAAGTCTACAAATGAGTTGCCTTTCTTTATCTTCATGCCTCATTTATGTTACTACCATTGCACTACAAATTCATCGGTAGGTATGACGTTCATGAAGTTTTTAAGTCATATTTCAAAAATTAATTGGTAAAAAAAATGGTGAGCTGTTCGTATTGGAGAAAGGAAAAACTAATCACTGGAGAACTATTCTGTCGTCTAATTTCATATTTTAGTGAAAACTATTTTGCTTTGAGTAAGAATCGGAAAAAAAAAAAAAGAAAAAAGATACGTTGGAGTTGGTCGCTTAATGTGTCATTAATCGAAAATTTTATTGTGAAAAAATGGTATTGAAGCACTGTATTTTCCATTTATCTTAGTTCTCAATAGGAGCAGAGACGGATTTGGGGGGGGGGGGGGGGCTAGGCCAGGTTGTAGCTCGGTCCAGTCCTTGGCCCCCTTTTTTTGTGTGTGTGGAAATTACACCAAACCAGGTTTTAAGTTTGGCCATTTTAAAAATCAGGTTTTCACATTTTTTTTCATTTATCAGGTTTTTTATCATTTTAATTAAATAATCAATCTTTTAAAACCTAATTTATTTATCAATTCCTCACCTCCCCCTCACACATCGTCTGTCTCTCTCCATCGTTTCTCTGCCCCGCCGCCTCCTCCCCTTCCCTTTCCCTCCCTGCCGACAGCAGCGTCGCGACGCTACCGTTTGCAGCGTCGAGGCATTGTTATGAATCGCAGCAGTGTCGAGGTCTCGACTCTGCTGTCGGCGTCACGACGCTGTGTGGCTGTGGCTGGCGGTGGAGGTGTTGTGGGTCTTCGATGCGATGGTGTGTGCGGTGGAGGTCTTCGCCCAACAGAGAACGAACATCAGACTGCTTTTTTTGGTTGTGATTTTGCGGTAGTGATTTTGGTTTTTTTTTTAGTGGTGTGGTGGCGTAGTAGTGGGTGTGTGGTGGAGGTGCCGTGGGTTTTCGATGCGGCGGTTTGTAGGTGGGGTGGAGGTCTTCGCCCGAAGAGAACGAACAGCAGACTGGGGGTCTTTGAGTTGTGGCGTGGTATAGATAGAGATGGTTGTCAGGTGGTGGAGGTTGCGCGGTTGTTGCGGTGGTGGTGCATCGATTTTTTGGTTGTGATTTTGCGGTGGTTTCTCTGTTGTGATGTGGCGGATCTCTGTGTGTGTGGCTGTTGTTGGTGGTTGGTTGTCGTTGGTGTTATTGTTGGTTGTTGGTCGACGGTCGGGGCGAAGGAGGTGGCGTCGGGTAGATGGGACGAAGAGTTTATGTGACCAACTATTTGGTCGATCTGTGACCAAGTATTGGTGGCGGCGACGTTGGGTGGATGAGACGAAGAGTTTCTGTGACCAACTATTTGGTCGATATGTGACTGGTGTTTTGGGATTGGGGGATGGGTGTTTGGGTGTATGTGACCAACTATATCGATTTGTGACCAAGTATTGGTGGTGTAGTGGGATTTGGGGACAGGTATTTGGGTGTATGTGACCAACTATATAGTTCTCTGTGGCTAACTATTTAACTGTGACTTTAAAATTAGTTATTCTGTGACTCAAAATATAATATGTGACCAACAAATTTTCTTAACTTGTGATCAATTAAAAATCTGTGACCTATAAATTTTTTCATTTATGATCTTGAAATAATCTGTGATCAAATTAATTTGATAAGTTGTGATCGAAAATTAAAGTTTTAACTATTTAATAAGATATTTGTGACCTCGGAATCGGAGCAGTTACCGGAATTAAGTGTCGGCTAACGATCACTGGAATAGTCTCCGGAATTAAGCGTAGCGGAGAACAGCCATCGGAGTAGTCGCCGGACCAATAGAGGTGGTGGAGGTGGGGTGGGGTGAGTTAATTATATTATATTATAGTTAAATATTTAATTTAATTTAATAATTGCAAATTATAATTAATTCATTCATGAAAAAACCTGATTTTTGCAATTCTAAATCTTGGGGCCTGATTTTTGATTTCATGATAGATAATATCTGATCCATGATTTTTTTCCCCTTTTTTTTAGTGTGTAAATTAAGTTTTTTCTACGTAATAGCCCGACTTGTAGTTCGGTCTTAGATCCATCCCTGAATAGGAATACATAGTCCACAGGCAAAACAGATGAACTCTAGTTGACTTTCATTTCTAAAATAGGCCGTTGAAAGTATCTGCGACAGAACCAAAGTATCTGTGTGCAAATTCGCGACAGAATCCAAAATAAGAGCAATCCGTCTGCTATAATCTTTTTTATTGGCAAGTCAATATTCTATGCACCATGTTCCTCAAGTCATATCCTAGAAAATTTAATGTGAAATACATAGTATTAGTCACATATACAATAGAATTTAGTTTTGTCAGGGATCTCTGTTTGTGCTTTTAATCACTTATAACTTAAAAGTTTAATATTTTGATAGTGAAGTAAATATTACTTTGGAAATTATTTATTCATTCATTTATTATTTTGACTAATAGAAAGTTTACTTATTTACCAAAATAAAATCACTTATAACTACAATATCCTTCTATAAATTTATATTGTTGGGACGACGCAAAAGTTATTAGTTACGAAAGTAATTAATTAATCTTTAAATTAATAATTTATTAATTTATGCATTGTATTTATGATTCGATACGCATACATTTAACCATCTAAATATTAATTATATAATAGTAATCTAATTAATTAAATAAATATTAATCAATTAAAGATACATTAAATTAAATAAAACTAATTAAGTTGCAGTTACAATTAAATTTCAAGAGGAAATAAGCAACAATAGTCAGATTTCAATAAAATATCACGATCAAAATTATATTTTTATTTTTTAAAAAATAACTAATTTATGATATGAGTGAAACTACAGATTCATTTATGCCTTGTTTGATAGGCATTTTTTATAGGCAATTCTTTTTCCATCTACTCACCTCACGCGCGTCTTTTTGTTGTTTTGCTTGAATTTCTTTTCCCACATTTTTTGTGGGAAAACTGAATTCCAGTTTTTATTTTTTTTATTTTTTGCAATGGAAACCAATTTTATAACCAATTGTAAATTTATTTATTTTTACTTTAATTGACAATTTTTATGTAAAACAAAGGCAAAAGAACACTAAATTTTGATTAAAAAAATGATTTTTTAGGAATTTTTTTAAAAACTTTTTGGTAATGGAAACAAATTTTATAATCAATTGTGGAAAAAATTATCACTTTAATGGATATTCCATATAAAACAAAGTCAAACGAACACAAAAAGATCCAAAATTTAAAAATTTTCGGTGTGAAAAATTATACCAATCAAATACACTTCATTAACAATTCCATACAAAACAATGTCTAGACAATTACTTTATCTGGAATTCATTTTATTTCCATTCATTTCCACCATTACAATTAAACGGACCCTTAGATGTTTTCAAAAAGAAGTAACTTATCAATTAATTGAAATTATAAATTTATTCCATTGGCCAGTCTCCACTAGAAAATTTTATTGTATAATATAAATTATTAATTTATATAGGATTAATTTACTGTATTCTAATCAAAATTATTAATTTATTATATTATATTATAAATCTTTACATGAAAGTAAGCATTTTGTGCTTATAGCTACTCATTCAAACTTTCTCTATCACACATCTTATTATAAATGAGTCTTTGATTACAAGATTAACTTAAAAATTATAATTGAATCAGTATCATTTTTCATTTATATTCTTAACCAAAGGAAAAAAACAGATAACTAATACGTTTCAGTTAAGTTTTTGGCAAAAATATGTTTTTTTTTTTTTTTTGTTAACATATTATTATTGTGGAAAATTGATTTTATAAAATGATAAACAGTCAATAATTCTGACTATGTCATTGAATACAGAAACACGTCATTATATGTTTTCGTTCTGTGTAAAGTGACATTTACATAAACAAAAAACAAAATTTCATTTCATTTGATTGTGAGAGAGTGGTCTCACGTTGAAAGATTTGGTAACGGCTGTATTACTCGAATCTTCTCTTATACCAAGAGAAATATACAAAGTAAGAATGGAATTCATATATAAGAATAAACATAATTGAAATTGTATTGAAATTTTGTAACATAGTTCATTAAAATCAAATAACTTATTTAGACACATATCTATTTATTGTTACCTCAAACATGACCAACAGAATTCACAATCAATTATGAATAATCAAACAAGATATATGATAAAGTCCACCTTAAACAATTCATATATAATATTAATGACACACTTGAGCACACATATTTAGAGGCTGTGAAGAGTTTTCCGGCCACGAGCACGGCTGACGGAAGTCATTGGATCGTGTCCACGATTGGCCGTGGCCCCACTATAGTCGGTTAGACTTACTCTTAGAGATCGACCTTCCATCTCAATCTCTTCCAACTCCCTTCCTATAATTAACATTTAAACAATAAGTACAAGTAGTGATTGAATCGAACTCAACATAAAGATGTTATGGCAAAAGATGTTAATGTTGTGGAAGACAAACCTGAAAATGAATGGCCTGTGTATTGGAAGCTGAAGACATTATGGCAAAGGCCAAGAACATAAAGCAGCAAAACCGAAGTACAATCGCCATTTCTGATCAAGAAAAAGCTGACTTATAATCTATATTTATAAGTGGAATTAACGGAGGTTTGAAATGAAGGGTGGGAGCCACGTTTGGCCCGTGAAATATGGGTCAACGGCGTACTATACTAAAAAGGAAACAATATGACTTGGAAAGGAACCATACATGGTTGGGCACTTGGGCTATCAAGCATATAAAGGATTATGTGATAAGCTACTTATTATTCAATTTTAATTAGAGCAACTTACACAAACACCCTTAAAATTAAGGGTCTTTTGAAAAATCATATGAAATTTTTTTTGAAAGTAACCCGTTTGGTACACATTAAAATGAAAGAATGCATTTTTTTGAAGTGATGTGATGGAGAATGTGTGGTTGAAAAAGAAGGAAAAGTTATTGATGTGATGAAAAATATTATTTTATTGAAAAATGTGTGGTTGAAAATGAGTAGAAGAATGAGAATGAAAAAAATAATGTGGCCCAAACAGGGGCTAAAAAATACTGTATAATATTAAAAAGTGACACAATGCCATTTTTTAAAATAAAAATTGTCACTTTTTAATTTAAAAAAAAAAAAAGTTACACAATGCCACTTTTAAAAGTTAAGTGTCACTTTTTTTAATTAAAAAATGACATACATTGTCACTTTTATTAAAAAATGATTTTTGTCAATAAAAAAAGTGATAGAAATTAAGAACGTGACTGAAAAAAGTGACGCATTAAAAAAAAGTGACAAAAATTAAAAAAAAATGACAAAAATTCAAAAAAGTGACAAATTAAAAGAAGTTACACAAATTAAAAAAGTGACTAAAAAAAGTGACAAAAATTAAAAAAAAGTGACACATTATTTAGAAAAGTGGGGAGAGATCAAGGCCTCTCGAATGTCTTGAAATTGTCGTTTATGTTCTTTATCATTGCAGTGAAATGAACAATACAAATACTTGTTTTTGCATTCATCATTCACAACTACATTCATATAACAAATACCAGTCACCACGCACTTGTTTTAATTCAATCCTAAGGAGCCCTGTCTAACTCTTCCCTGTTGGCCGAGGAGTTCCATTCCAGTAGTAGCAACTGCAGTCAGAAGCTTGAACATTACCAGCAACGTCCAGCATCTAAATCAGAGCAGGAGACCACCACAGCAGCATCAGAAAATTAGTCTCCAATCGCAGATTCAACAACAGCAACAAAAATCTTATCAATTACTACCACAATACATAGTTTGAATATTATAGACTCTATCAACCTTGTCAGCACACAATAACTCTACTACTCAAGGGCTTTTGCAGTATTGCTTCGCTTTGCAGCTCCAGCTTTAGTCCATGAATGACACATTCATTCACAAAATCGACATTGGAACTAATGCCACGAACGAGTGTTTCTGACCCTCCATTTGCATCAACCAAATTCAGAGCAATGCTGAATTACAATCAGATTCGGATCAAGGCAGATGAGGGTATGAGATCAGCGGCCGCCTTTAAGGTTGGGACCCGAATGCGGACAGTAGAGTCCTAAAATCGCCCGAAATTGGTAGAAAGAAATCATTGATTTAGGGTTTGTTGGGGTTGAATTGTAAATCTGGGGCTATGAATCATACAAGTGCTTCTTTCTGGGCACATATCCTATTTCAATTGCTCATTTTCAAGAAAATATACAAAAAAGAAAGGAGAGGAAATCACCTTTAAGCTTTATTATGAGATTTTATAATAATAGAAAGGACGATTAAGGTGAGAGATGCTTGTAGTGAATCAAGTGCAAGGAGATGGGGTTTTGAGCGTATTTATTATGGGGAGAAAGGACATTAATTAGTTTTAGTGTATTATTCTAATTTGTTATTTTTTAAGGGCAATGGGCCTAATTATCCCTTTTAATTATAATAAATAACATATACGACCCATTTGACCGGGCTTTTACTTCTTGTAAAAAAAGCTAAAGCTACTTTATGTCTTCTTTTTTTTTTTTTAACTAAAAGCTCTTTTAGTCACGCAGATCACTTCCAAAAAATTATACAGATATTCAAAAATAATTTATTAATTTCAAAATTAGCCTTTGATTTTTCAAAAGTCTTGTTAAACATGCTCAATAATATGTGCCTTGAGGATAAATCGTATGTACATAATAGTGAGCAAGGAAATATTGTGTCATACATAACTCGAATGGCACTTAGACAAAATTGATCATTTTGCATTATAGATTGGTTAGGTAGACAAAATTGATCATTTTACATTGAATTATGCTAAGTGTAAGTGTACATTTTTGTTGACATTGTGTAGGAATTCAAAAAGTGTTGGACGAAAAATTCGGTGTTTTTTTAAAATTGTTTAATTATGTGCCGACGCGGTACAATATAAAAAAATGATGACAAATAAAATGTACATGTAGCATGATTGTTTTACATTGAATTGGTACAAATGTCCTTAAAAACTACATAAGTAATGTTATAAACAAGTTTTTTGTTGTTTATTTGTACAAATGAGTTGTATTGAGTCGTAAATTTGTTGGATGATACTATAATGTTAAAAATTGATATAATATAAGATTGGTATTCTTTTTAGATAAAGATTTGTAAAATTGACGTCATTTAATCAATTCTTTCATTAATAAAGTGATAAGTTTGATTTTAAACAGGTAAATATTTCTATTTCTAGAACTTGCTTTTAGGTGCAAGATGAATATAACATCATTAAATACAATATGGTTAAAAAAAAATGTTGTCCTAAAGCAATATAGTTCGTTTGGACAAATTAAGTTACTCTATAAAACATAAAAAATTGTATTCACAAATAATTTTTTTTCCCCATTATTGAAGATTTAAAATATGTCAAGTAATAAGATGAGTGCAAGAAAATATTGCGTGTTGTGAGAATATTAAAATATAACAGGTAATGGAATAAAATCTAATAGTTCGACTTGAGATCTACAATTCAAAGTGTCATTTGTTTTTGACATATTAAATTTTCTGTTAATGCTTTAGTTTGATTGTCGGAGCGCGTTTGCACTTGACTAATAAGATAGAACGGACTTTGTGTCATTTAATATATAATAAAAAATATATTAAAGATTAATTGACTCTTATATATATACTAGTCTATTGCCCGTGCAATGCACGGGCAATGTGATTACGGAAGTAATGTTAGCGTTCAAAAAAAAAAAAATTATCTGCATTTTTTTATACCATTTTCTGAAGTATGGAATGCATAATATATATACACACACACACAATAAAAAATAAAAGTTGAAGTCCCAAGTATATATGATTTTAGAAAGAAAATAAAATAATAAGAATGAAAGAGATATAAGATTGAATTTTATATATTACAAAAAAAAGAGCAAAATTATAATCCAAACAAAATATGTTTTCTGGTGAAGCTTAAATTTTGAAAGATCTGTAAACTCCATAATGTTGTAGTGTTATTATTATGGGAAGTTTGTTTTCATGTTAGTTTTTGCCTCGTGCAATGCACAGGTTGTGTTATTTTAAACGTAAATAAATATTAGCATTGTGAATGTTAAGAATTTCTTTCGAACATAAGAAATTCATCGTGAATGTGTTGTGTGTAATATGTTTAACTAAATTACAAAATCGAGATAATTTGATACTATCGTGGTTTATGGTTAATTGTCATTATGCTGTCAAAATTATATTTGAAAACGATCATAAGTTCAATTTCTTGTGTTTTCACTTCATACGTATGCGAATATGTGAAGGTATGCAAAATAATCGTGTAAATACTTGAAAAGATTAACTATTAATTAACATGTGAGTGTACACCCTAATAAATACCATGAACAACATGTAACAAAATGGGGCATAATGTCCCCTTGAAACTTTTAAAAAGCTTACAAGTACTTACATATATCATAAGGTCCTCCATAAATTGCAAGACAAAAAGAAACAAAAGAAAAAGGTGCAAAGGACCCAAGTTACTCTACACAAACATATATATTATATTTAGACCAATTTATAGACTGACTTTTTTCGTTTGTTTTTCTTCTTTTTTCTTTTTTTTTTGTCTTTGGAACTTAAAATAAAATGAGAGAAGAGTTTAATTTTCATGGCGTCCGGGGCTTTGTTGGAGTATGGCAATTATGGTGTAATGGGTTGGGACCGGCTAGAAGTCTTCTCAGTTCCGAATCCTCAGGCATCTCATTGTAATTTCCAAATCTTAGAAACATTGGAGATGGTCTACCTCTCTTAAAAATCATTTCCTTCCCGTTCTTTCACTAAAACTTCCAGTGTTTTAGCCCTTTCTTGCCCTTTCTTGACTACATGAGTCGGATTCGTTGAACTGAAAGATTTCATATTTAGTATCGAGAATAAAGATGTCATCATGATTGAGTGAAGATCAAGCAAAACACATTTGTCAAAGATATAAGAAGTTGTTACTAAAAAGATTTTTATGATGTATTATGACCAGAAAGAGTGAGAAACATAAAACTTACCTCTTTCATATGAACAATGTGTTTTCCTTTGCATATATACAACATGTTTTATGCTTTTTGGCCTCCATATGCTTCAAACCTGAAGCAACTCCACATTCTTTGGGGTATTATACATGGCTTAAAATAATAAGAAAGAAATTTCTCTGTTTCGTTCCCTTGTACTTCACGAAGACACGCTTTATGTAAAATGTCATATGACAACATTAAAAGATTTTGATAGACTAAAAATTGTACAAATACAATAATCGTGAATGCCTTTGAGAAGATGGAACTCTTGCTAATAACAGAAAACCTGTGTCCAATCATATAACAAAATGTCAATGAATATATTCTACTAAAGTAATGGAAAACATTATTAATAGACTAACCATAATTGAGAAATATATTGAACTGCAAATTTTAAAGATTAGGGTAATATATTAACTCGTTTCATTAATTTGAATGGAGGATCACAAAGATCAGGTACCTATAAAACATATATGGAAGATTCTATATTAAAGGTGTCGTGAACAAACCACAAAAAATGGATTCGGAGGAATTTGTGAAATGATAAATAATAGTACATATATGGCAATGGAATAAGAGAAATACGGAGATTATTATATACAACACGTGTGTGTACTTGTTTTTATTTAGAAAAAACATGTTAGATGGTATCACCACTTACACTAATATGACATCTTTTGTTGATGAATTAATATTTTATTTCCAAGAAAATGTGGCAGATAGTCTAAAAAACAATGTAAAATTATTTTTTGAGAACTATACAAATGTTGGAAAAATATAATGAAAGTGTATTAGATATTCATAAAAAAATTATATTTTATTTTTAAATTAATTCATACCTATGAAATATACAGATGCAGTAGAGAATTCATTTGAACTTTCGAATAACATCAATAGAAATTTCGATAACCTGTATATAAAATGAAAAATATTATTTTATGCATAGTAAAATACTGTATTTTAAATATAATATACGAAATAAATATACTGTGAGAAGGTTGTTCTATGAATGTATAAAGGAAAGAATTTCTTTATAGACAACATTTTCAGTACATGAGTCGTGCGAAGTATCTGTGGTTGATGGTTTCAGTAAAACTTTTAGAGATTTGCTTGTTTTTGCTCTTGATAACGCTACATATAACTGACCATGGCAGAAAACTGGTTCTGGAAGATACAAACCGACAAAATCAAGTGTTTGACCTTGGGCTTTATTTATTGTCATTGCAAAGCATGGTCTAATTGGAAATTGAGTTCTTTTAAATGGAATTGTGGTTCGATCAGATTTCAGTGGTATAAAAGGGATCCTCGGTAAGAAAACATGTTTTCCACAATATTCGCCAGTAGTGATTTCAGCAAGAATAACGTTTCTCTCAAATTTTCGACAAGTAAGACGTGTTCCATTGCATAACCCTTCAGAAGGATTAATATTCCGCAATAACATTACAGGACAATTTATTTTAAGGTTCAATTCATGAGGTGGAATACCATTTGATGTCAAAGTATTTAAGAAATCTTCTTGCACGCCTTTGTTACGATTTTTCAATTGCTTCATCAAAACTATAGTATGTGAAAATTTGACCAGGAATTTGTTCAAGCAGAAGTTTGTTAATATGGTCAACACATTCATTTGTAGGTGTAAGAATAACACGGTTTACCATGGTATGTAAATGATCAGCATAAGCTTCTATATTTGGAAAAACACAATGTATCAAAGTTTTCAGAGACGTGATTTCATCTTCGAATGGTAAAATTATACTATTTGGAAGCTTAATACATTTACAAGTATGTTCTTGTTCTGTTCCATTTCCAATTCTAAGCAAGTAATCGCAGAACGTAGAATCGAACTTTGCTCTCATATTATGAACTAATGGTAGATGTACAAACAAAGGCCATAGATATGAGAAAACCAAGCTAGCTTTCATTATGTCTTCTTTTTTTCCTTTCGGTACAATTGGTAAAACCTGTCGAAAATCTCCTCCAAGAACGATTACTTTTCCACCAAAAGGTAAGTTACAATCAGTAATATCTCTAAGCATTTTATCTACAGCTTCAATAGTACAACGATTTACCATAGGTGCTTCATCCCAAATTATTAGTTTAGACATTTTCAATAAAGTTCCCAAAGCTGATTGTTTGCTAATAGAAGCGATTGATTTCTCCTATTGTTTCCAAAGGAATTTTAAATCTCGAATGAGCTGTTCGACCTCCAGGTAATAAAGATGCAGCTACTCCAGACGATGCAGTTGCTAAAGCAATAAAATGTCTAGACCTTACACCAGCTAAGAGTGCTTTGTATAAAAAAGTCTTACCTGTTCCTCCTGGACCGTCGATGAAAAAAGCACCGCTTGATTCAGATTCTACTTTTTCCATAATTGTATCGTATGCAAATTGTTGTTCCTTATTTAACATTGCGGCACAAGTAAAGGTTTCTTGAATTTCCAAATTAATTGTCTCTTATGCAATCATTCTTGTCAAAATTTCATCTTCATTTATATTTACATTAAATGGCACAATTCCATAATCATTTATATTTTTACCCAGGGATTCTAAAATAGAACTTATATACTCCAGAGCTCGTATTTCAGCGACTTCAATAGGTATATTTTGATGTACATAATCATCCATCATATAAGATTTAAATTTATCCCACAGTAACTTTGGATGATTCGGATTGCACAATGTAAGAAGTGTAGCAAAAAGTTGTTTTAAAGAACAAGGCATTTCGTAAATAATAGCTTCGGATAAACATTCTTCACAACGATTGTCTCCACTTAATAAACCATGTAAAAGTGCTACTTCTCGAAATGTACCAACAATTGTTTCATTAAAAGTTCTTATATCGTCAAATGATGTTGGTCCTCTAATATGGTTAAGAAGAATGCGAAGGAAATATCGTTCTCCTTCTGATGGATTCGGCGAGACAATTCGTCCGATAACAATTTGTTTCTTTCTGGGAGTCCAAATTTTGTTATTTGCATTCCAAACAAAATATGTTGGGATATCTCGATACAAAAGTGTTCGAGTAAATTCGTTTGCTTTATTTAATCGAAAAAATTCAGTTAACATTGTTCTCCTTATATTTTCATTCTCAATAATAGTAGATAAATCATCCGTATTTTTGTATGTAACTTGTTGATGATCTTCGGTATGAAGTTGTAAAGAATAAACAATTGGATAGATTTCTGACAAATTGAATGAAAAAAGTCCTCCACATAGCCTCAGGTGGAGATATCCATCTAGCAGATTGATAAGCAGATATTTCATCAATATCTTTTTCTTTTTCATCTTTGCTAACGAAAAAATTAATACGATCATGTCCTTTTGTATACATATTTGTACAAATATTTTACAACTTTAATAGAAGAACATATTTCAACGTTGATATGACAGTCAAATTTTGCACTTAAATAAGGATTATATGGTACAACCCATTGATTGTCTAACATTTGACCTCTAACTTTAATACTAATACCATTATTACGACGTCTATACAATGGGTATGAATTATCTCCAAATATAGTATTATTACAATAATCTCTTGGATATTTATTCTTACAACCACTATTTGTCACCATGCATACATTTTTGGGATTAAGATTTCCACAAGGGCCATGTATATTATGCTTCACAATAACTGAATAAAGATGAGGGTACTTGTTTTTATCAGGGAAAATAACAGCAAAGTCATTAGCCTTTTAGTTAGCTTATCAACAGGCAATGCAGTAATTCATTTGTCTTTGTTATTTTGTAGTAAAGAAGATGAAGGATGCATGTTGTTACTTGTTCACAGACAATGCCGCCCTGTTTTCTTTGCTATTATTAGCTGATGACCTGGCTGATCCCAAAAGATGGCTATAAGTCAAACCTTGCACAATATCAACAAACGAGCATGAAATTCAAGTGGCTACGAATGGGCCAAATAACAGAATAATGATTAAAATAATTTAGAAAATTTATCGATAACTCATCTTTCATAAAAATAGTCAGATCCAAACAAAATATATTTATACAAGAAGTAAAAGCCAACTCACCTAAAAAACAGAATGAAAATGTTGAAGACAGATTTTGGAATTTTTAAGAAGGGAACTAAGGAAAACGAAGCAAACACTCAAAATGAACCCTGAGAAATCAAAAAAAGAACACCTATATTATTTTTTATTTCGAAATCCCCAAAATTAAATATTTTTTATTTACGTTCTGAAATCTCTATCTTGCATACACTTAAACCCTTACAAAAAAATAGATGAAAAATTGAAAAAGTAGACACATAAATGAAATAGAACCTAACAAAATCACATCAAAGCCAACAACAAATACATTTGTATTGAATTCTCACCGTTTGACGGAATAGATAAAATTGAGAGCACAACACCAATAGAAAATCCAAAAAAGTGGAGAGAATTTCTTTCATCCAGCAAGAGTTGTACCTAGAGTCCCACCCAGTTCTATGACACAAACATCTGCAAGGCCATCTTTCCCATCCACAGGAATGACAAATACTGATTCTATCCAATTCTTAATGGCATCGATCACGTGGGGGACTACCTGGAGTCAAATCAGGAATGTACAGCAAATCACAAGAATAAGTACTCTCATTTCATATGTACCAAATAATACTAACGAATATATATCACAACCTGCACAATCTTTCCAAGATAATCATCTTTCCGTTCCTTTTGAAGAACAGATTAACAAAGGAAAGAACATGGTAAGTTTCTTCAAATATGAGCATAAAATCATATCTCAAGCAGTCAAATTAACATTACAGGCACATCATATATCATTCGTGTTGTAATATTGTTGTCCCTCGTAACTATCACGTCCAAAAACCATGCAGTAGAATTATGAGAGAACGATTTTGAAGCTCAAAATAAGCAGGAATACTTCAATGAACAACAAGTATTAGAAATTGTTATTTAACAACATGGAGAATATAACATGATCATTAGAGATATGAATATTCCACAAAAGTAGGAGATGCCAATTTACAGGCCGTATGCCTACATCAGATGAATAAAGTATTCCAGAATTTCAAATGTAAATACATATTTGATACAATAGGTCTAGGTGTTTCATTAAAGACAACCTAAGAAGAAAAGGATACTGGGAGCTCGAAAGAAAGATACACATTCAATGTGTAAGCAAAATACACAAACGATCTGATGCAAATTGAGGATAATGGAAGTCAACTATTATCATATAGCTAATGATTACGAGCAAGTTTTTACCTAACTCTTTTAATAGATGGCAGATAATATTTGTTTGTCTAAACATGACCGAGTGATTAAGTAAAACTTGCAACGTATCTAGTATGTGGTTTTCAGCGATAACATAATATAATGGGCGTACACAAATGAAATATAATGGAATTATTGCAGAATATAAATATTTGATGAAAAAAGAGAAATAAAGTAACACTATATTCATATTAAATTTGATTATTATCTTTGGCGGTGATTTCTTCACATATATATGCGAAGAATACAAGGGCTATGTTGTTCATTTGGATATAGGTTCTTCTAAGGCTATTTAGACATAAAGCTACAACGACTAGTTTCCATCATAGCCTTCCGGGTAGCACATAAATTTAAAATTTGATTGAAGCTAACAAAACATAAAAATGATCTTACAGCATAGGAAAAACTTCAAGTACCCCTTTGCTTAAGAACATCAATTTTTTCTCTTCCCTACTCTTCTAAAGGCATCTCTTCAGAATGCACAAAAAGGAAATTAATGTAACTCAAATTTGACCACACATAAACAACATAATATAATCAAATTCGCACACAAACACACATACCAATTGGAGTCTGAAGGTTCCAGCAGCTGATGCCTGCATCCGTCGCGAGACAATCACCAATTCGGTTTCCACTGTAGAAGCGGTGTGAACATTACGGAAAACAAACTTCCCCTACGAAAAATCCCAAAAATTGTGAACACCCAGATCGCAGACTCGCAGACCCAACTTCATAAGAAGAAAGAAACCAGAAATAGCAGAGGATAAAGCAGTAAAATTGGTGAAAAAGAACCCTAAATTAAAGCACATCTCGAATCGACACACCTCACGATTTGATGGTAATGAAGTAGCGCCGGTCCAAATTGTCGAAAAAACCAGCAATTATGGCCGGAGAATCCAGGTTCTTGCAATTCCTCTTCTAGGTTCGCTTCTTTGGTGGAGAAATCTAGGCCAGTTTGTGAACAATCGTGAGAAACGAATGCAAAAGGAGAAACGACGGTGAGACAGACGGGGAGTTCAACGGTTTGCTTTGATTTCGTTTGTTCGTTGTACGGGAGAAGAAAGAGAAATGGAGGAAAAATCAATGGCTTCGAGAGAGAGAACTGAAATAGGGTTTGAAATAGATCTGATTTTCTGTGTTTTTCATTGACTAATGACAGAGCCAGTTCCCAAGTTTCCCGTGCGCGGACGGGGAAATTGGATTTCCCCGTCCGCGCACGGGGAAAATGGCCCGTCCGCGGACGGGGAAACCGAATTTCCCCGTCCGCGAACGGGGAAATTGGACCAAACACGGGAGTTATTTTTTTGTTTTTTATTTCTTCTTTTTTATTGTCTTTTCTAATCAAATTTTCAACGACTTTTTTATCTGCATAAATACAGGTAGGATTGTGTGTAAGTATTATTAATTGTTGTAATTTAAGTAGTAAAAATTTAATGTTGACAACCCAGTAATAATACTGATAATACTAAAATGACAAATTTATTAAGTTAACCTAATATACTTCAGAATTTATTGTGAAATATAGAGAAATATTAAATCTACACAAACAAAATTAACTATACCTAACTACTTACAAAAATCTTAAACATGGAACACAATTATATTTACTTAAAGAAATACTAAATACTAAACATGTAAAAATAATAATAATATGAACAAAAATAACTTCTACATATAAATACTTACAGTAAAAGTTTATGTTCTGCTGCAATACCAAATCTCAGCGCCCCTCGTGGGGGTTTGGGGGCAACGCCCCCAACGGGGATCGACCTGACCGGTCAGGTCGCGGGGTCGAGGCGGCGCCTGCGTAGAACTCGGGGGCAACGCCCCCGAAAGGAATTTAGATTTCATGTATGTATCAAATGAAATATTTTCTAATATTTTTGAATTAAATTTGTAATAAGCGAAATTATATTTATAGTAGAATTTTTAGCTAAAAAAAGTAGAGGAAAAAAAGGTAAAAAAATTAAAAAAAAAATATGGGTCCCCGTTCGCGCACGGGGAAAATCGGTTTCCCCGTGCGCGCACGGGGAAACTCGATTTCCCCGTGCGCGCACGGGAGAAACACGGCGAGTTATTTTTTTTTTATTTCTTCTTTTTTATTATCTTTCTTATTCAATTTTTGAACGATTTTTTTATCTACATAAATTCAGGTACGATTGTATGTAAGTATTATTAATTGTTGTAATAAAAATTTAATGTTGACAACCAGTAATAATACTGATAATACTAAAATGATATGTTGACAAATTTATTAAGTTAAATTCAGAATTTATTGTGAAATATAGAGAAATATTAAATCTACACAAACAAAATAACTATACCTAACTGCTTACAAAAATCTTAAACATGGAATACAATTATATTTACTTAAAGAAATACTAAATACTAAACATGCAAAAGTAATAATAATATGAACGAAAATAACTTCTACGTATAAATACTTACAGTAAAAGTTTATGTTCTGCTGCAATACCAAAACTTCAAAATTTAGTCGTACAAGCTGAAGAACATAATGGAGTAAAATAAATATTTTCAAGATTTATAGATCAATGATATTTGCATTCTAAATATACAAAAAACAAAATTAACTATACCTAACTAATAAATACTTACAGTAAACAGAAACGAAGGTTAAGAAATTCTCGATGATAGAATAAATTTTTCTTCATTAGTTCTCCTATATAAATAGAATAATCTCTTCGACCGACTACAAAAATCAACCGACTAAAAAAATATCTTTTCAGTCGGTTTGCATGTTTATTTTTGATTTGCTTCTCCAATACGTTATCTTTATAAAATATCAACTGTATTTGACGGTTTGCAATAAGTCGGTTTGCAGGTTTATTTTATTTTTTATAAATATTTTCTTTGCCCTTTTCTTTACATATAGTAGGGATAATAACAGAACATAATTGGGATATGAAATACAAAAATATAGCACGGCGCCTACATTTTTGACTCCTAATTTGTTTGTTTCTTGAATAGAATATTAAATGGAATAATATGAAATATCTGGGAAAATGATCCCCAACTTTTTGTTTCCTATTTTTTTTTACAGATGAAGTCGGCCAATTTTTTTGAACAGTACGAAACCGGTTTCGAACCAGATCAATGTGAAAACCAATGTGACAAAAATGAACAGTGAATCTCACATTCTCTCTTTTAAGTGAAGGAGTGACTAGTTAGTATTGCACGGGCAGTGTAATTTTGAAGGTAATGCTAGCGTTGAAAACTGGACGTGTGCTGGTTCTGAAGCCGAAGCACAATATGCGACTATGTTAATTGCGTGATTAAGATCGAACTGAAAAGGAAAACGAAAAAGATAAAGGCCACACCCATCAACATGAAGCAGTTAGATAATTCAAAATCATATAAACTGCAAGCAATAAAACAGCAAATGCATTTCATGAATATGAACCAAAATCCTTGTGTTGTTTTTTACGCGAGGGTTCTTGCGACTATTGCGCCGACACACATAATAAATCCAAATAAATGGAAAGCTGGCTCTCATGCATCTCCCAATGCCTTCATGCCAACCAGATTCTCCGTATGGGAAAAGTAATGGATACTGCAAAGGATCATAGCAACCGTAATAATAATGAACTCTATGTGCATCATCAGAATGACCATGTATAATAATATCACGAATGCGAACATTAGCATTCGCATCGTCTTCCACCCATATAGCAGCTACTTGAGATACTGTAGGAGTGTTAAAGACTCGTTGATCAAGTCCTAGATCGCATCTTATGTGTATTTCATGTTCTTCTAAGTTAGGTATATTAATTAGAGACCTAAAAAATCTACTATATGGATTTACTTTCAAAATTTCATTCAATATTTCAATTAAGACAAGTGAGGTATGTTGAACAAAGTGTTCTGAAGTTTCGATATGATTTTTAAGTTCGTTGTCTGTGTCATAGAAATATAACTACATATAAGAGGGCTTATTGTCTTGCGGGATAAGTTTATTTACGTAATGATATATTTGCCCTTGAACTCGAAATGTGTAAATACCTTTGTATAATTTGAAGAGATTTTTGTCATATTTAACGTCAAATGAAGTAAAAGCAAAATTGTTATTATATCCTCTTACAAGCCTTTTGAATTCCGTATGTTTTGATTCTTTGGACGTAAATAACTTGTACAATTTAGCGGGTGAATCAGGCATAGGAAGATAAATTTTTCCATCAGAGCAACAGAAACCTTTGCTTTCTCTGTAAAATTTTATTGCACTACAATGTTTACAAATATCGCACGTAGGTAATACATATGGAGTGGTTGGTATGTTTAATATATTAAAACTACGTTGTAATTCAGTGCTTTAAATAATAGGAGAATCTTGGTTTGTTGAAGTAGAAGTTTCAACATCTTGGAAATCATGATTCATTATAGGAGATTGCATTTGCACGGAATTGGAATTATTCTGTTCAGATAACATATTAGAATTATTATGTCCAGATGCTATTCTTTTGTGATGATTGGTGCGTCCGGTGCGAAACCGTTGTCGTCTCCCTCTTTGCCTTTGGGTTTGTTGTTGGTGAGAGGACAATATTTCGAAGTTTAAAGGAGTAGTAACTCCATCGGAATTCCGAACATCCATGAGAAAAATATGTGAAATAGTTGAGATTAAAAGTAACCACAAAAAGTGAAGAAAGTTAATAAGTGGGAATAAAATCCACATGAAATAGATTGACTTATTTAACATATTTGCAGCTAATGCGAAATTTCTTCATGAAACCAAATCAAGAGTATTCCACTCAATATTAATTTCTTTTACTTTGACTTACATTGTTTTAGAATGAAATTAGACAAATGTGTTATTTAAATTTCTCAACTTAGCAAAAACAAATTTCCATCACAATCCAAGAAAACAAATTCGCACGACAAAAAATAGTTACAAAGCTCAAATACATAAACAAAGAAAAATTGAATTGAACAAAAATACTCACCAACCATAATAAAACGAAGAATTAGAAAATGAAATGAAAATAATTCATGGTACCCAGTGAAATTAATAAGTGGTAATGTGAATGAGAATATGGTAGATAATTCTTAACTAGTTATTAAAATCTAAAAATGTTATAATTTGCATGACATCAGATTTTTTGTGCATGGAGCTTTTTTTAGTTTAGTCCTACTACATTTAAAGATGGCAACTTATAATTTGATTAAAAAAGGAACAAAGAAATGCATCAGTAGATACCTTTGTAGAAAGAAACTACTTCTAGAAAAAAGAAAGCAAGATCATACCGGGGGGTTTGTAGTAATTGGATAGCTATGTCCAGCCCCTCCTGATGCGAGTAAAGTTATCTTTGAGATGAATTTGACCACCTAAAAGTTCAAATGAGAGAAAGGAAGGAAGTCTATTAATATTACAGTCCTATCGTGAGTTGATCCTTAATAAATTTCAAGAAAATGGAGGAAATTATATGGATTACAATCACTCTCATACCTCCTGTATTTCTTAATTCAAAGTGTCCACGCATGACAAATTGTGTCAGGGTGGTGTGGGGGTTTGGGGGCGAACGGGGATCGACCTCAGGGGTGGAGGGGGCAGCGCCCCTTGTGGGGCCTCGAGGGCAACGCCCCCGAAAGGATTTTTTATTTTCATGTATGTAAATTAGTGAAATTTTTTGAATTAAATTAGTAAAAATTCTACTGATTTTCTAATATTTTTGAATTAAATTAGTAATAAGTGAAATTATATTTATAATTTTTGTAAAATGTAAATCAGTAAAATTTTTGGCAAAAAAAAGGAAGTGGGAAAAATAAAATATTCGTGGAGTTCGAAACTCCCCGTGTGCGCACGGGGAGCTCAATTCTCCCAGTGCGCGCACGGGGAGACGGGTGGGTCGAATTTTTTTTTTTTAACTGGTCAACACAAAACATTCAAAATCAAGATTTTCCTCCAAAATCTCTATATGATTTACAATAATCCGAGCAAAAAAGTTCTTGAATTCCATTAAAACATGAAGAGTGAATAATCAAATTCTACCTTCATTTAAATTTGAAACTATGCAACCGACCAACAGTAAACAAATTCATAAAAAAGGAACTTCAACCAGTAAAATTGGAATCAAATAATTGCTTCAAATTTAACCTTGATAAACACGAAGAACGATAAAAAAAGAAGTCCCAAACTCTTGATCTACTTGTAGGTGGACCAAAACTTTACTCTTACATCGACAAAAATTATTCATGCAAACCTACCAAACACCATTTGCTACCACATCAAAATTTGATATTGGCCAATGGCCCCAGATAATAGAACGCAGTCCTTTTAGCTTCAAAGTCAAACACTAGTTACACCACGCTCCACGTGCACACACGGGGAGATGATGACCTCCTCGTGCGCGCACAGGGAGTTCAATTCTCCCCGTGTGCGCACGGAGAGGTCGAATTTTTTTTTTTTAACTGGTCATAACAAAAGAATTCAAACGAAACATTCAATTACTTAAGAAGAAAACCAGCATGCATTTAATAACCTAATAAAAATATTAACATACAAAAATATGGCTGAACAGAAATGACTAAGGTAGATACAACTACAACCATCAACAAGTAAGCCCACAATCAGTAGAAACAATAAAATGCAAATTACATCAAAATCCAAATTACATAAACGGTGGCTAAAATGTTTAATAGAATGAGTAAACAACCGACTTATGGACTCCATTGAAAGGATATAACCATTACAATTATAGTATGAACCTTACCCAATTGAGATTGTTTTGCAGCTTCACGGCAAGAGAGAAAGAGTGAGACGTCAGAAGATTTGTGATGAAGAATGAATTAGTAGGGATATATACCAGGGTTTGGTTTGCTTCTCCAATACATGATATTTATAAAATATTTTGCAATAAATCGGTTTGCAGGTTTACTTCACGGCACCACTGACAAAACTGAGAGATAAAGAGAAATGAAAAGATTGGAGAGGAAGAATAATTGAAAGGCAGTAGAAGAAGATATTTAAAGTATCAACCCAATAGTCAACAAAGAAGGCTAATTCACTGTAGCAAAACCAGATAGGAAGACCAATGAAATGGGAAAAACAATAATTGGTAGGGATAAAATTGGAAGGCAAAATGCTTTATATTAGTAGAGATAATCTGCGGATTGCCTCTTTTATATTAGTATAGTTGAGAATAACCGTATAATATTCACAAAAACATAAATATAATAATATCTCCTTATGAACCGTTGCATAAATATCTCCTCTATAAAATTCCTCAAGCTTTGGCGGTGAAATTTGCCGACTCATTTAAAAAAAAAAAATTCTGCAACCGAGTTACTCGTACTTTGCCACTTTCCCTCTCGACCCCATCGAGTTGTTTTTTCATTTCAAATTATTTTTAAATAGACGAAAAATTATTCTTTCTATACTTCTCTAGATGTATAATTGTTCTTTGTTCTATTTTTTAGTTTTTGCGTTTCAATCATTTTAATTAAGTGGATATCCATTTTTATCATTTTACTTAAATTAAACGCTATTTGTTTCATGAGTAATAGAATTTCGTTTATGAAGCTATTAAAAACAAACCGGTCCTTATGAACCATTGCATAAATATCTCCCCTATAAAATTCTTCAAGCTTTGGCGATGAAATTTGCCGACTTATTTTTAAAAAAAAAAAAATCTGCAACCGAGTTACTCGTACTTTGCCACTTTCCCTCTCGACCCCCGAGAGTTGTTTTTTCATTTCAAATTATTTTTAAATAGACGAATAATTATTCTTTCTATACTTCTCTAGATGTATAATTGTTTTTTGTTCTATTTTTTAGTTTTTGCGTTTCAATCATTTTAATTAAGTGGATATCCATTTTTATCATTTTACTTAAATTAAACGCTATTTGTTTCACGAATAATAGAATTTCGTTTATGAAGCTATTAAAAACAAACCGGTCCTTATGAACTGTTGCATAAATATCTCCTCTATGAAATTCTTTAAGCTTTGGCGGTGAAATTTGCTGACTTATTTAAAAAAAAAAAAAATTTCTGCAACCGAGTTTCTCGTACTTTGCCACTTTCCCTCTCGACCCCCTTGAGTTGTTTTTTCATTTCAAATTATTTTTAAATAGACGAAAAATTATTCTTTCTATACTTCTCTAGATGTATAATTGTTCTTTGTTCTATTTTTTAGTTTTTGCGTTTAAATCATTTTAATTAAGTGGATATCAATTTTTATCTTTTTACTTAAATTAAACGCTATGTGTTTCATGAATAATAGCATTTCGTTTATGAAGCTATTAAAAACAAATCGGTCCTTATGAACCGTTGCATAAATATCTCCTCTATAAAATTCTTCAAGCTTTGACGGTGAAATTTGCCAACTTCTTTAAAAAAAAAAAAAAAATCTGCAACCGAATTACTCGTACTTTGCCACTTTCCCTCTCGACCCTCGCGAGTTGTTTTTTCATTTCAAATTATTTTTAAATAGACGAAGAATTATTCTTTCTATACTTCTCTGGATGTATAATTGTTCTTTATTCTATTTTTTAGTTTTTGCGTTTAAATCATTTTAATTAAGTGGATATCAATTTTTATCTTTTTACTTAAATTAAACGCTATGTGTTTCATGAATAATGGCATTTCGTTTATGAAGCTATTAAAAACAAACCGGTCCTTATGAACCGTTGCATAAATATCTCCTCTATAAAATTCTTCAAGTTTTGGAGGTGAAATTTGCCGACTTATTTAAAAAACAAAAAAAAATTCTGCAACCGAGTTACTCGTACTTTGCCACTTTCCCTCTCGACCCCCGCGAGTTGTTTTTTCATTTCAAATTATTTTTAAATAGACGAAGAATTATTCTTTCTATACTTCTCTGGATGTATAATTGTTCTTTGTTCTGTTTTTTAGTTTTTGCGTTTAAATCATTTTAATTAAGTGGATATCAATTTTTATCTTTTTACTTAAATTAAACGCTATGTGTTTCATGAATAATAGCATTTCGTTTATGAAGCTATTAAAAACAAATCGGTCCTTATGAACCGTTGCATAAATATCTCCTCTATAAAATTCTTCAAGCTTTGACGGTGAAATTTGCCAACTTATTTAAAAAAAAAAAAAAAATTCTGCAACTGAGTTACTCGTACTTTGCCACTTTCCCTCTCCACCCCCTCGAGTTGTTTTTTCATTTCAAATTATTTTTAAATAGACGAATAATTATTCTTTCTATACTTCTCTAGATGTATAATTGTTTTTTGTTCTATTTTTTAGTTTCTGCGTTCCAATCATTTTAATTAAATGGATATCCATTTTTATCATTTTACTTAAATTAAACGCTATTTGTTTCATGAATAATAGAATTTCGTTTATGAAGCTATTAAAAACAAACCGGTCCTTATGAACCGTTGCATAAATATCTCCTCTATAAAATTCTTCAAGTTTTGGAGGTGATATTTGCCGACTTATTTAAAAAACAAAAAAAGATTCTGCAACCGAGTTACTCGTACTTTGCCACTTTCCCTCTCGACCCTCGCGAGTTGTTTTTTCATTTCAAATTATTTTTAAATAGACGAAGAATTATTCTTTCTATACTTCTCTGGATGTATAATTGTTCTTTATTCTATTTTTTAGTTTTTGCGTTTAAATCATTTTAATTAAGTGGATATCAATTTTTATCTTTTTACTTAAATTAAACGCTATGTGTTTCATGAATAATGGCATTTCGTTTATGAAGCTATTAAAAACAAATCGGTCCTTATGAACCGTTGCATAAATATCTCCTCTATAAAATTCTTCAAGCTTTGGCGGTGAAATTTGCCGACTTATTAAAAAAAAAAAAAAAAATTCTGCAACCGAGTTACTCGTACTTTGCCACTTTCCCTCTCGACCCTCTCGAGTTGTTTTTTCATTTCAAATTATTTTTAAATAGACGAATAATTATTCTTTCTATACTTCTCTAGATGTATAATTGTTTTTTGTTCTACTTTTTAGTTTTTGCGTTTCAATCATTTTAATTAAGTGGATATCCATTTTTATCATTTTATTTAAATTAAACGCTATTTGTTTCATGAATAATAGAATTTCGTTTATGAAGCTATTAAAAACAAACCGGTCCTTATGAACCGTCGCATAAATATCTCCTCTATAAAATTCTTCAAGTTTTGGAGGTGAAATTTGCCGACTTATTTAAAAAACAAAAAAAAAATTCTGCAACCGAGTTACTCGTACTTTGCCACTTTCCCTCTCGACCCCCGCGAGTTGTTTTTTCATTTCAAATTATTTTAAATAGACGAAGAATTATTCTTTCTATACTTCTCTGGATGTATAATTGTTCTTTATTCTATTTTTTAGTTTTTGCGTTTAAATCATTTTAATTAAGTGGATATCAATTTTTATCTTTTTACTTAAATTAAACGCTATGTGTTTCATGAATAATAGCATTTCGTTTATGAAGCTATTAAAAAAAAGGGATTAACCGGGGAAAAAAAATTCACTGCGAAACTCCCCGTGCGCCCACAGGAAGTTTGATGCTCCCCGTGCGCACACGGGGAGTTTGATTAATTTTGTTTTTGCCATTTTTATTATTTTAAAACTCTAAAATTGACTTTTCTTTGCCTTTTTTGATGTTCCCCGTGCGCACACGGGGAGTTTGATTAATCTTTTTTTTGCCATTTTTGTTATGTTAAAACCTTTTCTCACCCGCGCACACTAAAATTGACTTTTCTTTGCATTTTTTTTACCTTTTTTTTACTCCATAGTACCCTTTTATTTTATACACTATGGATGAAAATTGTTTCACAGATGAACAGTAATTTGCAGGGTAGATAAAGTGGAGAAAATGGTAATTCGTCAGGGATAAAATGGGGAGGCAAAATGCTTCACAAATGAACGGGGATCCATGGATTGACTCTTTTATATTAGTATATATATATGAATCATTGTGTACAGCTAACTTCGTAAGAAGAATTAATCTATCGAATTTATAAAATTAGTCCGTATTAACATAAATTTGCGTTCTTTTGAAACAAAATTTAAGCCTACATTGCTAATAGCAGGTATTATTAAAGCGTGTTGAACAAGATAAAACTGAATGAGATTCAAAAAAAAAAAAAATGTGACGAATTTATCATTTATCATGTTCATCAATCCGATATATCAAATATGTCTTTTGAGTGGAGAAGTGTTTATATATATATATATATATATATATAGTTAATTTCATAAGAGAAAAATTTAAAAAGGAAAAAATATAATTTTTTAATTAAGAAGAAAACTATTTATTAAAAAAGAACGTTGAAATGAAAGTCTCAAGATTATTGGTAGTCTTCCTACGTGGAATTCACAACGTTAACGTTCAAGGCAGACAAGAAAAGTGCAAGGCCAGGACACACACAATATTAAACCAAAACCATGAAATACTGAATACAGAAATTAAAGAATCAACACAAGAATTGTTTCGGCCTAAGCCTCAGAGGTTCGGTGACCAAATTAAACGCTTACATCTCCCGTTGAGCATCCAACAAATTTGGATAATGCTCAGTTGCACTATACAGCCCCAAATTAGCAACGAAGGTTACAAATCGTTCAAATAGTACAAAGAGATAAAGAAAGAACACTTATCTCACAAATACACATGAACAGATCTAGGACGAAACACTAAGAAACTCCTCAGTACTTCCTCTAATATACAACTCGAAGTAGAACCTTAGTTCTCACAGATATTCACACAGAATATCACAATCAGAGATTTAAACTCACGATTACAGGTTCAAAATCAAAGATTTGAACAGAGAAGAAAACCAGACGAAGAAACCCTAAGTTTTTCTCTCAAAAGGTTAGAGGCAGGAGAGTATCTCGAATGATCCAAAAACGGTAAGGGTAAGTTTAAGAGACATCCAAAAGGATCAGCCAACCCCCCAGATCTGTCCACGTGTCACCATCTTAGCAATGTAATGTGATAAAATGTTATAACAGAAAAACACCCCTTTGATAATTCTTCTGGCAGCACACCATTATATCAGGGTTCGAATCCCACAATCTCCACTTTGCTGCCAGAATCTAGGACTATTAGTGTAGCCAGAAGCATTCTCATTTTGTTTTCATACGCTCTAAGTAACCTGTAACACATCACATAGAATCAACAGATAATAATTATAGGGACATTGGATTTTGAATGACCATGATTGATGTTAAAGACATTTCTACACTTACTAAAAAAATTATATTTAAGGACCTCGTAACAATTTGGTGCTTACAACATCTGGCTCTGAAGGTAAAGTTAAAGATAAAACAAAAGAAAACCCTATTTCTACTTGGCAAATTTCCATACTGTTTTTTATTCAATTGTTCATATCAGCCTAGAAATCATTCACCTCATTTCATTAATTTCCTTGTTTAATTATTAATGCTTGTATAAGGCCCCCCAAAAATGATAACAATATAATTCAAATTAGGATATATCACCTTGTTTTATTTTTTTGGAAGAAAAATCTAATTAAGAAAAATTTGAAAAGAATAATACTACTTGCAATCACTAAAAAAATCAAAACATTAATGCATCAAATCACTAACTATCATATGTATGTCACGTAAAACGATTACGATAGTAAACGATTACAAATAATATCACCCATCCAAAAAAGAAAAAAAAGGAGAGTAATCACATTTGTACATTTTTGTGTACATTAACTTTGACAATCCTCTCACAAAAGAGTGTGAAGTTCATGATTTTTTAAATTGCGGGCCCTCCACTTTTGTGAGAGAAATGTCATGCATCATGTACACCAAAAGTGTACATAAAGTATGACTGGATAGAGTCAACAAATTAACATGTGGTTGATATTCCTCGTTCTGATTATACGACGTCGTTTCATTGCAACTGCCAAACGCAAATTTATCCCACACAAATCACGGTGTGGACGCACCTTCTCTCTCACGAGATAATAATATACAGATTTCACAAACCCTAGCGGTCTCTTTCTCATCTCTCGAAAAATCAGCACTCTGCAATGGCTTCCCGGAGGCTTTTAGCCTCAATTCTCCGTTCATCGGCCTCCCGTAATCGTCTCTCGAGTTCCATATTCTCCGCCCCGAAGCCCAGGCCTCGCGCCTCCCCCGCCGGACACTTCCTCCACCGCGTTGCTCAGTACGCCACCTCTGCCGCTGCCCAATCAGCTCCATCGGCGCCATCTCAAGCTAC
Source organism: Fraxinus americana (assembly GCA_035079005.1). Taxonomy (NCBI): domain Eukaryota; kingdom Viridiplantae; phylum Streptophyta; class Magnoliopsida; order Lamiales; family Oleaceae; genus Fraxinus; species Fraxinus americana. The sequence continues at coordinate 36,620,835 of CM068707.1, forward strand.
GAGTGGTGGACCCAGTGGGAAGATCACCGATGAGTTCACTGGTAAAGGCGCGATCGGGAATGTGTGCCAAGTCATTGGTGCTGTCGTTGACGTGAGGTTCGATGAAGGACTTCCGCCGATCCTGACGGCTTTGGAGGTTTTGGATAACCAGATCAGGTTGGTTCTGGAAGTTGCCCAGCACTTGGGTGAGAATGTGGTTCGGTGTATTGCTATGGATGGTACTGAAGGGCTCGTTCGAGGGCAGCGTGTGCTCAACACCGGCTCACCCATCACCGTGAGTAATCATTCCAGATTTATTTTAACCATTTATTGTACATTTTTGTTCCTTTGATTACTAGGTTTGTTTTGGTGATGGACCGCATTTTCTAAAGCATGTTTTTAAATTTAGTTGCGTTTGATTGGTCTTTTTTGTAAATGGGACCAGGTTTTTTCATGGTTTGTGTGAGATACGAGGATTAGATCTAGATTTCGACATGAATTTTATTTTGGGGGTCGTTTTGACGCTGAGATATTTAGGTTCTTCTGTTCACTTCTCAAGAAGTGGTTTGGTTGGTTTGTAGGTAAATTGAATGCATGGGATGCATTGAAAATTCGTTTATTATCATTCTTTTAAATTTTTTGGAGTTTGAGCCTTTGACACTTTAGGAAATATCTAAGATGGGTTATTAGTCATCATGGCTTGAAGTTGGTCATAAAGATATGCTGTATGGAGTTTTTACTATTCGTTAACGTAGATGTATTGACATAGTGGAAGTTGTTTATATGTGAATATGTACTGCTCTTTTTACAAGCCTGATGATTCAAGTTTAAGATTTGTCCTATCACTGAAGGAGTGATATTTTATTATTATTATTTTTTTTTGGTGTAGTTTTACATTATTGTCAAATGAGAACAGCATTTGCTGTGTAAAAGCAACTCATTACTGGCTCAAGCATTTTTAAATTTTATTGTTGAGATGATATAGTTATTTTGGCTGTGCTTCCAAAGACTGTTGTCTGGGTTAGAGGTTTGGATATTGACGAGCCTTTGTTTCCTAGGACGGAAGTGTTTAAATTGAAATATACCTGTTGGCTTTCCAATAACTTATCCTTTTTATGATCCAAAAAATTAGGAGACTTAATGTTGTATGCCTCATCTGTGGTTGACCTTCTGGTTGTTTACGCTATCTTTGCTTCTAGTGATGAATTTGATTTCTTAGGTTGTTAATCTGTTTATACTTATATTATGCCCTTGTTTGGTCTCTATTATTTCCAAAATACATTTTTTCCTCCCTTCTTTTTAACCACACATTTTTCAATAAAATAATATTACAATTAAACTTAGAACTTTTCCTTATTTTTTAACATTATTCATCAATCTATTATTCGAATATGCATTTTAGCCAAAAATGTGGCTCAAACAGGCTTTATAACTTATGTTGCATGGGAGTGTTTATTCTGTGAATAATGGTAATTTTGTATCTCCCCTTTTGATGATAGGTGCCTGTTGGTCGAGCTACTCTGGGCCGTATCATGAATGTCATCGGAGAGCCTATTGACGAGAGAGGCGACATTAGTAAGTGACCTATCTCTTGAAAGATTGGAAATCTTTTTGTCGACTAAAGAAAGGTTGTGGCTTTACTAATAAATGGATGCTGCTGCAGAAACCGATCACTATTTACCAATTCATCGTGAAGCTCCTGCATTTGTGGAGCAAGCAACTGAACAACAAATTCTCGTCACTGGTATCAAGGTATTTTTCATTAATCCAGATGATTGTCATTCGCATTCACCTGCTTCACGTGCATTCAAGTTTATCTGGTTATATTATAGCAAGTTAACACTGTTGCATGTTATCCCAGGTCGTTGACCTTCTTGCTCCATACCAAAGAGGAGGGAAGATTGGGCTATTTGGTGGTGCTGGGGTGGGAAAGACCGTACTTATCATGGAACTGATCAACAACGTTGCAAAAGCTCATGGTTAGTTTTTGTTCTGTGCATTATATTTTTTGAGCTCCAATGTGGCTTAAAGCTCTGTTTCTTATATGTTGTTTGTTTCCTTGTCAGGTGGTTTCTCTGTCTTTGCTGGTGTAGGAGAACGTACTCGAGAGGGTAATGACTTGTACAGAGAAATGATTGAGAGTGGTGTCATTAAGCTAGGTGATAAGCAGGTTTGTATGAATTAATTTTTGTCATCATTTTTATATATTTTATCCGGTTTTTGTGTGTTCCTTATACTTCATCAACTAATTTACCAGGCTGATAGTAAATGTGCTCTAGTCTATGGTCAAATGAATGAGCCCCCGGGTGCTCGTGCTCGGGTTGGACTTACTGGACTGACTGTGGCTGAACACTTCCGAGATGCTGAAGGGCAAGATGTGCTTCTCTTTATTGACAACATTTTCCGCTTTACCCAGGTAGGGATGATTTCTAAGATCATTCTTGAGCAGGTAATCTTGTGTTAGAATCACTTCTTATTAATACTCTATTTCCTTGAAAAATTGCAGGCTAACTCTGAAGTGTCTGCTTTGCTTGGGCGTATCCCATCTGCTGTCGGTTATCAACCTACATTGGCTACAGATCTTGGAGGCCTTCAAGAACGTATCACTACGACTAAGAAAGGTTCCATTACATCTGTCCAAGCTATTTATGTGCCTGCCGATGACTTGACAGATCCAGCTCCTGCAACCACCTTTGCTCACTTGGATGCTACAACTGTGTTGTCAAGACAGGTATCTAGACTTGCTTGAAATTTACATAAAAGATGTTTCGTTTTCACCCTATAATTTTTGGCTGTTTCAATTGTTATTTTGACTAGATTTCTGAGCTTGGCATCTATCCTGCTGTCGATCCACTTGACTCAACGTCTCGTATGCTTTCTCCTCACATCTTGGGAGAAGAACATTATAACACAGCCCGTGGTGTACAAAAAGTTCTTCAGAACTACAAGAATCTTCAAGATATTATTGCCATTCTTGGAATGGATGAGCTCAGTGAAGATGACAAATTGACTGTTGCACGTGCTAGGAAAATTCAACGGTTCTTGAGCCAGCCTTTCCATGTTGCAGAAGTTTTCACAGGTGCCCCTGGCAAATACGTTGAGTTGAAGGAGAGCATTAGCAGTTTCCAGGTACCAAAAATTTCTCTGCAGCATATGTTCTTTCCTTTTTAATAATTTTTGTTATCCTTGTATTATCATCTCCTCCGAAGGTATCAATGTGATATTATTAGTTAAGTAAATGTACTACATATTATGCAGTAGAAAAAGGATATGGTGGGATCTAATGTGTTGAAAGTCTATTTTCCGATTCTCTTACTCAATTTTACGTCTTGAATTGAGCTCCAGCCCAGATCATGTTAGAATGCTGACTCCTGCTCATGTTCTTCTTACACTATTTTATACCGTTCAAGATGTACTTAAATGAAATGTAGCTCCTATTTTTCTTCAATAACACATCCCTTGTTTTATGATCGTTGATTTAATCCCTTAGGAAAGATTTTAGGAATTATTCCATCCAATTTTCACGACCTTTATTTATTGTGAAATTTGGTCATCAATTGTGATGCTGATTCTTTGTTAATTGTGTTAAACAGGGAGTCTTGGATGGAAAATATGACGACCTTTCAGAGCAGTCGTTTTACATGGTTGGAGGAATCGAAGAAGTCATTGCCAAGGCAGAGAAGATTGCCAAGGAATCCGCTTCTTAGATAGATCAAAATTTTCATGAATTCATCATGTTACGGATATTTGCAAATAATTTAATCTTTGGCTATGCCAACATCTTGAGTTTTCATTTTTTGTCTTCCAAATTTTCTGTTTTAAGATTTCATCAGTAGCGGGATTGTGGAGTCGAGAAGCCTCCTTGTGTTTTAGCACGTGAAATAATAAGTGGGGTAAGACAGACGAACTTGTATATTTTTTTTCCCTCAAATTTATATCATATTGGATGCTGCGATTGGGACATGTTTTCCATAATCCATTTTCACTTGTGCCGAGTTTTCATTCTGCACAATTGTTGGATCCACTGTGTATAGCGAGTGGCTGTGTTGCTGTGACTGATGATGTGCACTGTGTTACAGTGGAAGGGATTTTTAATTTAATCAAAATGACAAATACTAAAAAATGGTCCCACTACTTATCAAGAAATGCTACGTGGAAGATTAACCCACGGCGCATTTTAACAGTTCACACTATTTTCACCCCCTATCCCGCGCACCCTTCGCGCCGGCGCTTTCTAGTCTCTTTACTAATGAAGCCCTCCAAAATGTCTGCTATTACACATTCGCCATTTCCAACCGCCCACCTTTCCTCTCCCGCTCCGCGCGAAACCAAATCATTCCTTTCCCCACCGATGACCCTCTCCAAACTCAAACCCCTCCGCCACCTCCGCGGCTTCACTGTCTTCGCCGCTGCCGTACGCCAAGGCACAACTCTCTGGACCCCTGCCACGCTGTTAGAAGTCTCCCCAGCTGCCGAGTCGCTTTTCCACATCACCATCGACGTCTCTGACTCCCCCGGACCTCGCCTTCTCGTACACCAAGGCTGGCCAGTACCTCCAGCTCCGCCTCCAGGACACCAATACAAAACCATCCTTCCTTGCAATTGCGTCTCCACCTTCTACCGCCGAGTCGAAGGGGATTTTCGAGTTCGTCGTGAAATCCATCACGGGGTCCACCGTGGAGCTCCTTTGTGGGCTCCAGAAAGGTGAAGTTGTAGAATTGAGTCAGGCAATGGGTAAGGGATTTGATATTGATCAAATATCCCCAGCCGAGAATTATCAGACGGTACTCATTTTCGCCACGGGATCTGGAAGTAGGTATATTACATCAAATTAATTAAGCATTTCAGTTTAATTAGTTCGAATTATTTCTCGTCTTCTTAATTTGGGTAAATGCAGTTGTTTGTGTAATTAGGAATAAATCTTACTTTTTTATTTCGGCAGGAGTGCTCTTTTCTTTACTTAATCTGGATTTATGGCAAAATTAGCCACTACCTTTAGGTTGCTTGGTAAGTCTTGTTCTGGTTTATTTGAGCTTCTGTGGTGCTCAATGCACAATAATTATAGTATCTTAGGGGTTCTTGAAAAATTTTCCACGTTAACTTAATTTTGTGATAATAATATATTTAACAGCAATGGATTTGGGACTAGGAATTCCAATCAATTCAAATTGAGTAGAATTTCCACGAGTTCTTACGGAGGCTTCAATTCTGTTCAACCGAACACAATATGGCTGAATTAATCTAAATTAGCAATCTGTTAAATACAGCAAGAAGAAGACACATCAAGTCTCACTCGTATCTCCTTACTAGGTAAGCACATCAATACACAAGCAACTGCCGCTAAGAAAATGAATTGAAAAAATTCTATGGAAGTCAGAGAAAACATTAACATTCATCATTCGGAATCAATTTTTTGATGATGTATTAGGAAATATTCATCTCTGAATGGTGAGTCTTGAGATTGGTCTTGCAAATACATTTAGGTTCTGTAGTTATTGTGTGTATTTTGCTAACATATCTTCTTGCAATGTACCTGTTATTAAATAAATATATGTGGACGCCCTTTACACATTCTTTTGATGTATTTATACCAGATGTAGTTTCCTTAGTTCACATGTTCTGTTTTCATTTTCTGTATTTGTTCAAATCATTAAATTAAATGATGACCTATTCAGGTTGATTTGATAGAAGTTGTAGCGGGGGGTGATGCTCCCCTTTTATGTTGGTTACATTAAGGCCCCGTTTGAGCCACCTTATTATCTCATTAAAATTAAAAATTTGACCGTTATCCATCACATCAACATTTAAATTCAAATTTTCTATCCTTTGTGTGGGCCCCAATAACGACTATATTTTTCATTCTCATTCTACAGTAATTTGGCTCAAACAGGGACTAAATTTCATATATGACTGAATTTTAGGTGGTTGAATGTATTCGTAGTTCACAGGTTCATTGCTATGTTATGGTTATTCGCGACAATTCCGTTATGTTCATATAACAATTGCCATGCTAATTTTTATTTTTTTTGGTCTTTTTCTGTAAAAAGAACTCGGATTATAGAATGATCTCTTAAAAACTTTTAAAAATGTAAACAGTGTGAAAAGATTGTGGAGAACAGGTGTAGTGCATTCACCGTCCTGAAAACCCTAATTCAATTTGATCCTGACTTACTGGTGATTGCCTCTCTCACGATGCCCATCAATTTCTCAAGAGTGGTTAAGTGAAATATTTCTTCCATTTTCTGTTCTGTACTTTCTGTATCATATATTGGGAATGTTTATCATGTGCAATTATAGATTGGAAGTTAACTTTCTTGTTTGCATGAATGTTTATTTATCCATTATTTTTATTTCTTCCGTCCTTTTCATGTGCAGCCCAATACGGTCTTTAATTGAATCAGGTTTTGGTGCTGAGAAGAGATCTGATGTCAGACTTTATTATGGTGTTAGAAATCTTAATAGGATGGCATATCAGGTACTATTTAGTTTCTTGCTTATTGTTGAGGAATTTATTCCTGTACATCTGAGCAAAAATATTTGATTAAATATTATCAAGTCTCATTTCAATCAGTTTTTTATCTCAACTTTTGCAGGAAAAGTTTAAAGAGTGGAATTCATCAGGATTTGATATTGTGCCAGTATTCTCAGCCAGATAATAGCTGGACAGGGGAGCAAGGTTATGTGCAGGTAGTTAAAACATGTTTTCATTTTTACCTTTCTCTGACACGTGTGCCTGTTGATCGGGTTGGGTGCGGCTACTTTAATTTTATTGCACTACTTAGAATCAAATACACGTGCTGATACGACTGCATTTGCAGGCTGTATTTGCTAGAGCCAAAAGAATCTTAAGCCCCCAGTCTACTGGTGCGGTGCTTTGTGGACAAAAACAGATGACTGAGGTTTGTTATTGTTCAATGCCAACAATTTTGAAGCTGTTATTTGTAGATACTTCTTTTGCATTGGTCTATGAATTTTTTCCTATTACTCTGACTAGCTAGTTGCGTGCTAAGCCGTGTTTTAAAACCTTCCAATTGCCTTTCCTATCTCATTCTTATGGCTACTCTGTTATAAATTTAGTGTTGCATTTCATTTTTAAATTTCCTCACTCTGCATGTGACTTGAAATCTGGCCTGTTATTAATGAGAGTTCAAGATTTAATGTAGTTCTTTATAGGTCCAAATGTTATAGTTGAGATTGCTCATGTTTGTTTTCTTTTCTTGTATGTTTTGGAAGAAATAGAGTGTTACTCCCTTGGCTCACAATACTATTGACAGTTAACTTTTTTGGCGTGCTTGAACTTTTTTGACAGTAAAATTGCTCTTAATATACTTATACTTGCTTTTAAGAAATAACACTTGAAAATAATATTAAGTGTGTTTGGTAGGGATTTTTTGGGGGAAGAATTGATTTTGAATAGTGATATGATGGGAAATGTATGGTTGAAAAAGAAGATAAGATTATTGATGTGATAGAAAATATTATTTTATTGAAGAATGTGTGGTTGAAAATGAGAATTGATTTACTGTTGAAAATGAGAATTTTTACCAAACATAGCTTAGTTCAACATGTATATTGCTAATTTGAAAGTGTCACATTATCTATAAATGAAGTAGATTTATATTATTGTCAAAATCATTAGCTAACATAAAAAATTAAGCAAGGAAGAAAATATAATTGGCTATATTAATACTCTCAGTTTCCACTAGCAGTTGAATTTTAATTTTGTTTTCTTTTCACATATTCGAGGTTTCATGGCCTTCTCTTTTCTTCTCTTTTTTCTTGGGATGTGAAGCGTATTTGGAGTTAAATGATTTCCATTATAGAATAGAACTACTGAAAGAAGTTAGTCTTATGTCTAGCTACCTTCAAATTTAACTTTTCTGTTGCTGAAGTATTGTAAAATTTGTTTCTTAAAGGGGAATTCAATAATTTTGCTTTTACATTCTGACACTGGAAGTTCTGTTTGGTGATGACTTCTAAACATATTGTGATTGATGTGAGATCTACTTTTGAGGTAGGGACAGTATTTGACGTGATCCCAGGAAGGAGAATCGCGTGGAACTCGCGGAATTAGTCGAAAACGCCGGGAAAGCCCAAATTCAAGTTGTAGACGGTAGAATCTTGACCCGAGCCTCATGAATCAAGAACCTAAGGTATATTAAACCTTAGACTCGTTGATATGAGGAAACAAGAACCTCGATTTGCGAACACCACAAAGGGTGCCTAATCCTTTGATAAGTTCTAAGATTTTGAACGCCACAAATATTGAAAATATTTGATAAGTTCGAAAGTTCAATCAAGAACCAATAGAGAGGGAAACCTCAATTATGATATTAATCACCAAAATAATATATCTTTACAATGAGTAATATGAGAACTATTTATAAGAAACTATAAAAACCCTAGTCTACACGAAATTGATGCTAAAAGATTACATAAGATATCCATCCAAATTAAAACTCTAATGAAATAAGGAAATTCACGAAAAAGGAAACCCGTATCTTTTATGTATTGCATGTCCCAGATCATATCATCCCCTCTCTCTTCGAAAGGATTCGTCCTCGAATTCGTGCCTTGTGATCGTGTAATGGATAACCAATTTGCTACGAGTTTTATCACCGCACCACCTGGATCAAATGGAAAATTTGTCCTTTCCTAGCATAGGATCAATGCATGGGCCATGGCCCCATCAACTTTGTAGATATGAATGTCTTGCAGTATGAACTCAATCAGCCATATTTGTTGCAGTATGAACTCCCAAGTACAAATATCAACCTGTAAGAAAGAATTAAGTAAAGTATGGTTGAAATTGTTAGCTTCTCCAAAAACAAAATATGGTTCCTCGTACTCATGAGGTATTGCCTCCACATCATGTTTAACAATGATACCCTTCTGATTCTTCCCTTCACTTCCCACAATATTTTCAACATTCTGCTCAATGTTCTCCCTCGTTTACTCACTCTCTTGCTGAATCATTTCTACAATTGTTTCATTCTCTTGCTGAACAATCTCTACGATTTTTTTACCATCTTTCTTGTGCTCCTCTTTTATTTGTTCTCTCTCCCCAATATTAACTGCATTTTTCAATTCACCATCCTCCATCTCAACTTTCCTATCTCTAGGCTCCTCTTGCAATTCAACCTTGATGTTCTCTTTTGGTGTGGTCATCTCCCTCTCTTGCTTTTTCTTTTCCGTTTCACCTCTCACCTTCCATTGGTCTGCAAATGACCGTTCTAGTGTCAAGCCAGCTAGAGTGATGTTTTCCCCGTCCTGAAGAAACCTATACCTGTTCCTCCCCATATTATAAACAACCTTCCTTTTATGCTTCTAAGGTCTCCCAAACAAGATATGAAAATATTTTAATGGCACTACATTACATCAAACTTCATCACTATATCTCTCAATGGTGAAATTCAATAGAACCTGCTTGGTCACATCTACCTTCCTACACTCTTTCAACCAAGTCATCCTATAAGGCCTATGGTGTTGTAGTAAATGTTACCTCAATTTTTCAACCATCGTGATACTAGCCAAGTTTGATATGTACTCCTTAACAATAGTCAAACTGCATACTGTACTACCTACAAAACACCGAGTTTGGAAAATATGCCCCCAACACCATCCATCCTTTACGTGAGTTTTTTTTTTTTTGGAAAGAAAAAGGAAAAAAAAATGATATGGATGATTCAAGATGTGAAAAACATACGAGAATCAAACTGGCTGAATCTGGAACCCAAACTCTGATACCAAAAGACGTGATCCCGTGAAGGGGAATCGTGTGGAACTCGCGGAATTAGTCGAAAATGCAGAGAAAGCCCAAATTCAGGTTGTAGACGGTAGAATCTTGATCCGAGCCTCACGAATGAAGAACTTAAGGTATATTAAACCTTAGATCCATTGATATGCGGAAATAAGAACCTTGATTTGCGAACGCTACAAATGATGCCTAATCCTTTGATAAGTTCTAAGATTTTGAACGCCACAAATATTGAAAATATTTGATAAGTTCGAAAGCTCAATCAATAACCAATAGAGAGAAAAACCTCAATTATGATATTGATCACCAAAATAATATATCTTTACAATGAGTAATATGAGAACTATTTATAAGAAACTATAAAAACCCTAGTCTACACGAACTTGATGCTAAAAGATTACAAAAGATATCTATCTAAATTAAAACTCTAATGAAATAAAGAAACTCGCGAAAAAGGAAATCCGTATCTTTTATGAATTGCCTGTATTTGTTTATCACGCTCATTTCATTCGGATGTTAATCCCGGAAAAGAAGGATACATTCTCAACGGGTTTGACTGTGAGTACCAATGCTAGTGACCGAGCAGCTGGGTATGTATGTAACCATTGCTGGATTCGGTGCCTCCCTTTTATTAATGTAAAACATGTATATTGATAACTTACCCGTTAAATACAAGATGCTCTATTATTTGTCCGATTTATTTCTCCAACTTTCATTAGAAAAAGAAAATGGAAATGATACTTGGGTGTATATTTAATGTCCTAGAATGTTCAAAATTGGAATTATTGATTTTTGTAGTGTTGAGATAATGACCCTGATGTCTGTTTCTTGCAGGAGGTTACTTCAATTCTTGTGGGCGATGGAGTATCAAGTGAGAAGATTCTAAAGAACTGATAACCATAATTTTGGAGGTTTCATTGTTGTATTGTTGTAATTACCTCACGCATTCATTCATTTTCAGCTGCTGATACTCAATTAGTTCAGTTTAAAGCTACAAAATAAAACCAATTTTTACTGCACCTTACACATCGCAACCTTCAATGAGTAGGTAAAGGTCGCATTTTAAGCTAACCAATTTTGGTGAAAATTAGAGTCCTATTTGATGATGGTAGAATGGGAGCAGCTAATCTTTAAATCTATTTCATGGAAAGGAAAATTGGCAATTTTACGTCCCATGAACTCAGAATCGAAGGTTGGATTTCATTTACCGTCTTCTATGGTTCGAATGATGTGTTCTTCTATATCATGATGTATTCTTAATTTCACATTCTGTTTGATAATTATTTTTTGACTAGAATTCCTCTCGAAAAATGATGCTACTACTGGATTTTATTGTTAATGGTCCTAATGTGTAATTAATATTCTAAATTCTAAGAGAGGGGCCAGTTATTGTTTATGGAATTGTCTGAAACATCATGTATGAACTAAATCTCTACTCTCTTAGTTCAAATGAAATTCTTACCATTCACATCGGGTGGGGCGAGGGCTGGGCTGGAAGAACTCATCTTCCTCTCTAGGGGGCTCAATTAACATCATTAACAAATTCCCTCTTCTATATTGCAAGGGTGATCCTGGAATCCAAGCTTATCATAGCAAGAGAATGAACTATGAAGCCATGATCTCAATACATAAGAAACCGATAATCTTGTTTCGCTGCCATAAATCCACCATTTGCTTCGCATTGTTGAAAGAAAAACAAAATTTAGCTTAGATTTTCAGTTCTATGTTCGATGCCAGACCTTCGACCCAGGAAAGAAAATACTTTTGGTTCTATAAAGCATCACATACATGTCATGAGTTGATTTGTTGGAAACACTAGTCTGTTTTACTTCAGTATTAAGGGGAGATGATGGTTCATGGGAAGCATTTGGAATTTTTCAAGCAAGTCCGTCAGATCGATTCTTCTAAAACACTGGATCAGCTAGAGGTGTCAATCCGGGTGGTCCGGGCTGGGTCGGCCCGCCAACATGTGAGCCCGGTAACGACCCGCTTGAAAAAAAGCCCGCCCGCTGCGAGTTCCGGGCCGGTTACGAGTCGACCCACAATTTTGGACTACAACCCAGGCCCGCCCGCTGACCCATCCGGGTCGAGCCCATGCGGGTCACGGGTCGCGCGGGTCGCGGTTCGTTCCGATTTTGGCTCGTATGATTGTATAAATAAAATTATAAATATAGAATTTTTCATATTTATAGCAAAAAATATTTTTTTTTATTAAATGTAAACTAATAATTGAACAAAATGATAAATTCATAATTATATCAAGAAATTTTTACATAGAATTCAAATTTAATGTTACATGAATTATTTATAACTTTGCAAACTTCTACAACATTATCATCTTCTAAATTTATTGGAGAGGAACTATTATTGAAAATAGGATTTTCAGAAAAAGAATCGCGAGAATCCATAATATAGTAGGATTAAAAAATTTAGTAGTGACTAGTGAGAACCGAGAAGAAAGAAATATAATCAAGATGATGATGATATTTGCAATTGAATAATTGTAATTGTAGTAAGGGAGTAACAAGTATGAACTATGAAATATAAATGTATAATAACTAATGACAGGGTATTGTAAAAATAATTGTAAAAATAATCTCCCCCCTTTCTTTAATTTTTGTTTTATTTTTTTTTTTTCAAATTTTTTTACGGGCCGCGGGTTAACCGCGGCCCGTGGGTGTGCAACCCGCGAAGCCCGCGGGTTACACCTCCTTGACCCGTGAACCGCCCGCACGGGTCACGGGTCGGCCCGCGGTCCCGATTTTCACGGGCCGATTTTTACGGGTCATGGCCGGCCCGTCCGTCTTGACACCTCTAGGATCAGCAGAGTGGCAGCAATGTGCACTAGAAACGGCACTAGATTAAGCTCAAAATCAGAGATCTCACATTAACACAATTTAAATATAGTCCTGAATCAAATGTGTTCTTTAGTATCCAGGAAACAATGGCAGTCATCTTCAGTATGTCAAGAGTACGACGTCTAACGCCACAGTACAAATTAAACTGACGAGCAGTAGTGTCTGTTTAAAGAATCTAAGGATTTTGACCATGTCGATTCATACGACCATTCATATTTGCCTCAGAAACATGTTCTACACGTTCGCCATTGGGTTCTGCAGGCTGCTGAGCTGGATCTTCATCCTCTTGCAGCTCATTCGTATGGTGGTGTCCATTCTTACACTGATGGTGGTGATGACCACGTCGATGATGACTCCTTCTGTGCTTTTCTTTCCTACCTGGTTCATCATTGTCATCAGATGAATTCCCCAGAGATCTGCTCTTCCTGCCACGTCCATGTTCATAAGAATCTGAAGAGTCGTGATCATGCGATTGACGATGAGATTTGTTGTGTCTTGCATGACTCTTCCTTCTCTTAGTCCCCTCATCGCTGGAAAAATCTGAACTCGAGTCTACCAGTCTATGATGTTTATGATGTTTTGCATGGCTTCTTCTTTTGGTTGCATCATCATCATTATCATCACCATTTGAAGATTCTGGATGTCTAGACTCAGTCCGCCGATGATGTTTGTGATGCTTTGTCCTATTTCTTTTTCTGACAGCATAATCATTCTCATAGGCACTAGAATCAGAACTTGTATGAACATGCCTGTGTCTCTTGTGGTCATGCTTCTTTATTTCCTCTTCTGAATCGCTATCATATTCATCACTGCTATAATCAGAACTGGAGGATCGCCTCCTTGGCTTGTGCTTGGATCTCTTATCCTTCCTGTTCTCATGGTTGCCTGAATTGGAATGGTTTTGCTTTCTTCTCTTGTGGGATTTTTTAGTCCTCTTCCTCTCCTCACCACCACTGTCTGAGACGCTATCGCTATCTGACCCTGACATGGATCTTCTCTTGTGCTTAGCAGCCTTCGCCTTCCTCTCTTTGGCTTCAGCATCAGCTTTTGCCTTGCCAGCAGCTTCAAGTTTCTGCTCCCATTTCAAGGGGGCTTCTCTCTTCGCCAATACTCTCTTCTTTTTCTCCTCAACCAACTGCATAAATTTTTTGGCATCCATTTAGATGTAAAAGACAACTCTACCTGCATTTGGTAAGATGATGACCAGAAGTTCATCTCAAAGAAGAGAAGGAAACAATGTTAGTTCTTCCACCACTATAATCAATCCGTTAAAAAAATTAAAATCACACTAGTAACATGAGCAAAATGAAAAAATTAATCTAAAAGCCGTTATTGTTGACTTTTATTAGACGGGTGGGAGCCAATAACGACCATATTTTCAATTTTAATCTGATTTTAATCCCTCCCAAACAAGCTTTAATATCAGTTTCAAGGTGAAAGTAGATGGGCACACAAACTCTTAGTAGTGGTAGGATAATCAAAGTAGCAAGATGAATAAGGAAAGAACAGCGATGATGAGAACACTTCTGACTAAAATGAGGAAAATTCAGGTGGGCAGCATACAACACAAAGTTATTCATTTCTTTCACATCACTTAAGCCAGGACAAAAGTAGAATTCAAGAAGATGACAAGAATGCTACGCATGCATAATTAAACAATTATTGTTTGTCATTTCATTGACCTCCTTGTCTGCCAAACATTTATACACGTTTACAAATTAGCTCATCCAGTCATTCCAGGTAGACACTTTTAATCTAAAAGAAAGATCATAATGGAATGCTTCCATAATAAGCATGCACCAAATCATATTTTGCAGTATAACATGTATTGAAATCAATAAACCTTGATTATCAACTTCATTGTAAAATTCAATTGCATTCTTCAACGTGTGTAGACATTTACAGACGTGTGAAAGTTCTTTGATAAGTAATAACCAACACAAATTCCCACTCACGAGGAGATAACTTTTATTAACGCATCATGGATCTTCAGTTATATTTTTCTTCATTGCTAATTTTTATAAAAAAATTCATAAGAACAAACACATAACAACTCATCTTCAAGATCAGAAAACAGATTTAGCCCTTGTTTGAGCCCCATTTTCCCAATACTCATTTTCAACCTTGCATTCTCCCAATAAAATAATTTTTCATGTAAACCCAAAACTACTACATACATTTTAACCACACATACCCAAAACTTCTACATACATTTTAACCACACATTTTCCAAAAAAAAAATCCCAAAAAGAAAAAGAAAAAGAATCACTATTCCAAAAACCCCCCAAAAAATAGGGCTCAAACAAGGGCTTAGGAACATAAATCAAGTGTATGCTCATCATTCTAGTAAACCAAGGCATGTCAACATTGCAATATTGTTGCTAAAGACAAACGTCAGAAGTAGCAAGACAAAAATGACATTTTACAACCATTGCAGTAAAATTACATTAATATCACCGTTGACCATAAAACACTTTTCTGTACCAAAATGTTCATCCATGACAATCATTGTTGAGTCTCAATTAAAATATATAGCACACAAGTCAGTTTTGAGCATGGACTTCACTAAAACACATGAACATTGTAAGATGAAGTGGGAGTAGCAGCCTGAATTGCTGGTGTTGCGTAGGAGCCGGAGCTGAAGAGAGAGGAAGAGTGAAGGTAGTGCAAGTTCAGGAGAAGGTAGGATGTTTGGGAGGACCACAATTCGCATTGTGTGTCGGGTGGAAACTTAACTGTGGGGCTCCCTATCCTATATAGCTACATCAGTTGTCTTCATTAGCTGAAGATGCTGCCCACGTGGAGAGTGGTGCAATGAACCAAGCGAAGTGGTGAAAAAGAATTCAAGTAGTACTCCAAATTTGCTTTCTCGTCTTCGTTTAATAACTAATATCATTTTTTAAAAGGTATAAGCATCAAGTGCATAGACATTAATTCATGGAGTAATACATAATTAACATTTGGCAGGATTTTTAGTCCCTGAAACACCAAGCATGATTTCCTAAACAAGGATTTCTGTACATAGACCTCATCCTGTTCAGGCCAATTACTGTTTTGGAAAAGTAAGGCAGAGTGTGATTACAGAATTTCAAGACATAAATTTCTAGGATACCTTCAATCAACCTGATTAGAAGTTGTCTCTGAAATTTGTTCAGTTAGAAACATCTTGTCACAGAACAATACTACATAAAGAATATATATAAATATAAGAACATTAAACTAAGAAAACAACACAATGCAAATTTGATACGGGTTTCTTACCTTCTGATGAGAGGAACCCCACAGCTGCACCGGACTGACCAAAAATCAATTAGCTTTTCACCTCCAACAAAAACTGCAAATAGCAAACCCAAGTTGTAGCAAATGCAAACTCAGCAAGTGTAAACCCTATATCAGAAAACACCAACATACAATTGACGAAGAAATCACACAATCAAATGCTTGATTAGATGTCTTAAAGTCAATGTGATAAAGAAAAGAGACGAGAAAACCAAAATATCCGATTAAAACAGAGAAGTTGTCCTCTACAAGATCTCTAAATTACTTCCCACAATTCAAACACTAATGAAAAAGGTATTCAGCAACTGATCTTGAACCCTAGAAAATAATCCAAACAAATGGTTGATTAGGCCTCTTAAAGCCAATGTGTAGAAAAAAAGAGAATCAAATTACCCAGCGAAAACAGAAACCCTAGAAATTGACTTCTACAAGACTCTTCAAAATTACATCCCATAATTCAAACACTAACAAAAGAAATATCTTGAACCCTAGAAAATAATTCAAACAAAAGCATTAAAATCACATACATAGCCAAGAAAGAGAAACAGATCCAAGGCAGCTTTCAGTTTTACAGAAAATAGAAATGAATCTCTCTCTCTCTCTATTAGTGTATCGACGAACCGCAAGCTGCCTTTCTCACCAGAAGCTTCGACGGATTGAGGCGGCGACTTTGAGCATTTATGAGTGGGTGAGTGGAATTTGGAAATAGGAATTAGGAAGAGACGTGTTAAGACGGGTTTTTTTTGGGAGTTTTGTTTCAATCGATTTTGCGAAGCGTGTTTTACTGTTTTTCATAAGCCATCAAATTGATCTATTTATTTCTCTTTTTTTTTTCCTCTCCTTAAATTATTTTTATTCTAGTTAAATGTGAATTATCGATTATCCACTTTGATCAACACGCCACATGGATATGTGACATTTTACAATTCTTTAACATAATCCATATCTATAGAGTATAGACTTTAATATAAGAATAGAGTGTTAAGTTAAGTGTAAAAGTGGATTTGGATTGCTCATGAGCTCATTAGTCGGACTTGACTTATGGGTGGTCCAAGCTTACGAGCTCACTGACCTTGGGTCAAGCCGAGTCTACATGATGTAAAAATTTTATGAATTGGCTCATGGGTTGCTTGACTTGCCTACAAACTGGCTCGTGAGTCAATTTGTAAAAAGTACAAATTTAAAGTTGCTAAAGGCAAATGCTCACGTCTAGCGTGATTTGCACATGCTGCATTTTGCGCAGACAGTAGGTTGCATAAAAAATGAAACATCTTTTTTAAAATAAAAACTAAAAGCTCATGTGCATGAGACCTAGGGAAGGTAGGGACTATGCGCAAGGTAACATGTTGGTATGGACAAATGCACTTGTGGTGCATGTATTCGATGGGAAGCGAAGTATGCAATGTTGATTCACGTGATGGCAGCATGTCATGAGCAGAATTAGCCAACATCAGGGAAAGGAAGGCAACATACATCAGTTTCGAATAGTGTTGGTGCAAGCATGGAATTAGCAGCAAGTTTTGATAAACTTGTTGTCCAGTTGATTACAGTCTCCATTTCAGAAATAACAACCACGAGGATGACATGTGCTCGACAATTGAGCTTGAAAGTAGGTACAGGAACGGTCGGCCTGAGATCCAATAAAGTTGGATGATTCCTATAATCTCATATTCATGCCTTTATCTTTCTATTTTCTACAATACTTAGTCAGATTTCATATGTTTTCGGTCACGTAAGTGCAACAATGTTGAATTTTGTGGGGATTGACTGACTGAGATGAGAAACCTTAGTATCATGATAGGTCGTGAACAAAGTTTTCGACGGCACGTGTGACAGCTCACATGATAAATCTTTTTGCTATTAAAGTATAATTTTGGCACACCATATATCTAAGAAATAAACATTGTTGGTCACTGAACGATGTTCCATTTTGTTCATCCCATTTATTTTTTGAACTTTTCACCAAAGTTGTATTTTTATTTCATTTAGATTACCAATTTGTTTCCATTAATTTAAGAAGTTAAGAAGCACTGCTCCGGTTAAATACCAATTTGTATGACACGTGTGTTATTAAATGATAAGTTAAATTAAATATAAAGAATTTAATATATTAAATTATCTAATGCCACATACACAGATAATTTTATACCAGTAATACTATATAATACTGTTATTAATTGTGCTTGCTTGGCATATCAACCGTATAATTAGTCAGGGGCGGATCCAAGAAGTTGAGTGAGCTAGGACGGTCATTGGCAGCTGAATGTCGGAATAACGAGATTATATATTAATATTTAATTAAATAGTATTAAAAAAATTCAATATAAACGTAAAAGTCATATACAATGAAAATATAATCCTAAATAACAAAAAATAAAAAAAAAATACATTTTTTGAATCATATACATATGATCAAGTTTCAAATTGTGATAGACTTAAACGAGACAAGATGAAACTTATACGTAAAACATGATTAAACGATAAATACTAGTTCCAAACTTAGGCGAAGCTTATGCAAACTTTCTAAAACAATCATTTTTAGAACTATTTTTAACTCAAATTTTTTTTTTTCTTGAATTCTTAAAAGAATAAAGAATAGTATTTAGATTGTCTAAATTTAAATTTCAAAAAATAAATTGATAAAATCTAACAATAAAAATATATATTATGCATTGTTATTATAACCGGCCCGATCGTTGATGGTACAAATCATTGGGTCAGCGGTTCAAGTGCTAGGTCATTGCAATATTAAATTTTAGTTAAAAAATAATAATTTTTAAAACAAGTAGTCTTCTAAATAGAATATATATTCACATGTTACATTTGTTGTTAAAATTCTTCAATTGCCATAGTCGTCAAGCATTTCATTATCACATTCTGAGTACGGGTTTGAATCTCACCTATTGCAAATATAACATAAAATTTTGCTTTGAAAAATTTGGAAGTTAAAAAATTAAAAGACAGAGGGGAAGTTTTTGGAATCGATCCTTGTGCCTCTTGCATGTAAAACTAGCACCATACCATATGAGCTACACAAACTTTTGTTGAAAATATAACGTTATTCATCAAAGTTTTATAAGCCTTTTTTTTTTCGAGTGCTAGCTCCACCCCTTAGCGTAGTAAGCAAAATCTTAGTCCAAAAATGCTGCCCCTTTCATATGTCGTATGCATCTACTCATATAGCTGTATAGAAGTTTTATAACCCCGTTTTTTCTTCCAAATTAATTTTTTGGATTTATCAATAACTTATTTTCAGTGATATTCTTCATAACTTAGGATAGTCAATCCCGAAACAAGATATCTAGACTTCATTGGGACATGATTCTAGAAGGTTTATCAAACGAAAAGATAACTTAGAAGAGGCTTGTTACCTTTCTTAGTTCCTTCATTAACTTTTCCTCAAATGCTTTGTCTAGATTTGATGCTATACTAAATGAACTTATTATGTTTACATGTTAAACACTCGGGTTCTGAAGGGTTTCCACTTACCTACCTATGTCTTTTACTACTCATATTTATGCATTTCTTTACATTTGGGAAATACTAATTAGAGTTGAACGTGTATTGTACGTTATTCTGAAATATTTTATTAGTGCTATGAAATAATATTTGATCTTTCATTTATCTTTTTAATCTAAATATGATAGAAATGTAAGCCTTTGAAAATAAATGTTAATTATTATCAGGACTGTAAATTGATCGGATATGACTGGATCTGCCCATATCCAATCCGATAAGAATAATTATTCGGTTCGATTCGATCTGATAATCCAACGAATATTTGATGGTTAAATCCATATCCGATTTGCCATGTTATCGCATACCCGATTCGATAATTCGATAGAAATTAAAGAAATTAGGAAAAAAAAATCAATGTTGAAATTACTTTATTTTTTATTTATTTATTTTCCAATTCTTAAACGGATTTAATAATTATAATTTTTTTTTTAACTTTTTAAACTTTTAGCCAATTAGATTGAAATGTACAAAAAGTCGCTTACTCATTTATTGAGTCACTTATTTATAGAGGAGGTTTTCAAGCATTTTGTTACAAATTTTCGATGTGGGATAAGAAACCATTTGGTTTGGATGTAATACATTGTACATTTGGTTTGACTATAATATATTGTACATTTGGTTTAATTGTAATATATTATACTATTGTATAAATATTTATTTATGATTTATTAAATTAATCATTTTTCCTATATTTTATTAATTAATAAAAATTTAAAACTCTATTTCAATTAGCACCATTATACCATATCTTATTTATCAAATATATTTATTTTGTTAAACTCTTAAAACTGAATTTGGAACTATAGTTTTTATGTATTATTAAATAATTTTTAGTTTGATTAAAAATTTAAAATAATATTAAAATAAGAATTTTTTTTCCCCGCCTAAGCTTCGTCTAGATTCACCTACCTCAAAACCTTCACGTTTCGCTAGGTATTACAGTTTTTAGAGCACTGTATACACATAAATTGACTCTCTTTTTTTTTTTAATGTTTTTAATTTGTTGAATTTTTTTATTCTAAATTTCTTTATTTTCTCATTTATTTATTTTAGTGACAAATAACATACCATAAAAATACTTAACCGACTCAACTATTTATGATAAATCGGATTGTGTTGTTATCAGATCGGATTTATACCTATATTCATATTTGATTAATTTAGTGATTATCAGATTCGAATCTTGATCGGATTATTAGAATGAGACTCTAAATCGATATCCCATTAATTTCATTGAATTCAGATCGAATATCAATCTATTGATGCACTAAATATTATACATGCACGTAAATAGTGAAATGCATACTTGAATGTGAGTTTTATAATTACAACTAAATGTATAAATGAATATGAATGGCAAACACGATACATGAATTAACATGAAATGTTAATTTTCAATTAAGTAAAGCTGGATGCTAATTAGCATGCATAGACGTGAACAATGAACTGCATTTTTGAACGTGAAATTTTAATTAATATTAATTAAATGAATGTGAATGTTAATTAATTGTTAATAATAGTGACATGAATGTGAAAGTGAAATTCTAATTAATATTAATTAATTAAATGAACGTGAATTTTAATTATTTGAGAATTAATTATAGTATTTATTATTGTTTGTAAATTAAATATATATTAAAAAATGAAAAATGAAGTATTATTGAAATAATTGAATTATAGTATGATTATAATCGTCCAAAAAATGATTCTCACTTGATGTAATATTTAATATATTATAGATTACACAATAGTGCAATCTTGGGAAGTTTAATTTGCTGTTGATGCTTAGTTAAAACATTATTTTTTGTTGAAATGTGGGAGCTGCATAGACTTGTAAAAGATAAACTCTTCTATGAAAAATTGAATCGAGAAGGGTTAGACTAGCATGTATTTAGTTGTGTTAATAGATGAAAAGCCTCTACATTGTGTGGCTGTGAGAGGCGTTGGCCATAATTCCATATTGATCTATGACTTACTAATCACCCTTTGCACTGTTCAACCTATTCTCAGTATTTAATGAAAAAAGCCAAAAGTATTACACACCAAGAGCCTGTTTGGTATGGATTTTGATTTTCTACAGTAAATCAGTTTTCATTTTCAACCACACATTATTCAATAAAATAATATTTTCTATCACATCAATAATTTTTTCTTCTTTTTCAACCACACATTTCCCATCATATTACTATTCAAAAATCAATTCTTCCTCCAAAAATCCCTACCAAATAGGCTCCAAAGAACTTTCTTCATTGATAATTTGGAGTGTTTCAGCATTTTCTTTGTTGAAAACTCTGCTAGACTTATTCAAGGAAAGAAGAACGAAACTACTTAAATTGAATTGTATTTATCGCCTTTAATGGTTTCAAATGTCTATATATAATTGTATTTTCGTTCGATTTGTGTACATTTGAAAACTAGCTATAGAGTGATTATATAGAAGAGGATACAATCATTCTATTTCATTATTATTGGAGGACACTACACCATAAAGTATGTGAACATCCCTTGTATTGATAGTTTTTCTCTGAGTCCTATTATAATTAGTCAATCTCGCACTCATAACTACTAGTTTTTATTATTCACACATTTCGTGAGATTTATTACTCTCTCTCTTTATAAATTGATTTATAAGATTTTGATGAAGGGTAGCTTAAATCATTTTTAAGAGCATTTCCCCAAACACAAAATACTCTCTATTTTAGAAGTCAATGCTTAAAATAAGTTTTAAAAGACTATTTTAATTTTTTAAAATAAAGAGTAAGTTTGATTCTTCAAATTTGGAGAGACAAACACACTCTATTCTTAATTAACAATTATTGCATTTAATAAGTTATAAATTTCAATACTCTATCTAAATTTAAATATGCTCGCTATTATGCATAAGATGTTCTTTATAAATAAAAAATCTCTTGGAGATGCTCTAAGTAGGATAAACTTTGAGATGAATGGACGGTGTGAAAATTTATTTTAGCACATTTATTCATGCATATCCGTCGGAAACTTTAAAGGTTTTTAGAAAAATGGTATTTAGCAGTGTTCTAAAAGGCGTAATGCGTGGCGATGCGTGGAGGCCAAGCCCAGGGCTAGGCGAGGCATATGCGTAAAAAAGCGTAAAAATGCGTTTTCTTATTTTAATTCTTAATCAATTAAAAATAATACTTACTAAACATTTAAAACAGGTTTATAGAAACTTTATACATTTTTCAAAGTTTGCAACAAAAATATAAGCTTCAAATTTAAACAACCATTTTTCTTTTAATAATTCGGGTGTATTAAGAAATTATCTACCGTAAATAAGATTTGTTGGTCACTTGACTTTTGGGTTCAAATGGTTATTTTAATTTTAAATTAGGGCAAACTGAAAAAATTAGCATTTAATAATTTTTAACTTCAAAAGAATTATATTTAAAAAAAAAAAAAAAAAAAGCGCGCCTAGGCGGGCATAATTGCGCCTTGGCACGCATTAGCGGTCAACAACTGTCGTTGACCGCCAAATAAGACGCTAACTCATTAGGTTCGGTGTTTTGGCATCGCCTCACGCCTAGGCGCGCCTTTTAGAACACTGGTATTTAGGTAACTTTGAGGGGCATTTATGGATGAGTCTCAGGGCTTGTTTGGGAGTTTTGATATACCGATAATTTTTTAAAGTACTAGTTTTGAGCGTTAACAAGCATATCGATTTTGAGTGATTTTAGTAACTATTTTTAAAAATGTTCAACTTATGCTCGTGAGTTTATTATCCATCGGTTCTGAAATGTTTTTAAAAGAATAAAATTACACACATATCCCTTAGTAAACTTTTAGTTTATTGTTTCTTATATGAATTTTTTTTATTTATAGGTAATTTTTTATATATATAAGTTAATATTTTATTTGAAAAATTAAATAAAGTTAAATATTAACTTAAAATTTTAAGTTAATTTAAATTTAAATTTGAATTGAATTTTTACTTATAAGTTACAAGTATCTTTTTATATTTTATAAGTGAATTTTTATGTTATTAGTAGTATTTTTATTTTATAAACAATTTTTTTTTACATAAAATTGATTTTTTACTTATAAGTAATTTTTAATTTTCATGCAATTTTTCTTATTTTATAAGTAACATTTTATTTATAAGTATTTTTTTAAATATAATGTATTTTTTTTTGCTTATAAATCATTTTTTATTTAATATAATTTTATTTACAAGTTAGTTTTGAAGAAAATGTGTTGGTTGTAAATAATTATTTTATAAAGAATAAAATTAGAATTGAATATGAGAAATGATCCAAACCCGTCGTTTTGGTGGGTTGAGAGAAGTGGTCAAAATTACAATACATCGGTTTTGGGTGATTTTTAAACAATTCAAAATCAGTGCCCAGAAAAATAGCAAGTATTGATATTTTCAACCTCTCGTAAACTGTGCCACCTAAAGCCGGTGAAAGGAAAAAAAAACTCTCAAGCAGGTCCTCAAGTTTAATTAATTTGTTAATGATATCAATAATAATATATGACATAAGGTGATTAATGTGGGAACCATGGGCTAAAACAAGGTGAGAATGTATCCCACAATGGAGATATGCCACGTGCATACTATTCTTCTGTCATTTCATAGTTTACTTTAATCTCTGTAAGTCTGCAATTTTGTTTTTATGATATTCCAGTGTATTTTTGAAAACAATCTCTCTTGAAATGGATTCATTATCCATCCATTTATATCAGTCTGCAGATTGCGTGCGGTAAAAAAAGGCCAACAGGAAAATGAGTGTAAAGATGCTTCTCTACATGACCTTGTCCTTATGGATAATGAGAACAGTGGTGTTCGCTATACGTTTGCCGAAGCCAAACTGTCCAGAAAGTTGTGGAAATGTCAAGATTCCCTTTCCTTTCGGAATTGGGCAAGAATGTAGTGCCAATTCATCATTCACAATTGACTGTCGAAACTTCACTAATTTTGAGATACCTTTCTTGAGTAGCCTCAATCTGGAAGTGCTAGAAGTTAACCTGACGCAAGGTCTAGTCGTGACGAACCAGCCCGTGTCACCCATGAATTGCTCCTCTGAAGACAAGTATCTGTCTTTGGGAAAATCATTGCTGGAAACTCCTTTTATTTTCCCAAAATTCTATAATGTATTGATGGTGTTAGGCTGCAAAAATGTGGTTTCATTGGTTACAAATAATAAGATTGCTGGAGGATGCATGGCCATTTGTGGATCTTCAGGATATAATCTTACAGACACCGACTGCAACGGCCTTGGCTGCTGCAAGATAGATATCCCAGAGCAGCTCAAGGAACAACAAATAATTTACAGCAGCACAGACACCAGTACCGATAGCTTTTGTGGATATGCCTTCCTGGTTGAAGATTATTGGTTCCGGAATAATTCCCGGAAGTATAAAGGCCTTCAAGATAACTTGTCTAACCCATTTGACAAAGAGTTTGTACATGCACCTGTAGCACTTGGCTGGGAATTCCCAATAGCTGATCTTGACTGGGGATATTGCAACTACAGACTTTTCAGTTACTCTTTTGGCACGTAAGATTATGTTAAGAATATTGGGTCTAACTCCTCCTAATAAAATCGGCTTATTAGGGGAGAATTACCCTCACCTTATTAAGTGGATTATTTATATATTCCCAAACAATGTGGGATTCTAATACGCCCCCTCACGCACAGCGTGGACCATGCCAAACAACTGTGAACAGATCGATATTGGGTGGCACCCAACATTGCATAATTGGGCCTAACTCTGATACCATGTTAGGAATATTGGGCCTAACTCCACCTAATAAAACCGGCTTATTAGGGGGGGATTGCCCTCATCTTATTAAGTGGATCGTTTATATTTTCCCAAACAATGTGGAATTCTAATACGCCCCCTCACGCACAGCGTGAACCATGCCAAACAACTGTGAACAAATCGATATTGGGTGACACCCATCATTGCATAATTGTGCCTAGCTCTGATACCATGTTAAGAATATTGAGCCTAACTCCTCCTAATAAAACCGGCTTATTAGGGGAGGATTGCTCTCACCTTATTAAGTAGATCATTTATATTTTTCCAAACAATGTGGGATTTTAATACGCCCCCTCACGCACAGTGTGGATCATGCCAAACAACTGTAAACAAATCGCTATTGGGTGGCACCCAACATTGCATAATTGGGCCTAGCTCTGATACCATGTTAAGAATATTGGGCCTAACTCCTCCTAATAAAACCGGCTTATTAGGGGAGGATTGCCCTCACCTTATTAAGTAGATTATTTATAATATTAGGAATATTGGGCCTAACTCCACCTAATAAAACTGGCTTATTAGGGGATGATTGCCCTCACCTTATTAAGTGGATCGTTTATATTTTCCCAAGCAATGTGGGATTCTAATACGCCCCCTCACGCACAGCGTGGACCATGCCAAACAACTGTGAACAAATCGATATTGGGTGGCACCCATCATTGCATAATTGGGTCTAGCTCTGATACTATGTTAGGAATATTGGGCCTAACTCCACCTAATAAAACCGGCTTATTAGGGGAGGATTGCCCTCACCTTATTAAGTGGATTATTTATATTTTCCCAAGCAATGTGGGATTCTAATACGCCCCCTCACGCACAGCGTGGACCATGCCAAATAACTGTGAACAAATCGATATTGGGTGGCATCCAACATTGCATAATTGGGCCTTGCTCTGATACCATGTTAGGAATATTGGGCCTAACTCCACCTAATAAAATCGGCTTATTAGGGGAGGATTGCCCTCACCTTATTAAGTGGATCGTTTATATTTTCCCAAGCAATGTGGGATTCTAATAGATTACTCCTACACTAAAACGTGTAAATGCAGGTACGGCTTTGAAGGAAATCCTTATCTAGAAAAGGGGTGCCAAGATATTGATGAGTGCAT
Organism: Fraxinus americana; assembly: GCA_035079005.1. Classification (NCBI taxonomy): domain Eukaryota; kingdom Viridiplantae; phylum Streptophyta; class Magnoliopsida; order Lamiales; family Oleaceae; genus Fraxinus; species Fraxinus americana. Next base: position 36,647,120 of record CM068707.1, read on the forward strand.
GGATCCAACCCTGAATCACTGTGGAAATGTGACATGCATCAATGTAGATGGGTATTATAGATGTGGCAAGAAATCTCGTGTAAAATGGCACTTATTGGCATTGGCGCAGGGCTTGGTGCACTAGTTTTACTCGTTGGCGCTTGGAAGTCATACAAAGTTATTGAGAAAAGAATTAAGGCAAACAGGAAGCAAAAGTTTTTCAAACGCAATGGCGGCTTATTGCTGGAACAACAATTGTCTTCCACTAAGAATGGTGTAGAGAGAACTAAGTTGTTCAGTTCAAAGGAGTTGGAGCAAGCCACTGATCACTTCAATGTTAATCGTATACTTGGTCGTGGTGGCCAAGGTACTGTCTACAAAGGGATGCTTTCAGATGGAAGAATTGTGGCAGTGAAAAAGTCTCAAAAGGTAGATGAAGATGATCTGGAAGTCTTCATTAACGAGGTTGTCATTCTGTCACAAATAAACCACAGAAATGTAGTCAAGCTACTGGGATGTTGTTTAGAGACCCAAGTTCCCCTTCTAGTTTATGAGTTTATTCCAAATGATACACTTTTTCAGCATATCCACAACCCAACTGAGGAATTCCCATTAACATGGGAAATGAGGTTAAGAATTGCCACAGAAGTAGCATCAGCGCTTTCATATTTGCATTATGCTGCATCATTACCCATCTACCATCGAGACATCAAATCAACAAACATACTATTGGATGATAAATATCGGGCAAAAGTTTCGGACTTCGGAACATCAAGGTCAGTTGCTATTGATCAAACTCACTTGACTACAAAAGTAATAGGAACATTTGGTTACTTGGATCCCGAGTACTTCCAGTCGAGCCAATTCACAGAAAAAAGTGATGTTTACAGTTTTGGAGTTGTCATGGTTGAGCTTTTAACTGGGCAGAAAGCAATCTCGTCTATTAGATCACAAGATCAAGGAAAGAGTTTAGCCACAAATTTCTTGCAAGCAATGGGGGAAAATTGTTTACATGATATTCTTGATGCTGGGGTGCTCAATGAAGACACGCAAGATGAAATTATGGCTATTGCTCAACTTGCTAGAAGGTGTCTCTATTTGAATGGAAAGAGAAGGCCAACAATGAAGGAAGTAGCAGGAGAACTCGAAGCAATTCAAATGTCGAAACAGGGATCATCTGTTCAAGATAATCTTGGTGACACAGAACCCCACTCAATTATCGAGGTGTCTGAGGTTTATGATTTTGCATCCATCTCAGGAAGCATCAATTTCGATAATATTACAATCCCCTCAACATCTGATGTCGATCCACTACTATTCGCTACATCATGAAGAGTTTTGTGCATATTAGTCTGCTACATTTGCTATAGTATGTGCATTTAACGATCAAGTCCTAATACACAAGTATTTGGTTCGTTGTATGAATTTGGGTCATTATTGCCTATCACAAATGATTTCTAAAATGTCATAAAGGTGTAAACATAGGTTTTTATTGCCTGCTTCTAATATGTTAAATATTACTGTAAAATTTATAGCTGCTTATGCTATCAATTTTGGATGTTAGAATTTCATCTTCAATAGATTATAAGTTAGAACCATTGGTGTTGGAAAATTGTTCAAATTATAGTGAGGTGTGATTTGGAAGTGAACAACTATGTGATCAACCATGTGTGAAAACAATTGGAAGCAAAACTGGAAAAATTAATTAATTAAGGTTGGGCGATCTGCCGGGTGATCGCTCAGCTTCAAAACTTCAAACCTGAGAGATTTCGGGTGAAGAGGGTGATCACCCAATACAAAATTTTGCCGGTTGAGATTTTGAACTCTGGTGTTGTTTTGGTTAGCTTCACACTTTTTTGGCTTGTTTTTTGCACCTTTTCGTGTATGATGGTTAATGTACTATATATAGGAATGATTTTCATGTTAGAAAATATATTTTAAGCATCAAATACATTCACCCACTTTCAAAATCGAAGATCAAAAACTCGGTTTCTATATCTGTTCTTAAAGTTTATTTTCCAAGTTTGTTTGCTTGATTCAAACTTGGATCAAGATTTGTTTACTTCTACAAACCATTTGTCTTTGAAAATCTTCAAGCACTTATCTAGGTAACAGCATATATCGTTTGAGGACAGCTATTCATAATCGTGTTTAAGCCTTTCATTTTGGTGGATTCTTATTGCTAGTTTTTCCTTGTTTTTCATTGACTTTTCTCAACAATTGGTTTTATTCTTTTGAGTTAAAATGTCCGAGTCTAGTTTTCAGATGAATGATTCTACGCTGGCACATCGGAACTTATGGTGGTTTTGAAGAGAGAAAAATGAAAATATGTTTGGTATTGAACTATTTCGTTGATAAAATATTTATTTTTTAATATTGACTTTATTAATTAACTATATTCAGTTTTTTACAAGTAGATGAAGTGGTTAATATTATATAAAATTTGATTGGCAGCCTGGTTAACTCAGTAGTCCGTGTTGAGTCAGTGAGTTCTTGTACCGATTTGGAACACGTGTTTGGACCATATTTTCTAGAAGTGAGAATTTTCAATTGCCACATTTTTCCTTGTTTCCGACGAGCAAAACTGATTTTATGGTATGTGAAAATGACAATTATGTGTGTTATTTATTATCACATCTGTTTTGTACTAAAATCATTACTTATTTCCTTACATAGAAATTTGGTAAGACATTGTTTGTGAAGCAAAAAATTCAATTTACTTTTGTGAATAATTATTTATAGTAAAAACTAATTTTTTCTTGAGCCTCTTGTGCTTCAATTAGGAAACATAAATAAAATCTTAAAGATTTTTTATAGTTGAAATATGAACTCTGAAAAATATGTATGGGTGTGAGTATAGGTGCCTATTCAGTATATTCATGTATACATTCTAAATCACCATTGAATCGGATCAACGGATGTAAATCTCTATTTTTCGAGTCTCACAGTATTTCCTTATTATTCCTATTATGTAAACACAATTTCATGGTAAAATTTAATAGTTTCTTTACATATTAATATATCTGTTATAAAAAAAGAGAAAAAGAGAAGTCAATAGACTTGTGTATATTATAATAAGAATCAAAACCCTATATTTATAGGGAATGAATAGAGATACATATGGTAATAATATCTAGGGCTGCAGGGGTAAGTGTCATTCACATTAAACCCTAATCCACTTGAATGACACATTACAAAAATTCTGCCTTGTTAAAACCTTGTTTGATAAAAATCCAATGGGACAAAAAAAAATCAAAACGAAGGAAAAAGAGTACAGTAATTTTGGAGTATTAAAGATAAATGATGCCCCCATTAAAACCTTGTTAGGAAAATCCAGTGGGATAAAACCTAATCGAAGGAAAAAGAGTACAGCTACTCCCCCTGATATTAATCACTGAAAATCTTTGATTCGACGCATTCCAATCTTGTGAACCAATTTCTTGAATGTAGATGTTGACAGTGCTTTTGTAAATAAATTAGCCACATTGTCACTTGAATGAATTTGTTGAACATCAATGTCGTTATTCTTTTGAAGCTCATGTGTATGAAAGAATTTTGGAGAAATATGTTTCGTCTTGTCACCTTTATTAAAACCCCATTTGAGTTGTGCAATACAAGTATCATTATCTTCATACAAAATTGTTGGACTATCTTTTGTTGAAATTAATCTGCATGATGTTTGGATATGATTGGTCATGTTCCTCGACCACACACATTCTCGGCATGTTTCATGGATTGCAATAATTTCAGAATAATTTGAGGATGTTGCTGTCAATGATTGTTTCACAGATCTTCATGATATAGCCGTTCTTGCACGTGTAAACACTTATTCTGTTTGTGATTTAGCTTTATGTGGGTTAGAGAGATAACCTGCATCTGCATATCACACTAAAGCAGATCCCGACTTTTAAGAATAAAATAATTTCAAATCAGTAGTACCCTTTAGGTAACGAAAAATATGTTTAACACCATTCCAATGTCTTTGTGTTGGTGTAGAATTATATCTTGCAAGGAGATTTACAGAAAAAAGTTATGTCGGGTCGAGTACAATTTGCAAGATAAGTTAATACTCCAATTGCACTAAAATATGGTTTTTCAGAACCAAGAATCTTTTCTTTATCTTCAAGTGGACGAAAATGATCATTGTTTATATCAAGTGATCGGACAACCATAGGTGATGTCAATGGATGTGCATTATTCATATAAAAGCGTTTTAATATTTTTTCTATATATGTAGATTGATGAACAAATAATCCTGCTAGAAAATGTTCAATCTGCAACCCGAGATAGAATTTGATTGTTCTCAAATCTTTCTTCTCAAAATTCATTTTTCACAAATATGCAGTTTTGTTAAGCTCTTCAGGAGTTTGATATTATAATATTATTTTGAGGGTAAATGTCTTTTAGGTTATGGATATTAATCACACAAAGAATATGCCTCGTTAAAACCTTATTAGGAAAAACCCTGTGAGATAAATCATAATGAAGGAAAAAGAGTACATCATTCTTTTAAGTATGCTACAAGAGTTGTGTCATTAAAAACCTTGCCAAGAAAACCCAATGGAACAAAATCTCGGTCAAAGGAAAAAAAGGACAACCCGTATTTACTCCCCAATTGATAATATCACTTGAATTATATTTCAAGCATATTAAATCTTTACAAAATAGTATTAAAACGATAAATTGTCTATAATCACATTTATTACAGTATATCAAATTTCATGTATTGTCACGCTAATGAAATAGAGATTTGTGATTACATCCACTACATGATAATTTATACAAGTCTTCGCGAAATTCATCATGTAAAGAGTCGTACATTTCATATTACGACTTTACTTTTTCCATTTTCATTTCACATAAATATACACCTTTATGTGTTCAGATTGTAGATCCAGAAACTTCATGTTTCTCTAGTAAATTCTTTCACTAGGATCGTGTCATTTTATTTGACCAATCATTACTTCGATCGATATATTTCAACGAATTTATTTCGATTCATCGCTATTCATAATATGATATAGTACATCATGTGCAAAAGTGTTGTCGACAATTTTTTCTTAACTTTTTCGATTCGATTTTTTCTGTAATGACATAACATATTGAGATATCTCAATTTTCATTATTTCAGGTACCTGAACTTCTTCAGGGGTTTTATAATATGTTACGTCTAAATACTTATTAAGAGTATATGCCTCCTTAAAAAGAGCATCTTTACCAATCGTTCCATTTTCATTTGAAGAATTTTGTAATAGAATCGAATATCATCACGCTTCAAGCGTGCCATAAATTTATCAAATATAATATTAAATATTAACGAATTGTCCTTCTAGGAGTCAATTCGATTTGGAGCATTTAAAACTGATATGTGAGATTGTTAATCTCTTTGGTCAGTAAATGTTTCTAAATGAATTATTTTTCAAACTTCTGGTTCAAATTGTCTTTTGCGAGGATTTCGATAATGATGCATTTGTTCATTATTTTCAGCTTCTTAATTTCTCCCCCTATTACCGAGAGAATTGTCCAATCAAAATGACAATCATTTTTCCGACGTTATAAAATATTACCCATTTGGAATAAGGGTTCAAACTAAGCATTTATTCTCAACATTTAGTTTCCATCTCAGTGTATTGTGGCTGATCAATTTTATATATACTGCACTATTGAAATAATTTGATAGAAAAATTAGGCTCTGACTGTAAGCCAAGTTATAAGTAGGAGAACTATGATGTTGGCATGATATGTAATAACTTCCTCTAAATTGAAATGGGAAGTATTTGGTTCTCAATTAAATTAATTGGAGACGTTTTACAAACAATAATGTTAAATCATTTATCGACATCTCAACTAACACTTATTAAAAAGTTGAGATTTAGGATCACTAGTATTAAAAAGACACATCGTCTTAATTGTATAATTTGAAAATTATACTCATAATTTGAGTAGCACTTTCGCAAAATTTAGGTTGCGAACACCATGAAATCATCTGATATTTGTATCAAATCTATTAGTTACATATAATATTTATATGGTCAACGTGGAGGGTGACAGGGCCTCATATATCACCATAATTAATTTTCAGAAATACAGGAAATTCAATCCTTATTTAACTAGTAACGATCAATGACCAATTTCAATAAAGAGAACAAACATCAAATATGATTTCAGTGGATTGAAGAATCTCCCGGTTCTTCATTGAATATCTATTTGAATATTTAATTTTGAATCATTATTGATCAAGTAATGGTTCAATTGATCATGCCAAACAATAAAGTCAAATTGAACTTCTGGTTCAATATAAAATATAATTCAATTATTTAATTTCGAAGAATATGATTAAACATTATATAATCATATATCATTCAAGTAATCAAACTAATCAATGTACTCATGACGTTAATTACATGTTGTCCGTTCATGGATAAACATGAATTCAAAATTATACTTTTTTCGAAACATGTGCTATTTCGAGAGCACGTTATATTTATTATTTCTCATTTGAAGGCAATATGTTAATATTCTTCTGAAATATTGAAAATTATAATTCATGATTTTCAGGAGCAAGTAATATTCTTCTTGAATATTAATTATGATGTTGTGCAATTTCATGGACAACAATGAACTATTATTCCGAAACAATATCTCTTCAGGAGTCATATATTTGCTTCTTCAAGAGCAATATATCAATATTTTTCTAAAATATTGTAACAGAGTGTCATGCTCTTCAGGAACAATAACATATTATTATTTGAAATAATAAATTGTATAAAAATTTATTTTCAGGAGTTAAAACACAATTTATTTTATTTAATTATGCTCTTCAGGAGCAAGTAAAATCTAAATAGAATATTAATAATAGTGTGCTATTTCAGGATCAATAATATTTGTAATAGATAGATCTACGATTAATAATCTTCTGGAGTATTAATTATAATGTTATGCTATTTCATGAGCAACAACATAATAAATTATTGATTTAAAATTTGTAGAAGAATATTTAAAAATATTTAATCAGATTAAAGACATAAAAATATTTATATTCTTCAGGAGCAATTAATATTCTTCAAGAATATTAATTATAATATTGTGCTATTTCAAGAGCAAACACATCATAAATAAACCACACAAGATTAATTAATTTTACCAAACACGTATAATTAAAATAAAAATTGACTGCGGAACCGCTACCGTAAATATAGCAGAATTTCATATATAAAAAAAAAATTATTGAATATAATCATTACAAAAATTCTACTTCTTCAATAATTATTAATTAATTATGCATGCTAAGCAGTGTAACTAATGTAGCACACATAATTACATGATATGCATATAGAATTACAGAATTATGAATGATGTGAATTAAAGAAAAACGTAATGATTGTACCCCTTGGATAATGTGAATTGTAAAATCAAAATCTTTTATGCCAAGAATTGGCTTTTTTTTTCATGGGTGCCGTGATAGATGGACAGAAGACAGTGGTCGGCGTAGGAAAGAGTTTAATGTTGTATAAAAGAAATTCACATTAGATGAACAAGAGTGATAAACGTGTAATCTGCATGTGCGTGTATAATTCACAGGTTACCAAATTAATTTTGATACACATGATGAATGATTATGCTAAAAAGATTATTACCTTCACTAAAGTTTTTAAAGAACTAAGCTTTCGTGTTGATAACATGTTATAAAAAGAGAGAAAAAGAGAAGTCAATAGATTTGTGTATATTATAATGAGAACCAAAGCTCTATATTTATAGAGAAGGAATATGGATACATATGGTAATAATATCTAGGGTTGTAGGGGTTACAAGTGTCATTCACATTAAATCCTAATTTACTTTCATTTTACAACAATATTTAATATTTTTCTTATTTTATCTTGGTAAAAAGATTTTAAGAAATCCAATTTATATTAAACTTTCTTAATTGACTTCTCCATCAAATAAAAAATATTTAGTTTTCTTTGTAGACTTAATTATATTGAGTTTTCCTTATTGACTTAACATCACGTTATATGTAAACTTCTTTCTCACGATGTCGCTCTCCTCCCATACTGAAAAGGAAGACGGCGGGCAGCCCTATGTAGTCTTTCTTTTCATGGGTGGTAGGCAGCCATTCACAATTTCGTGACAATTATTAAAGGTGCGTTTGGTTTCCTTTTTTCAAGCAATTTTTAATTTTGCAAAATACTAAAAACGTATTTGATCTAGTATTTTTAAAAATGCATTTTCGAAAATAAGGTTAAACTTACAGAATAATGTTATATAACACCGTGGTGTTACAACACCAGTTTAGATGGAAAATAGACGTTAAATAAAATTTTATTTAAACAAAATTTTAAAAACTAAAAATTTTAAAAATATAAATATAAATCCTAACAAATAAATTTTTAAAAATTCAAAAAACAGAATAGATAAATTCTTAAAAATAGAAAAGTTAGAATTTTTAAAAATAAATTCTAAAAAATATAAAATATGAATTTTGAAAAAATTAAATTATAAAAATTTCTAGAAAAATAAAAGATAAAAATAGTTCAAACTCTTAATAATTGTTTACATAAAACTTGTAAAAAAATATTTAAATAAATATAAATATAAATATTCTCTGTCCACATCATTAATTTTTGTTTTTATTTTCTACATTTCGAACTTAATTTATTATTTATTTTTATTTTAGTTTTGTAGTGAGAAAAAAATATTTTAAGATTTACCAACTTTAAAATATATATTACTTGATAATATATTATTACTATAAAATTGTACTATTTTTACTTAATAATCAAATTTCATGGAGTAAAAAAGAAACGTGTTTTTCTAGTTTTTCGTTTTGAAAATAATTTTTCAAAATGACAAACCAAACGCATTTTTAGTAATATTAAAACAGACCCTTAAATTAGAAAACAAGAAACGAATCCAAAATTCAAAACTTAAAACTGAAACACAAACCAAACGAGCCCTAATCTTTGCAAAAAGTCATCTACGACTGTTTAACAAGTGGAGATTGAAACTCATGGCCTAACGAAGCAATCCATGTCACTAGTTCTTAAACTCAGTGGATGAGTACCCAGCTTAGTTGAAATCTTATTCATTTTAGTATATATTATCACCTTGTAGTCCCATTTCTTTCAAAAAAAAAAAAATGCATTTTGTGATAGTATTATGATAGAGAATGTGTGATTAAAAAATAAGAAAAATTTTGGATTTAAATGTAATATTATTTTATTAAAAAATATACTGTTGAAATGTAGTCATATCACTGTTCAAGAATATATTTAGATGAAAAGATGAGGCTCAAACAAGGGCTATATGTCACTATATGACTTTGTCTTTTTTTTGTTTACAAAATAATGGTTAATGGAAGACACTTTGAATGCCCATAAACAATGCATCAATTGAAAATATTAGATGGGGAATCATTATCTCAGCATAAATGATGAAATCAAGTCAAGTTGGATAACAAAACATAATGGGCAGCAGTTCAAATGGCATGCAGTTGGAGATTACCCAAAACCAAAGACCAAATTAGTTCACTTTTTTGCTAGTAGTTGAGTTGCAGCTGACAGCCTGACACCAAGTAACTATATTGTCCGCTCCACTGAGAAAAAGTGACATCAAATAATTTGTTCAGTTAGCATGATGTCTACATTTAGTATACAAAATTTGATCATATACAGATAATTTTTTTTGATATTTTTACCGTTAATAATGTTAATGAATACGATTAAGTTCAGCTAATGAAACATGCCATCGGCGAACTAATTGCCATCACCTTAGAGATGACAAAATTGTCGACGTCTGTTGACCTCAAAAAATGGTCTAATGACGTGGCCAACAAATAACGAATAATTAGAGGCGAGTATCGACGTAAGCTTAGATTCCAATACTCCTATGATTCAAATCACCCGTTTCTCAATTCAATCAATGAAGGGAATGATCCAAGGTATTTAGTAAATTACTATGATAATTGTTTGTTGCCTGAAAAAGGGGTCAGCTGTTGAGCTTTGCAAAGAGAATCGAGATTTTTCTTTAGATATGAAAACTTGCATTACCCTTAAATTGTGCTAAGTGAGTGTATTTATATCCAATGCCAAGTGAATGAGGTCCGTTGGATGATAAGGTACGTAGTCCATTAGATTCGTTGGTTTTTATAATTATCAATCAATCCATCAGGCTATCAATGCTGAGATCTCCCATATCTTTACCGCTAGGTTGAGGATTTGACTGCGTACGCATGTAGAGGCGGCGTTGGCAGTGTGTTGTCTTATCAATCACTCCATGAGACCTGCTGTTGGTTGGCTGCTCATCTCGCCATAGATGGGTTCGCATCAAGGGGTAATGCTAAAAGATGGTCGGTTGTTCTGTTTTCAAGTTGGGTTTGCCTCGGCGCGTGTATAATCGGTTCGTCCATCTTACTATGTTATGTGTGTGGGCTCATTGGTTCGTCTACTGGCCACGTGGGACATTAAGTTTTTGATTATTTTATATGAGTAATATTAGTCCTTGAAGTTCAAGTATGATTATTTATATCATGCATGGACTTTTAAAGGTCTATAAATAACGGGGGTGATGTTTTCATCCGAACCTGTTGATACACAAGAGCGAAGCCTTGCATTACCTTTAAATTATGCTAAGTGTGTGTATTTATATCCAATGCCAGGTGAACGAGGTCCATTGAATGAAAAGGCACGTAGTTCTATTAGATCCGTTGGTTTTTATAAATATCAATCTATCTATCAGACTATCAATGCTGAGATCTCCCATATCCTTACATCTAGGTTGTGGATTTGACTGCGTACGCATGCAGAGGCGACGTTGGCAGTGTGTTGTCTTGTCAGTCACTCCATGAGACCTGCTGTTGGTTGGCTGCCCATCTCGCCATAGATGGGTTCGCGTCAAGGGGTAATGCTAAAAGAGGCTCGGTTGTTCTGTTTTCAAGTTAGGTTCGCCTCGACGCGTGTATAATCGATTTGTCCATCTTACTATGTTGTGTGAATGGGCTCGTTGGTTTGTCTACTGTCCACGTGGGATATTAATTTCACTATTATTTTATATGAGCAACATCAGTCCTCGAAGTTCAGGTGTGATTAAAGGTCTATAAATAATGGGGGTGATGTTTTCATCCGAACCTGTTGATACACGGGAGCGAAGCCTTTCTGTGTGCTGACGAGCCGCATGAAGTAAGGCATCTCTGTATGTTGACGGACTGTGTGAGACGAGGCCTAAGCGAGTGTTCTGTCCCCTTAAGTGAGATGAGGCCATTTGAGTGAATTATCGAGCCCCGATTCATAACTAGAAACTCTTTGTCGACTCGTACCGGTGACTTGGCAAATGCTGGTTTCCAATGGATAATAGCTGGATATTCAGGTCTTTCCTAAGGTTCGAGCGACGTGCACATTTAATGCATAATGATGATGACGTTGCACTTCCACCAATGCGTACGCTAATTTGCTCAAAGTGTGTTCTGTGCAGGTGTAGTTGGCTGGTTCAAACTCGAACCCTTCGAGTGGGCCGCAATCCGAGCTGTATATGGGCTCCCTTCGGAAAAGAGGCACTTCAAAAACGTTATCAGCAAACAGACCCTCTTTGTTATTCATCAACTGATGGCTACTAAGGGGAAGACGAGGTGATTTACTGTTTTACTAATTTGTTCTTGGTGTGATTATTTTAAAATCTCCACGTACCTTGCAGGTCAGCATGATAACAAGGAGCGGGTGAAGCCCACTCTGCTTCAGTTGCAAAGCCTCGGGGAGGCTCAAAGGAAGAAACCTATGAGTGCTGGCTTTTCCTCTTATAATAACAAACGAGACGAGTTGGTTCGCCTTTTTAAAACTAAACCACCCCTCCCCTTGAGAAGGAAGGAGAGAAAGGAAAGGAAAAGGAGGCGGATGCCTCACTGGAATGGCCTCCAAAGAGAAAGCTAGTGATATCGAAGAATACCGGACCCGACCCCCTCTTAAATGTCAAACCACTCTCGTAGAGTGGCTCGCCCGACCCAGTCTTGCAGAGCCAATCTCCTCTCTAAAGATTACTTAAGCGGAAGAGGTGGTTGATGAGGGGGCTAGCTTAGTGAGGAAGATGAAGTGGGAGAGGTGAGAAGCGCCTCGTCTGAGGGAAAGGCTCAAAATTTTTTGGGCGGGCGGTCAGATGAAATAGCTCTAGCCGTTATGGAAATGCTCCTCCCAGAGGTCCGGGCGCAGTGAGGCTTAGCCGTAAATATTGGACTGACATGTATTCCTCTCACGCAGAGACTTGCGAAATAGTCGACCTGATGGAGGCTGGGCTCGCCATGCAGGCTCACTCCAGAACTTCTTCATCAGCGCCCAGATGGAAGCGAGGCGTTTGCAAGGACTTGTCCATGATTACCTAAACCGAGCCGAAAATGCTGAGTTTGCTGTAATCAAAGCCAATGCTGTGACCTCCTCTGTAAATAAGGCTACTGAAGCCTCTAAACTGAAGTGTGTCGAGGCTGAAACCAAAGTGGAAGCTTTCTTCAAGAAAAATGAGGAGCTGAAAAGGGAGACCCATCTTTGCAAAGCCAAGGTGGTCACTCTGACGAAGCGGGTCGAAAATTTAACACCCTCCAAAAGATTGCCTTGTCAGCCTTGGAGACTGCGAACAACAGTTGTTGCATCGTCAGCCTTAGAGATTGCCAACAACAGCCTTGGAGACTTATATTTGCAGCCATCAACAGTTGTTGTATGGCAGCATTTCTCATATTTGTTGTACCGTCTTTCCTGTGGCTGTGGTGGGGACGACGCATGTTCACGTTAGTATGGAAAACCTCTTCTTCAAAGGCCCCCTGCTGTCCACCTCCGCCATGTGATTCTTGGTGACTTGAAGTCATCGTGTTTTTCTTGTTGTTTCTTTGCAGCAGTCCTTTCTTCAAGAACCAATAACCTTTCTTCAAAGTTCTTTTTCAGACAGCTTTTACCACTAGGATATTCGTGGTTATGGTATCAAAGGTTCCCATAGACGGCGCAAATATGTTGATCCCAAAAAATGGTCTAATGACGTGGCCAACAAATAAAGAATAATTAGAGACGAGTATCAACGTAAGCTTAGATTCCAATGTGCCTATGATTCAAATCACCCGTTTCTCAAATCAATCAATAAAGGGAATGATCCAAGGTATTTAGTAAATTACTATGATAATTGTTTGTTGCTTGAAAAGGGGGTCGGCTGTTGAGCTTTGCAGAGAGAATCTAGATTTTTCTTTAGATATGAAAACTTGCATTACCCTTAAATGGTGCTAAGTGTGTGTATTTATATCCAATGCCTGGTGAATGAGGTCAGTTGGATGATAAGGCACATAGTTCTATTAGATCCGTTGGTTGTCATAAATATCAATCAATCAATTAGGCTATCACTGCTGAGATCTCCCATATCTTTACAGCTAGGTTGAGAATTTGACTGCAGAGGCGGCGTTGACAGTGTGTTGTCTTGTCAATCACTCCATGAGACCTGCTGTTGATTGGCTGCTCACCTCGCCATAGATGAGTTCGCATCAAGGGGTAATGATAAAAGAGGGTCGGTTGTCCTGTTTTCAAGTTGGGTTCACCTCGGAGCGTGTATAATCTGTTCGTCTATCTTGCTATGTTATGTGTGTGGGCTTGTTGGTTCATCTACTGGCCACATGAGATATTAATTTTATGATTATTTTATATGAGTAACAACATCATCAGTTAAATTTTAAAAAATCGTTTTTATTTATTAAAAAACGCTATATAAAGAATTTCTTCCGTCCCCTATTCGGACTCCTCCAGATCTCTATTAACACTAGTGTCCTTCTAAATGAGAAAATTTGAGTCGAAATTAATTACATTAACAATTTATTTGATCAGATAAACAGACTTCGTCAATACATAATTTCGTACTAAACATATCCTAAAAGAATTATTCAAAATTGGCATTTTTTTAATGTTCAAACTAATTTTTTAATCTTACTAGGCCCATGTTTGATAGAGATTAAAATTAGATTGAAAAATTGTGGATCCTATGAAATATATAATTAAAATTAATTGTCGGTAACAAACACGGGCTAAATATTGGACTGATATGTGAACACGAGTTAGTGCTGACAATTCTATACGCATTAGCGCGGAAGCTGCACTTGATAAAGAAAGGAGAAACTTCCACCACACATTTGGCCTAAAGGGTAGGTAAGTGTGGGCATCGTCAAACCATATTTTTTTAGACAACCTTCCACAACCGCCTGAAGTCTTTTTCCATTTTCTTTGAATAATTGAGTCTCCATTCCACTTCAACCTGTGAATCTGCGTGTAAGAACACACGAAAAACCTATGCTCATTGTCATTTTCTGGTCGATACCAATTCAGTTTAATGTATCAAATTAGATGCTTCTATTCTTTATATACATACCAAACTAAGACCTCAAGACTTCAAACTGTCGACCAATTCAGTTTAATGTATCAAATTAGATACTTCTATTCTTTATATATATATACCTAACTAAGATCTCAAGACTTCAAACTCACAAACCATTTCAAAAACCCATAAGTAAAATTTCGCCTCTCTTTATTTATCTCGACATGGGAAATTATTTTTCATGCAGTTTAGGGATTCCAATAATGAAGAGTGCCGCGGCAGCTAGGGTTATGTTTCCAGTGGGCGAAATCCGGCAGTTTCGCGAGCCAGTGAAGGCTGCAGAGCTTATGCTAGAGTCACCAAACTTCTTCTTAGTAAATTCGAAGTCCTTAGCTATTGGTAGAAGATTTTCTCCTCTATCTGCAGATGAAGATTTGGAGTTTAGCAATTTGTACCTTATGTTTCCAATGAGAAGGGTGAATTCAGTAGTCACGGCTGCCGATATGGCCGTGTTTCTGATGGCAGCTAACACTGCGCCTAAGCGGATATCCGGTGGCAACACCATGAGGATATCGCCAGAAGCGGTGGCGCAGCCGGCAGTACCTGCTGATGATCAGGTTGAGAATGAGACAGGACGATCGGGATTTAATTTAGAAGATGTAGCAGGGTTTCCTATAGCAGATTACAAGTATAGGCACTCATTGTGCAGATCAAGAAAGCCAATGTTGGATACAATTACCGAAGAACCAGTCAGTACAAGTTGAGAAATTAATTACTCATCAATTCTAGGATAGCATTACTCTTTAGTAAATTAATGATAATTTATGTACTCTTTCTGAAGAAGGAATGAATCCATTTTATCATCATCATCATCATTCGGCAGTCCAATAATCCAATTTATCGTGCTTATGAGATTTGGATTTTCTTGATTGGGTATTGGACTATTGGTACACTTGTTTTGACGAAGTGCATACATTTTGAATTTTATGGAGCAAAGAAGGAAGGCTCTTTCAAATAAATATTGCGTGATTGACGCGGACAAGACTTTGGCAACTTTTATTTGTAGTTATTTTTATGATTGTGTTAACTGTGAATCTTGATATTAAGAGTTTGTCAAATTGTTTGAACAATATTGTAGTATTGATTTGTCTTATCTTGAAATTTTTAATAAATTTAAATTCTTATTAGAGCATAGAATACTCTTTATACATAAGCTGTGCTAACCGATATGGAACAAGACGATAGAATTATATTTGCTTTTGTCTATAAGTGGATCGAGATCCTCAATTCGATCTCAAGTGCCTCGTTGCATGACCTTACTATGAGCATTGACCTCTGTCTTCAGTAATAAGAGTTGGGTGTTGGGAAATTATTTAATTTCCCGTGATGGGCCGACATATGTAATTAATTGTGTATAAACGCTATCTTAAAGTTA
This sequence comes from Fraxinus americana, assembly GCA_035079005.1. Classification (NCBI taxonomy): domain Eukaryota; kingdom Viridiplantae; phylum Streptophyta; class Magnoliopsida; order Lamiales; family Oleaceae; genus Fraxinus; species Fraxinus americana. The sequence continues at coordinate 36,662,859 of CM068707.1, forward strand.
AGCCCAAAATTAAAGTGATCTAATAAGAAATTAAGTAATTGAGCTTTAAGCATCTAATTAAAGTGTGGGTCGGACTATATGTGTAGAGACCGGATCCATTATGGTTTGTATTTGACGATGGGCCGAATACATATGGAAATATATAAAGGGTTATGGTCCCCAATTCATGTGTGATTTTTCTCATTCTTTGTGGCATCCCATCAACACAAGAATACAAGAGAGGGCATATGAAGAGGAAGATCCATAAAACCCACAATCAGGAATTAAGATGCAGATTTGAAGCAACCAAACTGAAGATTTACAGATCCAGATTCAAGATTCATTGTTCAAGTCAAAAATCAATTGATTAAGGTATGTTCCGCGTTAATTCAGTTTCTTGATGATTTGACATGAAGATCTTGGCAAGATCATAAAGTTCAAGTTTTAATAAAGTTCAAACAAGTGGTATCAGAGCCTATTCATGTTAAATCATTGGGAATCAAGTATTTTTTAATTTGGTTCTTGTATATTTTTATGGTTTTCAAATTTAATAATTTCGGATTTAGATTTATTAAATTTGAAAATTATTCGGTTAATTTTAAGGATTTTCAGAATTTCGGTTTAAAAAAAAAAAAAAAAAAAAAAACTTTTTTTTTTTTGGAGGCCGCGCGTAGCCAGAAGCACCGCCATTATTCTGTTGTGTCAGAATAACAAGACGTTAGCGTGTCATTCTTTATTATTCAACGGCAGCACGCTATTATTGCGGCAGTGGCAGCTTCTGATTGGCGAGCTGTTGAATCGCAGCGGGTTCGCTGTCGATTCTGCAGGCGTTGCCGTTAGATTTTCAGCAGCTAGCCAGCCGACGTGCCGCTTTGGAAACGCGTTGGCCTCGGATTTTGGGGCGGAGCCCGCCCCCGGGTTGTTAAATTTTGATTTTAGGGTTTAGGATGAATTTTGGGGGCGGGGGCTTGGGTTGTAAATTTGAAGTTTTGAGGTCCTTGACTGCAATTTCAAATTAGGGTTTCATTTTAAGGATTTAGCCCCTTAAGTTTAAGGTTTTGATGTTTCAGTCCCCTAAGGTTATAAATTCATCCAATTGGGCCTTTAAAGTTACGGGTTTAATAATTCAGTCCCTCAAGTTTCAAAATTAATTATTTTTGGACCATTAAAGTTTTAATTTTAAAGTTTAAGCCCCTACAGTTTGCAATTTTGGTTATTCGGCCTCTAAAGTTTAAAGTTCGTTCAAGTTGGGCCTTAAGGTTATGGATTTTAATAATTCAGTCCCTGGAGTTTTAAAATTAATTATTTTTGGGCCATTTAAAGTTCTGATTTTGTAATTAAAGCATCAAAGTTTCTGATTTTGTTCCAAATTGGCCCCAAAAGTTTTAAATAATTAATTTTTGGATCCCTAAAGTTTTCAATAATTAATTATTGACTCCTAAAGTTTCGGATAACTAATTTTTGGATCTCTAAAGTTTTCAATAATTAATTATTGACTCCTAAAGTTTCGGATAATTATTTTTGGGTCCCTAAAGTTTTCAATAATTAATTATTGACTCCTAAAGTTTCGGATAATTATTTTTTGGATCCCTAAATGTTTTCAATAATTAATTATTGACTCATAAAGTTTTTCAATGATTAATTTTTGGATCCTTAAGGTTTGAATAATTAATTTTTGACTCCTAAAGTTTTCCATAATTAATTATTGAACCCTAAAGTTCTGGATTATTATTTCTGGGTCCATAAAGTTCTGAATTATTAACCCTAGGCCCCTAAAGTTTCAAAATAAAATAAAAGAATTAAGGATTAACAATTATAATTCAAATTTTGGTATTTCTTTTGGATTACTAATTTTTCTAAATGAATTGATTGAAGTAACATGTCACCAAAGTGACCTCTCTTGCTTAGATTAATTTATTTGGAATATTAGAAAGGTTGTATGTACGTAATTCATGCCGGTATTGACCGGCCCAAAGGAAGGTTAATATTTGGCCGAATTATTTACATACCTGTGGTAATAAATATGTGACAATTATAAGGATTTATTTTATGTGAACCATAAATCGGTCCAAAGATAGGTTTATTGTTTGACATGGTTTATTGTCAATATTTGATTACTACACCAAGAGTACCACTTACAAGTTGATATTTCTGTCCAAAGACTAAATATCAATGTTGTGCCCGGTCTCTTGTGATGGGGTTTACCATTATTTGAATTGATTAATTGTTTAATACGGATTCCTATGTGAACATGTATATTAAGTATTATTTCTCTATTCAGTTAATCCATCCACTTCCACAATATCTGCTAGCATCCACTCCATTCCTGTGCTAAATGGAACCAACTATTAAGGACTGGAAAGAGGACGTTATGATCGTTCTTGGCTACATGAACTTAGACCTTGCGTTAAGGACCGAACAACCCGCTGCACTTACGGATAAAAGTTCTATTGATGAAAACAAGGACTTTAATAAGTGGGATTGTTCAAACCGCATGAGTCTTATGATCATGAAGCGTCAAATTCCAGAATCATTCAGGGGCGCTGTGTCCAATAAGGTAACTACTGCCAATAAATTTCTTGCTGAAATTGAAGAAACGCTTTGCAAAGAGTGATAAGGCTGAAACTAGTACGCTTTTGGCATACTTAGTTTCACTAAGGCATAAAAGCAAAGGAAATATTCGGGAGTACATTATGGAGATGTCTCATATTGCTTCAAACTTAAAGTCTCTAAAGCTTGAGCTATCTGATGATTTGCTCATGCATCTGGTTTTGATTTTTCTTCCTACACAATTCAAGGTCAGTTATAACTGTCAAAGGGATAAATGGACTCTATATGAGCTCATTTCATATTCTGTGCAAGAAGAAGAAAGGCTGAAGCAATAAATGACTAAAAGTGCTCACTTGGCTAGTCACTCTAAGGACAAGTTAAAGAAAAGAAAGAACAAGAAAGCTGCATTCGGTTCGATTCAAAATTAACAGCGAAATAAATTTAGTTGTAAATTTTGTGAAAATCTGGGATATATAAAGAGAGATTGTGCTGAATGTTACGCTTGGCGTGTAAAGAAAAGTACATTTCTCACTATTGGTTTGTTTTGAGGTAAATTTAATGTCAATACCAAGACACACTTGGTGGATAAATTTCGGTACCACCACTTACATAAGTGTGTTTATGCGGGGTTGTCTGAACTGCCAAAGCCAATTGATGCTGAAAGATTCATCTATCCGGGGCGAGGCAAATCAGTTAAGGTTGAGGCTCTACGGAATTTAGGTTATCATTAAAGACTGATTATTATTTGAATTTGAAAGAGACATTTACGGTACCGTCCTTTTGGATGGAATTTGGCTTCTATTTCTACATTGGATAACTTTGGTTACTCTTGTTCAATTAGAAATAGTCAGTTTGATCTTTTTCTTAATTCAAATATTGTGGGTGTCAGTTCTTTATTCGGTTACGATAACCTATATGTGTTTAATACGGTTGCCTCTTATAAAGAAACCTTGTATATGGATTCACATGGTATTGAACATAAATTAACCAATGAGAATTCTGCTATGTTATGGCACAAGCGATAAGGTCACATCTCTCAAAAGAGAATGGAAAGATTTGTGTCAGAAAGAATTCTTGATTCCCTTGATACTTTCAGACTTAAGTAAATTATATTAAGGGAAAACAAACGAACATAAGGAGATTAGGTGCCAATAGGACTTCGGATGTCTTAGAACTAATTTATACGGATATCTGTGGATCATTCCCTTCGGCTTCTTGGAATGGTCAACAGTCATTTATTTAGTTCATAGACGATTTTTTCTCAATATGGCTACCTATATTTCATCTATGAGAAATCCCAAACACTGGATATGTTCAAAGCATACAAGACTGAGTTCGAAAATCGACTCAGTAAAAGAATTTAACAAGTCAAATCTTACCATAGTGGTAAATACTATGCCAAGATATGACGAATCAGGAGAATAATGTCCAGGACCTTTTGCAATATTCCTAGAGGAATGTGGAATTTACCCACAGTACATCAGGATCCTCCAGGTTTAAAGCACTAAAGGCTATGACTTAAAGTCTCAACAAAGTTCCAAGTAAAGTAATTATTAAGTGGTTACAAATTTTTAAAGGTCCCACTACCAGTCAATTTTCGAAACGGGAAATGTTCGATTTCTTGAGGATGTAGAGTTTGTGAGGGGAGATAAGGTTATAAGGTTATGATTTTGTCTTAGATGAAGAATATTTATATATTCCTTCTGTTGCAATTGACAATGATTTGGTTCAGGGACAAATTCTTGCTCCAGATCTTGTTCAAGAAGCAATTTCGGATCAAGACAATATTACAAAATCCCCCATACACAATCAAGAGATTGTTCCAGAAAAACAAACTCAACAACCTCAAGAACAAATGTCATTAAGGAAATCCACTATAAAAGAAGAAAGACAATTTTGGATAACTTTATAGTCTTTCTCCAAGAAAACAAGGATGACATGGATTGACGAAAGAATGACTTATCAATTAACTTTCATCAAGCCATGCAAAGGAATAATTCTAAAGAGTGGATTGATGCCATGCATAAAGAGATTTTTCTTCGATTTCTATGAAAACTCTTTTAGGACAATTATGGCTTCTGTGACATATTTTAGTCTTAAGTTGCATTAGATGGTTTACAAATTAAAGAAATCCATCTATAGGCTTAAGCTGGTTTCCCGAATAGGTATCACAATTTTATCAAATAATTATCTCATTTGGTTTCGAGATACATTCAATTGATGATTGTGGATATCACAAGTTCAGTGGGAGTAAGCAAATCTTTGTGATGCATCTTTTGTATTAAGGATATAGATACACAAGAATTGTTCTTGGTGTATTTTTGGATTACCACAAAAGAGATGTATCAATAAGGTTCTTAAAAGATTTGTAATGCAGATATGAAAATCAAGTAATACCCCTACAATTAAGGGAGACAACTTTAGTCTCAATTAATGCCCCAATGATAAATTTAAAGATAAAGGATATACATCAGATTCTCTATACTTTGGCAATTGAGAATTTAATGTATACTCGGGATAGCACACATTCGGATATAGTATTCTTTGTTGGAATGCTAGGCAGATATTTAATTAACTTGCGATGGAAATTTGGAAAGCAGCCATCAGGTTATTCGGTATCTATAGAGAACAAAGGATTACATGATCACATTCAGGAAAATCAGACCAATTGGAGATCGTTGGATATTCTGATTTTGATTATGGAATTTGCCTGTAAAATATTGTCACTAGGCTGCATATTTTGGATGGAAATGAAAGACCACTTAAGTTATTTTGTGACAATAACAGTCTTGTATTCCAATAGGAACATGACGATGTCAAAGTTTATAGACATTAAGTTCCTAGTGTTAAGGAATGAATTCAGAGTGATTAGGTTTCTATAAAGCATATAAGGACAAACTCTATAAATATGGATCCATTTACTAAATGGCTACCACCCGAGGTCTTTCATGAGTATGGTGCTCACATGGGTGTTGCATCTTTTGATGATATGCCAGTTTAGTGGGAGTTTGTATTTTGGATGTTGTCTTTTGACACATAATTTCGGTTGTGCACATTCAGTTCATTTTAGAAATAAAGTATTCAATTCGGTTCCACTCTGATTAAAGTTTATGGTTGATCTCATAAGGTATTAAGGAATAAGGCAGGACCAGTTGGAAATAGGCATGTTTAGATCACATTGCATGTAATTTCCATGCTACACATCCACACTTGATCTATGTCATTTGATTGTATTGATATACGTGACCATTGATGGGTTTAGTTATGTTACTTATAACGAAGACCGCTTTGATCCTATGTTGATATAATCAATGGACGAGATTGTTCGGAGATGCTTTTGGTTATGATAGCAAAAGTTTTGAGCTCATAAGGTTATACACATTTATAAGGTAGCATATGTGGCCCAAGTGGGAGATTGTTGGGAAATTATTTAATTTCCCGTGATGGGCCGACATATGTAATTAATTGTGTATAAACGCTATCTTAAAGTTAAGCCCAAAATTAAAGTGATCTAATAAGAAATTAAGTAATTGAGCTTTAAGCATCTAATTAAAGTGTGGGTCGGACTATATGTGTAGAGACCGGATCCATTATGGTTTGTATTTGACGATGGGCCGAATACATATGGAAATATATAAAGGGTTATGGTCCCCAATTCATGTGTGATTTTTCTCATTCTTTGTGGCATCCCATCAACACAAGAATACAAGAGAGGGCATATGAAGAGGAAGATCCATAAAACCCACAATCAGGAATTAAGATGCAGATTTGAAGCAACCAAACTGAAGATTTACAGATCCAGATTCAAGATTCATTGTTCAAGTCAAAAATCAATTGATTAAGGTATGTTCCGCGTTAATTCAGTTTCTTGATGATTTGACATGAAGATCTTGGCAAGATCATAAAGTTCAAGTTTTAATAAAGTTCTAACATTGGGGTCCTTTAACTTGATAACACTAGAGTTAATCTTAGATGGCATAGGCTTAGCATGTTCATGTTGTTTGGGCTCTTAAACCAGTTTTTTTTTTTTTTTTTTCCCACTAAGCTTTGACTTGGTGAACTTGCTAACTTCCATTGAGATTTCCTTACAGAGTATGAACATGTCACAAACATTTTTGTGTACAAATGCTACAACTATCATCTTTCTGTTTATAGATCCACAAAATTTTGTCCTCAGAGGAAGGGAGACTATTTTCATATCTCCGATTCGTGTCCTCTCACTTGTTACTACAAATGTAGTCACTAAATTTCTAGACTTCGGGCGAGGCTAGGCTCCTTGTACTCTTAATTCCCACACAGATCGAGCAGGATGTTCCGAATTAGGAATAATAAATAAAGGGTAATATATTCACACAAGTGTTTTTGTTAACCATATATTACATTTTAGTTGCAATGAATATGCCTATTTTTGCACTGATATTAAAGAAAATATAGTCAAATAATTGTCGAGAATTATATAAAGTTATTCCTAGTGTCCCATACTAAAGATACAAAAGTAATTTCCAATATAATTCCATGGAAATTTCATCAGATTTCTGAAGAATATACTATGAAATTACATGATTGTCAACTACAGACACCGTATTTAAGCAACAAATTGACTATACGTACACATCCATCCTACGCGCCTACACGTTATTGGAAACTTTTCAACGTGACAAAATGAAGTATTTTAATGGTCTAGAACTACCTGTACAATAACAATAAATGGTCAAGGATTAAAATATCTTGATTTAAGAGAGACGGGTCGGTCCAGTTGGTGCTCAATATGTCAAAATCCTACATTTTTTAACAAAATTGTTATACACGTAAAAATGAAAGTTTTTTGGTATGAAAAGTCTCTTGATGACTTTTTTTCGAACGGAAAAACTAATGACTTTCTCGACAAAATTTTTTTTTTTCAATTAAAGTGAAGGTTTTTTGTAGATAGGTTTCGAGCCTAGTAATAAAGTCACACAATTAGTCTTGTTTGTAACACTTGAGAGCTCTGTTTAACAAAGTTTTCTCAGATCATCAAGATCAAGGTTTCATGAAATTTGTGATAAAAATGTAAATAAAAATTACGAATTCAATAAAATTTGTAATTAAAAATAAAGTTTAACCAACTCAATTTAAAAAAAAAAAAAAGATCAATTGAGGTTAATTCGACCAACCGTACTTGTCAACGCCGGGTCAAAAGTATGGATTGACTTTTACTTTTCTTTTATTATGCCTTGATTTTCTGCCATATGGATCTCTTAAATCCTATCATTTGTTTGGTGGGAATTAAAATTAAAATTTTGGTAGAATTTGATAAAATGTGTGGTTAGAATCCATAAAATATGTGGTTAAAATTAATTATTGACTTTAATTTAGATTAAAATCAAAATTTTAATTCCTGCCAAACAAGGTTTAATTAGCATTGGATAACCCATACATTTGACCAAAATGGACGTCCTAGTAATGCCATTTATCCTCACAGGGGATAAAAACACAGTCATTTAATTTCACATTTCATTTAACCTATCATTTAAAGCCACATAAACTGTATTTTCATCCCCACTGGAGATGAATAACATTACTCTAAAAGCAATTTCATTGAGTGGACTTTTGTGTTTAATAATACGACTGTTCGAGTTACACATATTTCCTATGGCCGGATGCAATGCGTATTATAGGATTATCAGTTCCCCGTAAAAAAGAGTGATGTACCAAAACATATTTCCAATAGTTGGTCAGTGTTTATGAAAACTTAATCCAAAGCCTGGCAGCAGTGTCTTGGGATCTTCATTAGAATTGAATTTATTCATGAACTTGAAGGCTCGTAGTTTGATGCGATATTATCCAGTTATCCCTTATATATAATGTGTTGATATGCTTTTGGTTCTTCAAACTTATCAGTATTCAGTAAAAGTCTTGCTACTTCTGTTTAGCTTACTAACAGTCATCTCAAGATGGGCGGAAAAGGTGGTGGAGGTGGCGGTAAGGGAGGTGGAGGTGGCGGTAAGGGAGGAGGTGGGAAATCTGGGTCGGGAGGAGGTGGTAGCTCTTCGAAAGGAAGTGGTGGTGGCGGTGGCGGCAGCGGTTCAGGGATGATGGTAGCTCCTGGTGGTGGAGGAGCTAGCATTTCCAGGGCTGAGTTTGAAAGCAATCCTCAAGCATATTTCGCTGGACTACATGCTGGAGAGAAGGATGCCGGAAAATGAGTTTATTATAATATATCTGCTTATATAAATTGGTAACCAAGCGTGTAATCAATATTATCATCGTGAATAATAAAACTTAGTTTCCTATTTAAATATTGTTCTGTAAATTTCATAAAAGTATTTGTTCATATTTTCTTGTTCAGTTCTGAACCTACATGTAATTCAATACAGCACTGCAGCAGGGCAAGTCATTTTCTACTGTTACATTCTTCAACAATCAATTCATAAAGAGAGGAAAAATAGTATACCAATCATTTTATGATGCAGATGTATCCACTTTTTTCTTAGTTTCCATGAGAAATTTGTTCAATAAATGAAGGGCTTATGAACTTAACCTCAAATTTATTGAAAACATGTGGAAAACGCAAAGACAACCACTGATAAATTTACAAACTAAACCTAGTAGCTCAATAGCTAGACTGCAGCAACATGTCTTGTCTCTTGTATTTGTTGTGATAGCAAAATTTATGATTCCATCCATTTCCATTTCGAAAACAGACATTTGAGCAATCATGAAAGCTTGCTCCATATTTTTGCGTGGCATGTGTCAAGGATGAAATACCGGGTTTTGCACGTCAGTTAGATATGAAATCAATAATAAGAGTTTATGATACGCTACTTAAATTTATATAAGTATTAAATGAGGACATTTTTTATGAAACCACTATAGGTGGTATATTTTATTAAACGAAACAGAATATATGACGACTTAAAAATCAAATAGAATATGTTGCTTTCCATGAACATAGTAGGAAAAATAGTTGACGTGTCAAAAGATTTTAACTTGAATCCGTATTGGCAACTAAAGGCTAAAGCACTATTACGGTATATCCTTCCCTCCCCACTCTATCCCGTCTCACACGGACCCTTGCACACATGTAAAAATTTGAAAGTAAGCTTGATCGTCACAGAAGCTTTGAGAATTAGCTTGAGGACTCATTTGTGACTTAAACCTGGAAAAAACACGGATTGCTTAACCTGCAAAGAGCAAATTATAGAGCCGATTGGTAGGGCGGAGTGGAGGAAGTTTGTCAATTAAGAATTAGAATGGGTGAGGAAGAGAAGGTCCTTTTCTTTATCTCTTTTTTAATTTTTAATTAGGATAGAACTATAGTTGTAAAGTTATTACAATGTATTTATCAAAATTATAACATTTGAGTAGTGTCCAATGCTTGTAGATTAATTTTTTTTCTTAACATATTCTATATGGAAATATTTGTTGCGCTTGTGTGGAATTTATGACATACATAACAAGTTGATCATAATCTCTAAATTACTACAACTATTTCATGAAAACCACAACTTTTCAATCACACATTTTATCATTTTTTATTAAAATTTACTAAAAATATGATTTGAATCCCGACAAACATGAGTTTAGCAATCAACTTTACTAAAATATCATTGCAAAACAGTGTTTTGAAACTAAAATAGTGAACAAAACTATTTTTCTGGAAAATAAAAAGAGCAAAATCATGCTTCTGCTTTTTCATCCCAACCCACCTGCATCATGCCCCAAAGCAAAATCATATACATCTACTTATACTGCCAAATCATGGAAAATTTCCACTATCATGTTCTAGAATACAAGGAAAAATATGCACAAATGAAAATGGTTTGAAGAGTCCAAGTTCATACTAGGTTTTCAATTCTAGTTTAGCTGGAGAGTTTTTACCGGAGACAACCTTAATTTCCTAGCAATATCCATGAAATTATGAATAAATATAATTATCATATATATTCTTTGATTGTTATAAAAGTTTAGGGTCAAAAGCAAGGTAAGAAAGACAAAACAAATTCCTGGAACGAGCAGCTAGTCTTTCCTTTGGAAGTTCCTAGCTCACAAATATCTTGTTTTCTCACACTAGAAGGGAACATTTTCTTTTTTTTTTTTTGATAAGAAGCTTTCATTTCAACAATCAAACGGATTAAACGATTACAGACAAACAAGCTCAAAGGCCTGATCGACAGAGTCTGAAATACAATCCAGAATACAATGAAGTTACAGTTGTGACTTAAACATACAGGTAAACCCGACAATAAGTCAACTAACGCAATCAGCACTAAAGTACCCCCGCACAAGGACGGGAATTGTCTAAACTTCGGCCCCTCTCAAAAGAGAGAGAGCCAGCAAAATTCGAGAGCCAGACACCACATGACAACAGAAAACAACACAAGACACAGAACAAACAGACTAAAAAACACCACCCATCGATCCAAACTAGGCACAAAATCAGCAATAGTCCCAAAGAGAGGAAAACCCTCCTGCAAAACGTCGTCTCTCAGCCTCGCCCTACTACAGCCAACCTCCACCAACCGACGCTCCAACCAACATCAACCACCTTTGCCACCAAAAAAACGCAGCCCACCCATGCCACCGGAGCTCAGCCAGCTTGGACCAACCACAGCAAACCCGAAACCTCCAGTAGCTTTAGCTTGCCACAGATCAAAACGCCATCACAACAAAAGAGACCAAACCTCCCAGACCCTGCCACCACCAAAACCACCACCTCCCGAAGCACAACCCAACCAACACCCATCAACACACCACCTCAACAAACCCACAACAGACCACGCACACGAAAAGAAAACACAACAACAAAGCCCTCAACCGGCCGTAGAAGGGAACATTTTCTAGGAAGAGTGTGAGAAAGGGGCAGCCATTGTTGTTTGTCCCACCACCAATAACCTGCCCACTTTTCTTCTTTTCTTTTTTTCCTTTTTCCTTTTCCTTTTTATGTTTATTAATTATAATTTTTTTTTATTCAAAACAAGAGTGTGATAATATATTCAACATTAGTTTTAACTTTTGAGCCAAAAAGAATGGTTTTCGAGGTGTAGACCTACTTGTATGGTAACTTTTGCTTCTTAAATAAGATGTTTATTTGCTCAGCCAAACATGTTATTAATAACTCGACCAACAGTTGTCTACATCGGGTCAAAGTATGTGTTGTGCAAAATTTAAAGCCAAGTCTAAGTATATGTTATGGACATTTTTATAGTATGAAAATTAAATGCATAAACAGATTAGTTCGAGAAAACCCCTATAGATAGTTTTTGGGGAACATAAACCTCCGATCGAGCCTAATTAACTAGTGTAGAAATAATTCATTCATCGATGTCTCAGTTCATCTTTTACTTAGACTTTACATAAGAATGATTCAATCTCATCACCCACAATCCTTAAAGTAGCGAAATCACTACAACTACCTTGAATAACCCAAAATAAATAAAATAAATATGAATTATAATTTAAAAAAAAAAATAGTATGGATTTTGACTTAACTTTCTTGAAAATGTGATCCCTAAAAGAAAATCCATAAATTTCACCAAAATGCACGAAAGCCGATTTCATTTAGTGGACTTCTGTGTTTAATCAGTGCGACTGTTCAAGTTACACACATTTGACCGATACATATTGCTTCCAATAGTTGATCAGCACTGTTCGTCTAATATAATCCAAAGCCAAAAGGCTGTGTCTCGGAATTTACATAGCAAAATTTAATTGAATTTATTGCCGATGTGAGATCGGATTAAGAGGTGCACGACATTCAAGGCTCGTAGTTTAATGTGATATCATCCAGTTAGCCGTCTATAAATTGCGTTGATCCGCTTTTTGTTACGTGGAAATTACACCATCACCTACATTTGGAGATTCAAATTCTAAAATCAGATTTAGTGTTCTAAGTTTCAAAAATCAGATATTTAAATGTATAGATACAGATTTTTTATATTTAATTAAATATTATGAAAATTAAATTATATACCCCACACACTTCTAAAATTATCAAACCTAATTCTCGTTCGCCGCTCTCTCTCTGCCCGTCTCTCATTTCTGTCTCTCCGTAGTGGCGTCGGTGGTGCTGACCTTCTCTCTCCTCCTCCTCCTTCCCTCCCATCTCCACCATGATTCACGTTGCGCGATGCTGCCCTAATTCGCAGCAGCGTCGCGCGACGCTGCTACGAATTAGGGCAGTGTCGCGCAGCGGGATGCTGCGATTGGACGCTGCTGCTAATTTGCAGCAGCGAATTGCAGCAGCTATTGCGATTCGACGCTGCTGCTAATTTGCAGCAGCGAATCGCAACAGCAGCTGCGATTCAGCGGCGGTGCGCGACGCTGCTCAATTCGCAGCTGTGGTTTGTGTTCTTTGCTGTGGTGGTGCGACGGCGACGGAGAGGGTTTATTAGATTTAGTGGTGGCAGTGGCGGCGGTTCAGTGGTGTTGCGTTGGTGGGTTTGCTGGTGGCGTTGGGTTGTCTTCTAAAGGCGTTGGGTGGTTTTGGATTTGGATTTGCTGGTGGCGTTGGGTGGTCTTCTAAAGGCGTTCGTGGGTTTGGTGGGGGCGTTGGGTTGTCTTCCAAAGGCAGTTGTGGCGGGTCAATGGTGTTCGATGTATCTGGAATTTTTAGGCTGTTTTTATTGGTGGTGGTTGGTGTTATGTAAACGGTGGTAGTTGGCGTTAGGGCATGTAAGACGGTGATGATGGTGGTGGTCAGATGGTGCTGTATAGTTTTTGTGACCTATGCTGTGACCTGAGCCATGTGATGTGACCTATGCTGTGACCTGAGACATGTGTTGTGATCGATGCTGTGACTATCAATTAAAACCTGAGCCATGCACAAAAATATTCTGTGACCTGTGCTGTGGCCATTTGAAATAAACCTGTGACCATCAACCAGAATTTGAGTCATTTGAAAATAACATGGGACTATGAACAAAATCGCGAGTCATGTGCAATATATTCTGTGACATGTGATGTGACCATTTGAAAATAACCCGTGAATATTAAAAAAAATGTTATCAATCATTATAAACAAACAAACATGCGTTGTGACCTGGGCTGTGACCTGAGCTGTGACTTGTGACTTATGACTTGTGACCTGGACTGTGACCATACAACAGATAAGCAGTCGTCGGAACGGTCGCCGGAGTAGTCGCCGGAATGGTCGTCGGAGAAGTCGTCGGAACGGTCGTCGAAACGGTCGACGGAGTGATAGGGGTGGAGGTGGCGGTGGGTTAATTTTTTATATATATATATATATATATATATATATATATATATATATATATATATATATATTTATTTATTTATTTATTTATTTATTTATTTATATATAAATATTTATATATATGTGTATGTATATGTCAAATTTTCTGATTTTTGAAATGTGAAAGTTGTTTTGTTATTTTTGAAATAGGGTAAAGTTAAAGTTGGAAAACTGAATTTTTCTCATTTGTTACTTCAGCATTCAGTAAAAGGAGGGTCGGCCCTAAGAATTTAGAGGTCCTACACGACTAATTATTATGAGGACTTTCAACATAATCATTTTTTTACAAGTGTAGCAAAAAATTTAAATATTTAAATAAATAATACTTTTATATTAAAAAAAGATTTTATATAAGTCAAAAGATAGAGCAGGCCGACCCTAGGCCACAAATTTTTAGGGGCCACAAAAAAGACCCAATACACTCATTGGACCGAAAATATGAAGTGGCCCTAACCAGGGGCGGACCTTAGGGGGCACGTGCCCCCAACTTTTGAATTTTTTTTTTAAGTTATGTTTGATATCGATTGAAATCTAAATCAAAGTTAACAATTAATTCTAATAATATATTTAATGGAATTCATAACTATTTAACTTTTATCAAAATTTACTAAAAAATTGATTTTAATTTCCACTAAATAGGGGCAAAATCACAATAAATTTGAAATTTTGATAACAAGCTAATTTTAAAAATTCTCAAATAATCGTACATTAATCGAATCTACAAATTGTTTATGTCATCTTAAAGCTTATTTTGAGAACTATAGTATGTGCATATCGAATAGTCCAAACAAATATCGAAAATAGTTAAACGTGAGTCTTAAGAAAGACGTCTAACTCGTTTTTTTTTTTATTCAATTATTTCATTAACATTTATTATTTTTGCGATACAAATTTTTCAATGTAATTTTCATCATTTTATTAGGAAATTTTATATGCAATATGACATTAAAAAGTTTCTAAATTTTACATTCAAAAAAGTCATATCTCATGTAAATTTTCGGATGCAAAATTATATGTGGTATGCTTTTTTTGGACGTAAATTTTCGATTGTAAAATTTCTTCAAACTTCTTTGCAAGTTCGATTGTGCCCCCCTAACTTTAAACTTCTGTGTCTGCCCCTGACCCTAACAAAAAAGTGCTAGCCCAAAAAGACCAATAAAAACCCTCAAATATCCTTACCATCATCTTCATTCTTCAACTCTCGCCTCTCCGTCTCTTGTGAGTTGTGACTCTTCAGTTTGTTCAATCATTCTTCTCGGCTTCTTCAAGGAATCAAGTTCAAGAGTCAAGACTTCAAAATGAGGGATTTGGAAAATGAGGAACACACTTGTTCCCTTGCTGTTTCCGTCTGCCGGCGAAAATGGACACTAAATTTATTTACTGCTTTCTTTTCACATAATCACTTATAACTGAACTGGTATACCAATTCAAAGGACTTTTGGTTGCACATTCCTAAGTAGTTCGGCAGCTAAGAAAGTTGATTTGGAAGGTGCAAAGATTTTGGATTCTACTAATCAACTTATTACTTTATTACTGCTTTGAGTTGTGCAATTACACACACACATACGTAATCTGATTATAATAGCAACCGTTAATGGTATAATCTGCCAATCTCAGACTAGTAGTCATTGGACACCTAGCCTTTTTAGATTATGATTTATTTTGTCCTACCCAACATTTGAGATGGCACTATGTGAAAATATAGATACGATATTTTCTATACTACCATGTAAAAGTCATTTAATTAAGATTCAGGCAACTATTCCGATCTAGCTCGACTCGACTTGTCTCATCCTACTCACTCACCAAACATTTCTTAACTGAGAGACACATCTCAACAAGGGCACGTCAAAACCGACTTAGAGCACAAGGTATTTTACATGCAAGCTGTAACTTAAGCACCAGATATGGAGTATTCACTTGACGGTCTTATATTCTCCAAGTCTGTACAAGAATAGCAACCAGTTACAAGGATTTGAACACAAGGCTATCTCAAATTCTCAAATAAGCTCCACACATAAGTGAAGAATCACAGGAATTTTACAAACAGAACTCAAACCTTATACCTCTCTTAAAGGAAATCTCACAAGAACCAGAACCCTTGGTTTATAGAGGGAAAGATGAAGATGTGTATGAGAGAGAAGGCAGAAGCGAGAGCCACTTAGAAGTACAAGGAAACGAGGAAGATGAAGAGAGAACCACTTAGAAATACAAGTCCTATTGTGCTGGAAACTAAACCAAGTAGCTCAATAGACTGCAATAACATTTCTTGTCTCTTGATTATGCTGTTGTATCCAGATTTATAATTCCATCCATTTTCATGCAGATAACAAGCATTTAACCTTTCCCTGGTCCGGGTATGTTCCATTCTGGATTTCAAAATACTCAAGTTTGAGTCCACCAAACTTCCAGAGTTTCCTGTAAGCCAGAAACTGAAATTTTAGCTGGCATCCGAGTTTGCACTGAACACACACGCACTGACCCGCACAGACAGTTGAAATTTTGTTTTGCAGGGTGAATATGGTAAGAAAAATGAGAAACCGTGGTTCCCGCTATATAAAGACTTTGGACTGCTCTTCAACAGGTTAACATGTAATCAAAGGTCTGTTGTTTCTAGGGAGAACCATCAATTTAAGCGTAGAAGTTTAAAAGTAAGTACCTTGACCGTCACGGAAGCTTTGAGATGTAGCTTTAGGACTTATTTGTGACTTAAACCTGAAAAAACACGGATTGCTTAACTTGCAAACATAGAGTGAAATAGAAGCCATATCTGATTACACGTTGCAGTTACAAACGTAATATTTTCTTGTATATATAGCTAGGAAATGGTCTAAACTGCTGAGGCCAATATCATTCACTTCTGGTATTTTTCCATGGAATTAAAGGCCAGATGTCTACTGTATAAATCTTGAGCCGCTTGCTTATGGGTATTTTCATTTCCTTATACAAGTGTCCCAACCTTTAGTGAAACCTATTAATGCTGATACACGTATGGGAGTATAATTTAGATACGTAATCGTGTATTTTAGGGTCAGAAAAAGTTGATAGTGGTTAAGAATTGGATTGTCAATCACATGCTGCCATCTGCAAACCTAGAATATATAATATAAAACCTAGCAGCATTATTCATCATTTAATCAAAGAACAGGAACATCGTTTAAGAACCTCTACAGAAAAATATTTACGAAATCAGTTTTTTTAACAAAATCTCACCCCACCAAATTATGCAGCCAAGAGAAATGGAACTTTTTTTTAGAATGATATGAAAAAATCATTGCTCGATAATGAATGTAAGTTTAAAATCCTTTTTAGAATTTGGCCGTGATTCGAATTCTTTTTTGAAGTAATTGAAGAATCTTAATTGAAGTACATGTCAAGAGTTCAACTTGAAATTTTGTTTCGAAACCCTATTGAGTGTTGGAATTTGTATTGGATTTGAAGAGATTGAAATTATGGATCGAAAAAAAAGTCGTCGCATTTTCGCTAGCAGCCGCTCAAGCAACACCTACAAGTTTTCACCCGAGACTTAGTTGCTTGCTTGACGCTCGAGCGATGGACCTATCGCTAGTTTATCGTTCGAGCGACAGTTTTGAGTTTTAACACATTTTTTTTGGCATTCTACTTCAACTACAACTACAACTCATCTATTAGGGTTGGACGTCGCCTTACAAAGTTGTCTATATATACTTGGCTCTTCTATACAATTTTATAATGTATGAGAAAAGTGTGAAAAAAGTGATTATTAACTTTTAGGATCATTGTAATATTTGTCTATCTTCATTATTTGTGGTGCAATAAAATCTCTTAATTTCTCAGCCATATTTTCTTCTCTTTTTTTATTCTTTTGCTTGTGATTATATACTTCATTATTGTGCCATATAACTTCATATCAAGTGATATCGAGAAATATGTGATTATTGAATTCCCAACAAATGGTATCAGAGATTTTGGCATAATTAACCCAAGAATTCTGCAGCACGTTTGATTGATCTGAAGATTTTTTCATAGCAAGTAAATTAAAGAATTAAAGAGCAGATTAGTCATTAGTCTAATTCAACCTCATAAACTATGTTATGTACCTAACAAGTGTCACAAATACCTACCATTTTATTGATTGGGAACAAATGCGATGACACGTAGCCAGGGGCGGACCCCAGGGGTCACGTGACCCCCAACTTTTGAGATTTTTTTCTTTTTTCATAAAGTCATATTTAGTATCGATTGAAATTCAAATTTTAATCTAAATCAAAGTTAACAATTAATTTTAATAACATATTTCATGTAATCCATAACCGTTTTAACTTTTATCAAAATCTACTAAAAAATTGATTTTAATCTCCATCAAATATGGGCAAAACCACAATAAATTTGATTTTTTTTCTCTTTTCTCTTGCTCGCTCTTACTCTTTTCCTCACGGCTTTTAACAAAATCTTAACCCCTCTAATTTTTAAAAATTTGTTTATAATTTTTCTACAAATTATCACATTTACTACAAATTTTCATTTTCCAATCAAATTTTCAAGTAATGAGAACCTAAATTTGCATTTTCTCCTATCAAACTGTGTATATAGAATGTATCTGAACTTATTATATCCAATTTGACTTATATTTAACGAATTGTGTTTATTTGATTTATTATTAGCATTGAATATTAGTTATATATTTTTCCTTTCGATTACTTGAATTGATTGTTTGTATCAAATACATTATAAGATTTTTAAACATAAATATACATTTTTTTGTGATGAACAAAACATTAATAAAATGACTCTTCAAAATCAAATGCATGAAAATGATTAACAAAATATTAATGAAAAAAATTTTTTAAATTCAAAAATCAAGAATAAAGTATTTCATTTGTATAAGATTTGATTGTGTCCTGTTACTCAAATGTCAGCGTCCGCCCTACACGTAGTTCATCTCATGTGTCCATGCAAAATACTATAACTCATAATTTCTTTCTCATGCATGATTACAGTAGCATGCATATGCCCATGTTCGTGTGATCAAGGAAAATATTTGCTCCTTACCAAAACAGGTATCCGATGAATATGCAGTGACGTAGGGAGGGGTTGTTATGTCTTTGACATTCGAAAAATTTTAATGTTTGATTATTGATACTAGTTTCATTTTATAATTGATCAAACTAATTTATGAAATTTTTATATGCTATATATTTAAATTCAATTGTAATTGACATACGATTCCATTCTAGTTTTAACCTTTTAACATTTGAATATTTACTTTTTTACATTAATGCAATGTTTAACTCAAGATTAAAAAAAAAGAAAAAAAATTGCTTCATAACCAAGCTCGTGTATGAATCTAGAGATTGAAATCGCTATAGTAAATAAAATAAAATAATTGTTTACTGAGACAATAACTCAATATTGTATTTGTTAGGCAAATTGTTGTCAAACGACCTCCCCGGGCGATAATGAATTACGTTGTATTAATTCAGTCGGCATAGTCCAAATGACTGAAAGTTAATCGAACACCACAATTGGTAAACCGACCCAAACTTGGATGGCCCACCTATGTTTTCTACTTGGGCCTTAGCTTGCTTATTGGGCCTAACCTAATTCTATACCTAATACTATATGTATGCTAACCCGTTTCTATTCATGCCTTGTGAGAGACTTGTGCCTTGTGAGAGAAAACGTGACCTTGTTGTGTGCTCTTCGTCCCTTTTCTTCTCCTTTGCCTTTGTGGCTAGATTGTGGTTACAATACTCTCTTCACCATTAGACAAACCTGTGTGGGCAGTAGAAATCGGGTGGAGCAACCGTTTGGAGGCTTGGGGTTTTGAGTTTTCTCTTGTGGTGTTCGATTGGAGGATTCTGAGCCCGGTTTCAAGGTGTTAAACGGTGTTTTAACTTCACATTTGGTATCAGAGCTTGTTGGTGGTGGATTGGGCTTCAATTTCTGACCAAAAATCGACCAAAACAGCAAGAGAAACCGAGCAGAAAAACTGCCCAGTTTTTGGTGCGAAAATCGAGCCTGAAATTGGATTTTCCGGCCAAACTAGTAACCTTTTGAAAAATCCAAGACCACTGGTGGAACGTGCAGACCGAGGCGCTGCTGAAGGTCCGGCGCGTGTGAACGGCGGCGGCGCGTGGCGGCGGCGCGTGGGGACTCCGGCGACGGCGCGTGGCGGCGCGTGGAGGCTTTTCCGACGACGGTTTCTTCAGGCAGTTTGTTCCTTTTGATTTTGTGAACGTACTGATATATTTATTTTAGTGTTTCAGGTTTTGTAGAAAATATTGGACGATTTTGCCCTTTTCGGTGATCGATACAGATTCGAGGTCAGAATCGCGCAACACATTTCTTGAAGTACTTTAGGCCATAAATTGCGGCCTAAAGCAAGAATTCGCAACTCTCGAAAATTACGGACTCGGACAAGTCCGCTGCAGTAAATTGGCGATCCTCTTTTAATTTCAGCACTAGCGCGTCATCGTGTGGGGTGACAATAGGATTGGGGTTACCGTGTGGGGTAACCATTGCTTGTGCTAGAAATTAGGAATTAACTGTTTTTCGTTTGTTAAGTGTTTTTTTTTTTTTTGCTCTTATTTTTTGGTTAATTTCAGCATATTATCGTTTGTGATATATTGTGAGTGAAACTGTTTGTTGATTATCCTCCCGTTGCATTGATAAGTCCCTAGAATACCTAGATATTACCCGTCCGGAAATTTCTAAACGGTGTATACTTGTGAACCTAGGTCTACTTTGTATGGCTTAATTGTGTCTTTGTGTTTCTCGTTTGAAAATGACAACGCACAATTTTGATTTGGGAACTTTTACTGGAAAATGTGATTTTTCTATTTGGCAACAGAAAATGCGAGGTATTTTGGTTCAACAAAAGGTTTCGAAAGCCATTGATGGCAATTTTCCCGCTGATTTTTCAAAAGAACAAAAAGAAGAAGCTGATGAGCTTGCTTACACCTCCATTATTTTACACTTGTCTGACGCAGTTTTGAGAAAAGTGGGTAAACTGAAAACCACTAAAGAACTTTGGCAAAAATTGGAAGATTTGTATTTGCTTAAATCTACTCCCAACAAGCTCTACTTACTTGAGCGTTTTTTCAGTTTCAAAATAGATTCCTCAAAAGAACTTGATGACAATTTAGATGTGTTTAACAAACTTGTACAAGATATTGTTAACTGTGGAGAGTCGGTGCCTGAAACATACAAAGCTATTATCTTCTTGAATGCTATACCTGATATTTATCGTGAAGTGAAAAATGCTATTAAGTATGGTAGGGACACCTTGACACCTGAAATTGTCGTTGACCCTCTTAGAAGTAAAGAGATGGAGATGAGGGCTGAAAAACATGATAGGAAGAGCGGTGAGATTCACATGATGAGGGGTAGAACTCAGTTTAGGCAAAACAGTCATAATGGTTATCAAAGTAGTGGCGAGTCTAGTAGTAATGGATATAGAAGGAAAATCAGGGGTAAGCCTAGATCCAAATCTAGGACTAAGGAAAGAAAATGCTATGGCTGTGGGAACACGGGGTATTTTATAAAAGATTGCTATAAAGAGAAAAATAAGCAAAAGGGCCGAGATAGAGACGAGGTGAATGTGTTGTCGTCTGACTCTGGTAATTGTGATGGTGAAATCTATATGATTACCAATTCTGTTGTTTCTTCTGCTGAATTAAACTCAACTGCAAATTCTCGTTTTCATGAGTGGATTCTTGATTCTGGTGCATCTTTTCATGTGACATCACATAAAGATTGGTTTGAAAATTTGTATGAATCAAATGATGGGCATGTTGTGTTGTGTGACAATTCTGCTTACAATGTTGTTGGCATGGGTGATATTACGTTGAAGTTTGATACTGGTTTTGTGTATACTTTAAATGACGTTAAATATATCCCTGAATTGTCTAGAAACTTAATTTCAGTAGGAAGACTTGAGAAATCTGATTTCACTGGTAAAATTGGAAATGGGATTTTGAAATTGATTAAAGGTGCACTCGTCTCTATTAAGGGTATTAGAAAAAATGATATTTATATAACCACTGGGGAAGTGATGAGAGGTTTAGACTCCTCTATATCTTCTCGCTAAGTACGATCATACACACAAATGGCACAATAGACTTGCACATGTGGGTATTAAGGGGATTAAGCTTCTTAATGAAAAAGGTGCTTTTGGAAATGACTGTGTGTCTGATTTGTCTTTCTGTGACCATTGTGTGCTTGGCAAACACCATAAAACTACTTTCTCCACAAGTGTTCATAATACTAGAACCATGCTTGAATATGTGCATTCGGACCTGTGGGGTCCATCTAGCACTCCCATCGCAGGTGGGAATAGGTATTTCTTGTCTATTATTGATGACTATACTAGGAAAGTGTGGGTTTACCTTTTGAAAGAGAAATCCGACACTTTCGATAAATTTAATAATTGGAAAAGACAAGTTGAAAACCAAACTGGTAAGAAGATCAAGTTTTTGAGAACTGATAATGGTCTAGAGTTTTGTAACACTGATTTTGATAATATGTGCAAGGAAAGTGGAATAACAAGGCATAAAACGGTTCCTTGCACTCCCCAACAAAATGGGGTAGCGGAAAGGATGAATAGAACCATACTTGATAAAGTGCGTTGCATGATGTTAAGTTCTGGAGTCCCGAAGTTATTTTGGGGCGATGCTGTTATGACTGCTTGTTATTTGATTAATTTGACTCCATCTGCTGCATTGAATGGTGATACTCCGCATGAAAAATGGTTTGGTAAACTTAGTGATTACTCCATGCTTAGAACTTTTGGCTGCACTGCTTTTTCTCATCAGAGTGAGGGAAAGCTTGAACCTAGAGCTAGGAAATGTGTTTTTCTAGGTTACCCCGAAGGTGTCAAGGGGTATAGGTTATGGGATAGGAGCCAGAAAGGAGTTAAAATCATTGTGAGTAGAGATGTTACATTCAATGAGAGCGAAATGCCATGTTTGAAAGCTGAATC
Organism: Fraxinus americana; assembly: GCA_035079005.1. Classification (NCBI taxonomy): domain Eukaryota; kingdom Viridiplantae; phylum Streptophyta; class Magnoliopsida; order Lamiales; family Oleaceae; genus Fraxinus; species Fraxinus americana. The sequence goes on from CM068707.1 coordinate 36,685,583, forward strand.
TGAACTTGTAAGTGAGGAAATACAAGGTGAAGAGAGTAGTCAGCTGAAGGTGGAGTTAGGGAAACCTAGCACATTCATCCCTGTTACGTAGTGAGGTGGAGACTCGGGAACAACAACTTTGATGTCGAGAATGGAGATGAAGTAGCGATGAAGAATACCACGAAGAAGAGAATCCTCTAGCGGACTATAACTTGGCTAAGGATAGAGAGAGGAGACAAGACTAGAGCGCCGGTGAGATTCGGTTATGAATCCGAGTTAGCTTTTGCTCATGCGAGTTATGAGGAGTTAGGCGATAGGGAACCGAAGACCTTTGAAGAGGCAATGAAGAGTGAACAATCGAAGAGAGTGGTTTAAGGCAATGAGAGATGATATGAGTTCTTTAGAGACGAATCAAACTTGGAAATTAGTACCTAAACCTAAAAATAAATCTATTGTTATTTGTAAGTGGGTTTTTAAGGTTAAGGAGGGTACTAGTGCTTCGAACCCTTAAGGTTTAAGACTAGGTTAGTGGCAAAGGGATACACTCGTAAAGAGGGGTTGATTACAATGAGATTTTTTCACCGGTTGTTAAGTACACTACCATTAGGGTCATACTTGCATTGGTTGCACATTTTGACTGGGAACTTGAACAACTTGATGTAAAACCGCTTTTTACATGGTGAACTTGATGAGCAAATCTTTATGAATCAACCAAGAGGTTTTGAAGACAAACTAAAACCTGATTATGTGTGTTTCTTGAAAAGATCGTTATATGGCCTAAAACAATCACCTAGACAGTGGTATAAAAGATTTGATTCTTTTGTGCTATCTATAGGGTTTCATCGTAGCAAGTTTGATCACTGCCTTTACTTCCAACATAATGATGCTAGTAATGATTTTTTGTTCTTACTACTTTATGTGGATGATATGCTCTTAATTGGTTCATCGTCTAAATGGATAAGTGATATAAAAACAAGTTTGAATGGTGAATTTGACATGAAAGATCTAGGAAAGGCTAAAAGAATCCTAGGTATGGAAATTGAAAGAGATAGGTCAAATTCTATCTTGTTTTTACATCAATCCTCGTATATTTCAAAAGTGTTGAAGAAATTTGGAATGTATGATTACAAATCTGTTACATTACCTGTAGCTAGTCACTTTATACTATCTAAAGATCAAGCTCCATGTAATGAAAAGGAAGTAGAATACATGAGCAGAATTCCTTATTCAAATGTGATTGGTTCTGTTATGTACTTGATGGTTTGCACTAGACCTGATTTAGCTTTTATTTGTGAGCACGCTTAGTAGATATATGTCTAATCCTGGTCCTGAGCACTGGGAAGCCTTAAAATGGATGTTAAGGTATTTAAAGGGTACATGTAATGTAGGTCTAAAGTTTGGTGTTAATAACGATGGTGTTAAACTGAAAGGATATGTTGATGCAGACTATGTTGGGGATAGGGATAACAGGAAATCCACTTCTGCCTATGTGTTTACCTTGTCTAACTCTTGTGTTAGTTGGAAATCACAGTTACAACACATAGTTGCACTATCCACGACGTAATACGAATACATTGCTACTACTGAGGCTATTAAGGAAGCTTTATGGCTTAGAGGCCTTTTACATGAACTGTGTGTTCTAAATGATTATGTGGTGGTATATTCAGATAGTCAGTCTTCTATACATTTATGTAAGAATTCTGTTTTTCACGAACGCACCAAACACATTGATGTTAGACTACATTTCATTAGAGATATTGTGTCTCAAGAAGTGGTAAGGCTTGAGAAAATTCACACACAATATAATCCCTCGGACATGGGTACTAAGGTGCTACCTTTAGTGAAGTTTAGAAGTTGCAAAGATCTTCTAAACATCGGTGGAGGTAAATGATTTCCAATTTTATTGGTTCTCCTTTTCTGGATTATTACTAATGCATAATAACTTTCTTTGCAGGTCCTTTGACACCAAGGTGGAGGTTTGTTAGGCAAATTGTTGTCAAACGACCTCCCCCGGGCAATAATGAATTACGTTGTATTAATTCAGTCGGCATAGTCCAAATGACTGAAAGTTAATCGAACACCACAATTGGTAAACCGACCCTAAATCGACCCAAACTTGGATGGCCCACCTATGTTTTCTACTTGGGCCTTAGCTTGCTTATTGGGCCTAACCTAATTCTATACCTAATACTATATGTATGCTAACCCGTTTCTATTCATGCCTTGTGAGAGACTTGTGCCTTGTGAGAGAAAACGTGACCTTGCTGTGTGCTCTTCGTCCCTTTTCTTCTCCTTTGCCTTTGTGGCTAGATTGTGGTTACAATACTCTCTTCACCATTAGACAAACCTGTGTGGGCAGTAGAAATCGGGTGGAGCAACCGTTTGGAGGCTTGGGGTTTTGAGTTTTCTCTTGTGGTGTTCGATTGGAGGATTCTGAGCCCGGTTTCAAGGTGTTAAACGGTGTTTTAACTTCACAGTATTTTCATATTTTCCATAATATGATATACTTACAATAAGATAAGAAAATTTCTTTTTTTGACAATAATTCATACTTTATCAAAAATAAATATTTTCTTAGTTAAAGTAAAAGAACAAATGCTTCAAATATCCGAATTTGAGGTATAATGAACGTCCATCAAGCGATGACACTGTGACGATTAACCCTCTCAAGAGGAATCGGGAAAATGCCGCTGGCTGTTTCAATTGCTGGCTGGAAAATGGGCACTATATTTATATACTGCTTTTTTTGTCACATAATCACTTATAAGTGGACAAATTTAGCAATCTGAAGAACTATTGGTTACTTTTTTTTTTTATGTAGTTAGGCGGCTAACAAGTTGATTTGGATGGTGCAAAGATTTTGGATGATACTTCAATCAACTTACTACCAGTAACAGCTTTGAGTTGATCAATTATTAATTATTTCAGCTAGTGTTAATGGTAGAATCTGCCAATCATTCATTGGACACTTGCCTTTTTAGATTATGACAGGAACCTACATATTTATTTTCTCTCCTCAATTTGATATAGCACTTTGTGCAAATACGATGTTTTCTTCGTGAAAGTCTCTCGTCATTTAATAAAAAATTGGGAGAACTGCATCCAAGGTATCAAGAATTTCATTTAGTAGTAGCAGACTTAATCCAAATTTTTCATTTGTGCCACTGTAAATAATAAACTTTTAAAAAATTCACAGCTCAAGTCCCATCAGTTTGACCCCAAAAATTAAAAATTAATAATTTTCTCTAAATAAGGCAAGGACATTTTGGACATAACACATTTTTTCAATTAAATTAAAAAAAAAACCCACCCACCCCTCACCCCAAAACCAAAAACACTCCCTCCCAACGTCGATCGCCACCGCTACCGCTGGCACCACCCCGTGCATCTTCCCCTCAAGTCAAACCGCGCTCTCACTCTTTCATCTTTCTTCTCTTTGTATCTATATTCTCTATCTATGCATATGTGTAAAGAGAAGAAGAGAGGGAGAGGGACGGGAGATAGGATTAATCAATCAAACGGAAATATCAAGAATTCAAGATTGATTCAAAAATATCTTTAAATTACCCCCACAAACATACACATGGAACTCAAGGATTTAATAAACAATAAACAATAAATCAACATCACTACCACCACCGCATCAACCTCCCCCAGTGGTGGCGCCACCACTTCAACCAACTACTTTCTGACTACATCTCATCATCTCTTCCAGCGCTTCCACCCTCAACAACAATTCCAACATGGCCAATCATTCCAATTCATTACTAATTCGTCTGCTGCTGGAGCTATTGGTGGCTCATTATCATCGTCATCATCGTCGTTTTCAGCCACCACTAGTGCTTCTACCTCCTCTACCATTCAGCCGTCGAAGCCTGTAGATGCCTCTTTAGCCATCGCAAGTTAATGTACAACCAAGGATCAGGGTCGTACCTTTATTTTGCAGAGCCTAAGACGAACTTTAGAATCTGGACTCCAAATTGCAACAAGCAATGAATTTTTTTCATTTATAAGAGTTTTACGGAACTAACTTTGTTAACTTAAAATCAACAATAAAATAATAAATAAAATGAAAAGATGTCATCAACTTTTTTGACCCATTTCAACTAAAAAGTCTGCTATCTTTTGATCAATGTGAATGTCCTTCCAATTTCTAGAATCGTCGAAATTCAAAAAACAAAAAAACAATTTTCTTGATTTAAATCTTCATGTTGAATATTATCTTCATCATTCTCCTTTGATTCATTAACATTGGTAAGTACAATTATTTTCTCATTCTCTTTCGATTTATCAACATTATCATTAGCATTCTCATTTTGTTGTCCCTCAATCACTTCAATTTTTCGGTATTCCTTCCTTCTCTTTTCTTTTCTTTCCATTAAAGTACTTATCCATATATCCTCGCGTGGCTTAGAATTAATGCTTCTACTCTTTCTTTCTTCTTCTTTTTTTGAGCTCCCGGCGCATATTTAGGAGCCATGGTATTTGACTAACTTCTTTGATATTTTGCTACTTTTCTAAATATTTCATTCCACAAGTACAAAATCAAAGCAAGATTTTTGTTTCTATTCTACAATATGGTTATAAGATATCTATGAAACCAAATTTGTAATAATAATAATCTACAAACAGAAGGGAAAAAATTAAAAGTAATCAATGATTATCAATGTTTCTAACTTAACTATAGTGGGAGATGATTTCCTTCATTTACATGTGTATGGTAAATACACCTCATACTCATAATTTCACATAATAGGAAATAAACTTCTTATTTGCTAAAATGGTTAAATTTTACATATTTTCTCATTTTGCACAGGGCTCACAGACTTTAAAGAAAAATAAATTTTTATTGCAACAACAATAATGATATATCATCTAATGTTATAAATATTTTCATAATGTAACATAGCCCTTGTTTGGCCCTCATAATTTTTTTAAAATTTCTTTTTCTTAATTTTAATCACGCATTCTCCAAATAAAATAATATTACACACAAATCTAAAATTTTTCATTATTTTTCAACCACACATTCTTCCATCAATAATTATTCCAAAATTTAATATTTCTCCAAAATGGGGGCTAAACAACCTGATAATAAAATGGAAAAATTAAATTACATCATATTTAACCATATATTGCTTCTAATTATCCCATATAAGGCAAAAATTCACATTAATTAATAACAGATCATAGATCAAGAAAAACAATTCAATCCCATGCACAAATTAATGATCTGATCAACAGAATTTTAAAAAAACGTAATTGAATTTAGAGACAAAACTATACAGTAATCAATTAAATATATAGAATCTATCAGTCAACTCAATTAAAATAGGATTAATAAACGATCAGAACAACAAATATGTGTGTAACGATGCGTGAATATATACCGAAAGAGTGTTACATTGGGGAATGAGTATTTGTAATCCAAACACTGAACATGTGACTCACGATATTATTGTTGAAGAAGCCTCATTGTTTGGAGTAATTGAGCAAGAGTGAACGACTATAAATGGCCATCTGTTTTTTTTTTTTTTTAAATGAAACAAAAATTTTTTTAGGCCCTTTAAAGAGCTGGGCTTGAGGCGGCGGCCTCTTTGGCCTCTCCTGAGGCCCGACTATGCCAATGATCACCACACGAATTGAGGGCTTGGGTATCTAGTGGCAGCGGTTGAGAGTTAGGGGTTTGGGCGGTGTTTGAAATTGTAGATAGATCTAATACATTGACTAAATGTCGACCATCGCCTCACAACTGGTGTATATTCCTCGGTGGTCGCTAGTGGTAGCTTGGATATTTAGTGGCAGCGATTGAGGGGTAGGGGTTTTGGTTGTGTTTGAATTGGGCAGTTGACGGCCACATAAATACCAATGAGGCGATGGTGGTGGTAGACACTGGGTGGGGGTTTTGTGGTTCTGATTTTTAAATTTTTTTAATAGGAAAATGTGTTATGTCCAAATGTCTTTATCTTATTTGGAGAAAATTATTAATTTTTTAATTTTTTGGGTCAGCCGACGATTTTTAAGCTGTGAATTTTTTAAAGGATTGGGTCAAGTCGCTACTAAATGAAATGTTTGGTACCTTGACTACAATTCTCCCTAAAAAATTTAAGCAACAAGCTGGATCGGTACAATAATTTGGACCAATAATTCTACCCATGACATTGTATTCACTCACCAAACATTTCTCAATTAAGAGGTCTCGTCTCAACAAGGGTGCATGTCAAAATTGACCTAGAGCACAATATATTTTACGTGCAATTATTTTTAATTTGATTTTTATTTTTAAATGAAAAGAGGATCAACTATATGCAACCCCTTCAAAAGAAGAAACATGCTACAGGAACAGAGTAAAAAATAGGGCTGCTACGTGTCAGCGACTGATTGAACAGTTTGGGAAAAAAACACACAAAAAATCCAATTAATACATGCCACAACACCCTATTTTTCTCCCTCCTTTTTTTTAAAATCTAGACAAGTATCTTAATTTTCAAAAGCATGCTAATTCAGTCCAGTGGCCAGTTCTCTCCTAGGAGTCTGTAGTCCTCAAGTGACAAGTCAAGGAAGAATGATCTTAGCCACAAGCATAGCGAATTCAAAGACAACAAAGAACACAAGAATTTTTGTTGGTAGTTGTCACCGGAAGCAGGTGAAAGCAGGGTGCTCTGCCTACCTCCAACTAAAGGTGGAAGTGAAAAAGAACTTACTCCATCTAGTGACAAGAATTACACAATAAAAGATAAAGAAACTACACTTCATTCGTCCTAGTCATACTCCTTGTCACCATGCGTCAAGAAAAAAATCTCCTTGCCCCATGTTATTTTTCAAACGCAATACTTGAAGAAATCTAGCAAACTTATTATGTTACTTCATGTTTGATAAGTTCATAGTCTCGTCATCATCTGCACAAATGTATCGAAAAGCGTCATGCTTCCTAGTGCTTGGATAAAAGGGGGTACCTTTGCTCTGATCATATGCAAACCTATATTGCTTAAATCATTGTTCGTTAATCGCTGGATTGAATTTTTTTGCATTATCTCTCTAGTCTTTAGAATCAATCCCACAGTCAACCCGCTCCAACAAAGCCATAGACATTTTTCTCATTCCATTCAGGCACACAATTAGTTCTCCTGTCCAATTTGTCATACTAAGCTGACATTTAATTTATATGCTTTTTTGACCTCTTGAATTTTCAATCGATCCACCAATAGCACTTCTAACTAAGTCTTCTACAATATATCAAATTTGCAAGCTAAGTTTGATTTTTTGGTTGTTGAAATGATTCAATTAGCAAAAGGTCCCAAAATTTTGACAGATTTTTCCTAGCTATCCTCCTTATTGCCTTTATCCAAAATATGTCCAGCTGAATGGACCCATTATGCACATTACTTGAACCCATTCCTGTTTGCTCCTTTTTACTATGCATCAAACCAGATGGGAAATCACACTTTTTCAGTCCATTATAGGATTCTGCCATCTAGTCCTCTGGTGCAAATTACTCTCTTGAGTTTTCTGTTTTGTGCTAATCAGCTCAGTGGACAAAACCAGGACTCGAATTCAGTAGGTGCATAAATCCTAATCAAATTGAAAGCACAAAAAATGAATCGTCCCATCGCATAATTTTTCCACTCTCTTCTACCACTTGATCCATATTTCTGAAAACCCCAACTCAAACAGCAACAAGAATGCTTCGACAAGAATCTTGCACACATAAATCATAGAAACTACTCAGTTCACTTATTTTTCTGTACGTGTGTGTATCAAATTCTATATAACTGAAAGGAGCAAATAAGATACAAAGATACTTGAAGTTAATTAAGCTAACAGGGCAACTTTGCCCATATCCTCTTTAGCGATCATCATCTACAAAATGCCCAATCTATCATAGCCAACTCCTAAATATGCAGAATCTTCAAGGCATAACTTATATGCTATATGCATTGCAAGAACCACACCTTCAATGTACGACTCAACAATTCAAGGCCTGAAGAAAATACGTAAATGCATTCCTCAGGAAAATAGCACAAAATCCATTTAATCACCATAAAAATACAGGAATATATCACACAGGTAAGACTACTTAAAATGGAAGTATGAATTTTTCATACAAGTCATCTCTCTGCCTTTGCAAAGACACATTGAAGGCAAAAGGACATAACTAAAAGTTAAGGTTGTCAAGTAAATTACTTGAATTCGGCTTCAAGATATGTTTGTACTCATCCTTACTGTTACCTCTATGTAGAAAACATAAAACAAATTTCAAAACAGTTTCTTCACATCATAAAAAACACAATTTTTTGGCATTAATCAAGTCGTAAATTCATTGTGACCTCCACAGGTATCGTCTATATTACACTCTTTGGTATAATGGAGGAAGAGGATTTCCAGCTTAATCTAGTTACTTTCTCTGCAGTTTTGAGCTATTGTAGCCATGGAGGGCTAGTGACTGTCAACTCTCAAGAGTGCTGGAGAAGGAAGAGAACTTAACGAAAGAGGAGAACTTTATACAATTTGGAAATAAAAGGAAGGACGTAGTACTATGGAGTTAACTGATAAAAGGTTGGAAATTAGAATGAGGCTGGAAACGGTAGATTTCGTTTGAATAATCCGACTAGATATACGCAGTAATACTCCTTTATAATCCTTTTTCTTTTCTGTGACAGAATTAGAAAATTTCCAATTTCCATTTTTAACGTTACTTGTTCTATTTCTTAATTAGGCCGTGCTCTAAAGATTTGAGGGCCAACTTTGAAGTTCGATCAGTTTGAAAAACCTAAAATTTGACCAGGCAGGATTTCAGAAGTATGCAAATAGATTAACCAATAATTACCGCATCAGTAAGGATAATTGTCCGCAAAAAAGAATTTGACTCCCCTTGTTAAGGGATATATATCTCATATCGATAAATGATGTTGACACAAACCAATTAATAAAGATCTTGGGCTACTCCTTTTAGATTGACCTTTTAAAATGGAACCCAAAATCTTAACACTTCTCAGTTGGGAAAAAATGTGATAAGAAACGAGTTAAATTACCAAGCAAATGATGTTACGTGACTGCAGCAAAAATCTTGGGAAATGCGAAATCATTTCAAAAGTGAGACAATAAATAACAAGATTCTCTGCATGGGCGGATTTATCAATAACTAGAAATTTATAGTAAACGGCAACTGAAACATCGTCAAAGTTTAGACCGATTGAACATCTAAAAATTGAGTGAGTCCCCCCTTTACGAAGTTCAAAAATAACAGTGTTGAGTTTCTCAACCTTTTACTTAAGAGTAGTCAATCTAATTCCTGACGGGTACAAGGAGACTTGCAGCTTGATTTGGTCCTCAACTTCACGTGGCACTTTTGTGAAAATTGTTAGTTTGATGCCCTCTTATATTAAGTATATTGTAACGACATTATGAATTAATGTTCTATTATTCACGTGTTAGAATTGTATATTCGATAGTTTGGGTATAGTAAGACACAATTCGTCACATGATCAAAATATGTCGTTCACACTCGATACATGAAGTTTGACGCTTTATGTTGATAAGATTACATTGTTCTTATTGAGATTTGTCTAAATCTGAGAATAAGAACAATAACGTGTTTTGAACCACGTTGAACAGGATCGCGTGAATGACTCATTTGTGATCTTTCGAAATGAGACGTCACTCGATTATCGAACAAGTCACTTAAATTCTGAGCACGTAATGTACCTTTTATTGCTAATTTAAGTTCTTTGAGGTACCAATGAGTGAAGTCTTAAATTAGAAGATCAATCTCGGTACTTTGGGAATCTGGGCGAAACAGTTAAAGATCATATACATGCAATAATGGAATCCGTTAATCATCATGATGAGACGATCGCCACTCTAAGATATTTTCTAAAGGGAATTGAACCCGAGCTCAGTAGTTCGACGATGAGGTCGTTGGACCGGTGTTGTGATATGATCACAACGAATTCGCCTTATGAAATAGGACTTGGAGAGAAATACATGTTGAAGGGCAAAACGATCATTTTGTTGACTTCAACGTATTGACGGTCAAACGGGGGTTGACTTGTAAAACGGTGGTCAGAGGATATTGTTATCGAATCATAATTGGCTTCCATAACTTTCACTCGACTCAAGAGTGCAATCCCGTATTTTTTGTAAAGTAAGCCGAGATTAATAAATATATCTCAATTAGTCAAGGGTTGACCCAATGAGAAATATCTATTGGAGCTTGAGTCTTATGAGTCCAGTTAAATCCCTCTTTTGGCTCCAATAAAGGTATATGACTTAATTGATCTACTATAATAAAGTTCAATAATATTTGTGCAAATATGAAACCCTAACGTTGTGTTATAAATATGCCCTTTAAGGGCACATTTACCAAGATTAAGGTTTTAACCATTTTCATTCTCTCAAAGTAAGGAGAGGCACCTAAGGAGCACAAGGGAGAAAATCTAAGGGAGTAAGCATTTGACTAAGCCATTAAAAGCTCCTTCAAAATTATCATCTCACCTAGAGGTGTCAAGACGGACGGGCCGGTCAGACCCGTGAAAATGGGCACGGATCGACCCGGGACCGCGAGCCGACCCGTTACCCGAGCGGGCGGTTCACGGGTCAAGGAAGTGTGACCTGCGAGCTTTGCGGGTTGCACCTTCAAGGATCGCAGTTAACCCGCTGGCCCGTGAAAAAAAAATTAAAAAATTTTGAAAAAAAATGGGGGAGAGAGCCGTTGTACTTATTGTAAGTGTTATGCCCTAGGTCCAATCAACTTTGGACACAAACACTTTGAATATATATAATCAATGCATATGTATGGCAATATCTATTATTTAATTGAATTAATATTCTAATAAATTAAATAATAGAATCCGTAGATTCAAGTCTTGGTGATTTGTTAATCACAAGGAGTTGTGATTGTGAGATACAAATTACATATGACTGAATCTTAAATCGTCCGTGGTCGAGGTAATAACGAGATACGGATATCGTTATTACGGATAGACTATCGCGTGTGGCATTCTTACTTGTGAAGTAAGTAGCTGATCTCACAAGCTAAAGTGTGGTGACACTTGAATGAACACGTGGATGTTTTGTTATAGAACAAAACATTGGAGACCCGCTGAGAGATTCCACATGGATAACTATCTAAGTGTTAGTGGTTAATCTCTAACGTTCGGTAGTGGAATTGGTCCTTTGACTTGAGGTCATCATAGTACCTTATATGAGGGCAGTCATACTTTGGTGATGTTGGATGTTGCTCTGTCAAGGGTTGCTAATACAGCATCGTTCGGGTATGTCAAGAATCATATGAATGTTGTGAATGATCAATAGAGGATTCGTCACTCTTAGATAGTAAGAGATTATGATCTACATTTTATCCAGTTAAGTTGATAATGAAATCCTTGGCCAAGGTAAACTCATAAGTTGGAAAAGAGTTTTCGACGTACATTGACTTAACAGTGGGATAAAAGATATGATCGATAATTGAGATTGACACATATCCATATCTCATAATTGATCGGATCATATTGACGAAAGGATTATAGTTTCACGGTAAACGAACAAGTTTGGTTTTGTCATGCAACGTGATATTTCCCGTCACATGTATTGCCCTGATACATTGCTAGATGTCAATCTGGGACAACGAAAATGAATTAGTGATAAATTAAAAGGGGCGTTTTAATTTATCGATTTTGATTAGATCAAAATAATAATTCACGTCGTTCGGCATCGTGATCGGGAACCTAATAGGTCACACACAAAAGAGAATCAGAAGAATGAGATTTGCCAATTAATTAATTGACAAGTGTTGGATAATTAATTAATTGGGTTGTTTATTAATAGGCCCGAATTAATTAATTGGATTAATTAATTCATGGATTGGATTTAATTAATTTGATTAGTTAAATATCGGATCGGGTTAAGTTTAGAGATGGGCCAAGCCCACTTGGGCTTATATTAATAAGCTGTTAGGGTTTGTAAACTGTATGGAATTTTCATTATTCTTGCTAGCACAAGAAAAGAAAATCATAGCCGTCATTCTTATTCTCTGTGTGGATCACCATTGGAGGCTGGACAATTGGACAGCTTGGATTGCAGATCGTGATCATTGGAGTTCAAGAAAAAGCAAAAGAGTTTGTGTAATTCATCAAAGGTATCATTCTCATCACAGTTTCTATCTAAACACATTGCAGATCCTCGTTTGGGAATTGAAAATTGTTTAATTTCCGCTGTGCATGTTAAGTAAATTCCCAACAGTGGTATCAGAGCCTACTTTGTGTTTGTTAGAAATTGTTACGAATTACAGAACAATCAAAAAGTTGATTGTTGACATTTTTCATGTTTCAGCAATTAAGAAAATTTGATTTTCTTAAAATCTGTTTTTAAAAAAAAAAAAAAAAAGCTGGACGTCAAGAGGAGGCGGCGGCAACTAGCGGCAATGGTCGCACGGCGATGCCCGTGTGGGGATGGCAAGCGACGGCAATTTATCGGCTGCGGGACCACAGCCATTCACGCTGACTGCATCATTAAGCGACTAATTGGCGCAAGTGCGGTGAACCCCTGCCATGGTCCCAAGTCATGGCGCCGGCTGTTGTCGGCGCCGGGGAAGAAGAAAACAAAAAAAAAAAAAATTAGGGTTGGCTGAAATCGGGTGGAAGAGGTTGGAGGCGGGGGCCTCTTGTGCAATTTTTGAAATTTCAGGCCCCCGTCTGCAATAATAGAAAAAGGGGTCAAGTTTGCAATTATTTGAAAAGGGCCTATTCCGATATTTATGAAATTTGGAGGCTCTGTTTGTAATTTTAAACCGGGGTCAACTTTGCAATTTTCAAAAATGAGTTTTGAATTTAAATTTGAAATGGTTTTTGAATTTAAATATTAAAATGGTTTTAAACTTGTATTTCAAATGGGTTTGATATAAAATTTCAAAATTGACCCGTTTAAAATTTTATTTAAAAATTAACGAATTTTATGTTTTCGTTAAAATTGGATTTTAACTTAAATATTAAACTTTGACCCTAAATTGAATTTTATTTTATTTAGGAGTTTTATCCTAAATTAAAATGTTAATTCATTTTAAATTAGAGTTGGACTTTAATTTAATATTTAATTAAAATTTGATTTTAATTAAATTATCCACCCTAGTATATTGTTGAAATTAGAGTTGGACTCTAATTTGACATTTAATTGAAATTTGATTTTAATTAAATTGTCTCGCCCTAAATGCTTCTTAAAATTAGAGTTAGACTCTAATTTAGTATTTAATTAAGATTTGATTTTAATTAAATATGTTCGCCCTAATATCTTGGAATTAGAGTTTGACTCTTATTTTGTATTTAATTAAAATTTGATTTTAATTAAATTCAACCTTATTAATTTGATTATAATTAGAGTTGAACTTTAATTTGACATTTAATTAAAATTTGATTTAAATTAAATTGTCTTGCCCTAAAATTTTATTGGAATTAGAGTTGGACTCTAATTTGGTATTTAATTAAAATTTGATTTTAATTAAATAGTTTCGCCTTATATTTGTAGAATTAGAGTTGGACTCTAATTTGATATTTAATTGAAATTTGATTTTAATTAAATGAGTCCGCTAATTAAATTAATTAATGAATTTGATTAATTAATTATTTAATTGTTCTGATCCATTAGTCTAAATTGGTTTAGACGACTTTAATTGCTAGAAACTTGAAACATGTTTGCATATAATATTAGATATTATAGGAATGCATTTATATGATGAATGTTTTATTAGTGGATGATTATGGACTCGACCATGTGGATGTGTTGAATGATTAGTTTTATTCTTGTTATTTTATGGGCCTGGGAGCTCTTATTTATTTTGGACCTGCGAGTCCGTTGTTATTATTATGGGCATGCGTGTCCAATATTATTTAGGTCTGCGTACCAACTAGTATAGGATACAAGTTGCAGCTGGACTAATTGAAGATACAAGAAGAGGAGGAGACCATAAAGATGGAGCATTGTATGAATCAATGCTATACTCCCTAGGAATTGACCAACTAGTCTTCCTTATGGCTCGGGAAGATTAGATAGTATAAGTTCATAATCGTCCACACTATTATATGTATGTTTATTTGCATGTTTGATGTATAATAAAATATATATAATTATTACGATGAGACCTTTTGCATGAAAAACCCCTCGTTAAAAATATTAAGTCAATTTGTTATTTGCCTTCCATCATTATAGTGAAAAACGAGAGTCCTAAATCGATCTTAGCTTGTTGAGTACACTTAAGGCTGGTCCATTAGGGATATGTTTGACACTATGAAATATTAGATATTTCTGAATGATGGGTTTGACTTAACTAATATTTATATTTTGTTGAGTACACTCAAGAAGATAAATTTTAGAGGCATTTTAAAATATTAAGTCATATTTATATTCGTCTTCCACCATTATAGTGAAAAACGAGAGTTCTAAATCGATCTTAGCTTGTTGAGTACGCTCAAGGCTGGTCTATTAGGGACATGTTTGACGCTATGAAATATTAGATATTTCTGAATGATGGGTTTGACTTAACTAATATTTATCTCTTGTTGAGTACACTCAAGGAGATAAATCTTATAGGCATGTTAAGCTAACACATAAGATGTGTGAAGACAAAGAGTTGTCGGCTTAATGATTTGGGAGTTGTATGGAGATACAATTGATAATAGTATCTACCCAAATGTTTTATTAGGACTTGTTGAGTACACTCAAGGTTTTAATATAACAAATGGGATCCCAGCCCACTGGGAATCAGGTACGGATTCCATAAATTTATGTGAGAGGGTCATAAATTTGAGTTAAACAGTGGGAGCAAAATTAATTTAATAAAAGACCATATTAAATTAATTCATGCATTATATATATTATTTCTTTACTTTTCGTCGTTTACATTTATTGAATCATGAGTAACCACATAAATTTGAGATGCATATTGTATGCCAACAACCAAAGCAAATTTTCTTGATTGACGCCACAATCTGAGAATTGCTCTCAGGCATGAAAAATTGGTTGTGTCCTTGAGTAGCCCTTTCTAGAGACACATGTTGATGACTCGATAAAAGAAGAGGTGGCTGCTATAATAAACACAGTGATGACGATAGTACTACAACATATGTGATGTTTGTGATTATGTCACCTGAGTTACAAAGCAACATAAGAGTATAGATGCTAACACATGATTTTTCATCTCAATATGTTGAATGATGAACAATCATACGAGGAAATATATGATATTTCCCAGCAACTATACCAGTGCTTAATGACAGAAGAATCTTCAGTCGGTGTTTGTGTACTGAAGATGCAGACTATTTTGAGAAGTTGTCTTGATTGTGTTCAGTCATGAACAATGAACTAAGTATAGACTTGGTTCTGCAATCTCTGTCAAAGAGTTATTCATAACTAATTATGAATTTAACATGAATAAACTCGAAGCACGCTCATTGAGATGCTGAACATGCTTAAAACTGTTAAATCCAACATCTGTGTTTGTAGTGGACAAATCTTAGTCATAAATTCCTATATGGAAGTCTAAAGGATACTTTAGGAAACCAACCAAGATGACTAAGATAAGGACAATACCAAATCTGATGATCCTTATTATCATTTTGGAATGGTAGATCATTGGAAATGAAATTGCAAGGCTTATATCTACTTCCTTAGTTTCATGGGTATTAGATACTAGATATGGATCTCATATTTGTATAAATATGCAGAAACCAAATAAAAGTAGATCGCTGCAAAAGGGAGAAGTTGACCTACACGTTGAAAATGAGCAAAAGTTGTTGCATTGCCTGTAGAAGTGTATTTCTTACCATTGCCTTTATGTTTGATATTAGAATTAGAGAAATGTTAATTTTGTTTTCACCATTACCAAGAGCATTAAATAAATTTCATGTTTTGACATGAATTATTTTAATGTTAAGGACAATTGTTGTTTCTTTTTATCTTGATAAGATCTCAATGGTTATGGTAAATTACAAAATGACATTTATATTCTAAACATCGAGTATTCTATAATGAGTATAGAAATTGAAAGGCATAAAAATGATAATCTGAATAACACCTATATCTGACATTGCAGATTTGGTCACATAAATGAGAATGCAATTCCAAACTTACATGGAGATGTATATTTGGGTCAAATAATTTTGAATCATTTGACAAATGCGAATCATGTCTGTAAGACACAGTGACCAAATCTCCTTTTACTTGAAAAGAAAATTGATCTGCACAATTATTAGGTCTAATACATAGTGATGTATGTAGATCCATATCAATTAATGTCATGTGAAGTTTATCTTATCTCATCACATTTACTAATGATCATTTGATGAAATTCAAGTATGAATCTCTTGAAATGTTCAAAGGATTCAAACTAGAAATAGAGAAACAAATAGGTAAATATATTCTTACACTAAGATTTGATCGATGTGGAGAATATCTAAAAGGAAGAATTTTAGATTATCTAAAAGAGAATGAGATTCTCACGCAGTGGATTCCTCCACATACATTGCAACATAATGGTGCATCTGAAATGAGGAATCGTACACTATTAGATATAGTGCAATTAAGAACAGTCATGCAAGCATTCAAAAATTGTTTTGAGATCATGCACTGATTGTCACGTGCTGCACACTAAATCGTGTCCCATCTAAATCAGTTGATAAAAACTCCATACGAGTTATGGAATGGCCCAACATATCTCATATGAACGTTTGGGTTATGACACTTATGTGAAGCGCACTGAAACGGATAAGTTTGAGACTAAATCCGATAATTATATATTTGTGGATATCCAAGAGATAATTGGATATCAATTCTATAATCTCATTGAGAAGAAGATGTTACTCTTAGAGAAAGTGTTTAATCTAAGAGAGACAGTGGGAGTAGAATAAATCTTGAAAGAGTTCAAGAGTCCACGGATATAATTAACCGAATAGATGAACCTAAGTCTTATCCCACACCAGTTGAGGGACATACTCTTGATCAGGAAGTGGAGACTTCTGAGGACACGTTAGCTCAGTGTAAATCTTGTAAGATCATTTGACCTCCTAGAAGGTACGAATCCATGATTACTAATCAAGGATAATGAACCTACTAATTACATAGAAATAAAGTCAAGTGTTGACTTAAAGAGATGGACTTGTTGTATGTAACCAAGGTTTGACCTTGGTCGACTTGCCTAATGGATTAGAACCCATAGGTTGTAAATGAGTTTACAAGAAAATGTCAATATGGATTGAAACAAGCCTCTTGGAGCTGGAATCTTCGATTTGATGCAAAAAGTCAAAATGTTTGATTTTATAAAAAAAATGAAGACGAAATGTACGTTTACAAGAAGATAGTGGGAGTATTGTCGCATTCATGATATTATATGTATGAGACATATTATAGGAAACGACGTCTCTATATTTCAATTGTTGAAATTATGGTTGTCAAATAATTTCTCCGTGATGGATGTAGGAGAAGCAAGTTGATCTATAGAGATAGATCCAGAAGATTGCTTAACTCATCCCAATCTATACAGATAAAATCTCGAGAAGATTTTATATGGAGAAAATGAACTGAGAGTTCATGGATAGAATGATGCTAACTTCTAGTCAGACTGGAATAATAGCACATCTCAAATAGGATATTGGTTTACTCTTAAGCGGTGTGTTGGAAATGTTCCAAATAACCGTTGATTCAATAATGGAAGCCTTATACATCATTGCTTTACAAAGCAACAAAAGTTGTGGTCTGGATCAGGAAGTTCATTATTGAACTTAGAGTAGTTCCTAACATTGTTAATCACACGCTTATGCATTGTGATAACAATAGAGCCATCGTGCAAGCGAAGGAACTAAGGTCTCATCAATGATCCAAACATATGTTAAGGCAGTATTATCTTATTGGAAAGATAATACAATGAAATGACGTAAATAAAGAACTAATTCCCACAAGTTATTAAATTGCAGATCCACTGACAAAGAGTTGTCGCAGCATAAACATGATCGTCATGTAGACTCTTATGGTATAAGATACATAAGTGATTGGGTCTAGTGCAAGTGGGAGTTTGTAAGTGTTATGCCCTAGGTCCAATCAACTTTGGATACAAACACTTTGAATATATATAATCAATGCATATGTATGGCAATATCTATTATTTAATTGAATTAATATTCTAATAAATTAAATAATAGAATCCGTAGATTCAAGTCTTGGTGATTTGTTAATCACAAGGAGTTGTGATTGTGAGATACAAATTACATATGACTGAATCTTAAATCGTCCGTGGTCGAGGTAATAACGAGATACGGATATCGTTATTACGGATAGACTATCGCGTGTGGCATTCTTACTTGTGAAGTAAGTAGCTGATCTCACAAGTTAAAGTGTAATCACAAGGAGTTGTGATTGTGAGATACAAATTACATATGACTGAATCTTAAATCGTCCGTGGTCGAGGTAATAACGAGATACGGATATCGTTATTACGGATAGACTATCGCGTGTGGCATTCTTACTTGTGAAGTAAGTAGCTGATCTCACAAGTTAAAGTGTGGTGACACTTGAATGAATACGTGGATGTTTTGTTATAGAACAAAACATTGGAGACCCGCTGAGAGATTCCACATGGATAACTATCTAAGTGTTAGTGGTTAATCTCTAACGTTCGGTAGTGGAATTGGTCCTTTGACTTGAGGTCATCATAGTACTTTATATGAGGGCAGTCATACTTTGGTGATGTTGGATGTTGCTCTGTCAAGGGTTGCTAATACAGCATCGTTCGGGTATGTCAAGAATCATATGAATGTTGTGAATGATCAATAGAGGATTCGTCACTCTTAGGTAGTAAGAGATTATGATCTACATTTTATCCAGTTAAGTTGATAATGAAATCCTTGGCCAAGGTGAACTCATAAGTTGGAAAAGAGTTTTCGGCGTACATTGACTTAACAGTGGGATAAAAGATATGATCGATAATTGAGATTGACACATATCCATATCTCATAATTGATCGGATCATATTGACGAAAGGATTATAGTTTCACGGTAAACGAACAAGTTTGGTTTTGTCATGCAACGTGATATTTCCCGTCACATGTATTGCCCTGATACATTGCTAGATGTCAATCTGGGACAACGAAAATGAATTAGTGATAAATTAAAAGGGGCGTTTTAATTTATCGATTTTGATTAGATCAAAATAATAATTCACGTCGTTCGGCATCGTGATCGGGAACCTAATGGGTCACACACAAAAGAGAATCAGAAGAATGAGATTTGCCAATTAATTAATTGACAAGTGTTGGATAATTAATTAATTTAGTTGTTTATTAATAGGCCCGAATTAATTAATTGGATTAATTAATTCATGGACTGGATTTAATTAATTTGATTAGTTAAATATCGGATCGGGTTAAGTTTAGAGATGGGCCAAGCCCACTTGGGCTTATATTAATAAGCTGTTAGGGTTTGTAAACTGTATGGAATTTTCATTATTCTTGCTAGCACAGGAAAAGAAAACCCTAACCGTCATTCTTATTCTCTGTGTGGATCACCATTGGAGGCTGGACAATCGGATAGCTTGGATTGCAGATCGTGATCATTAGAGTTCAAGAAAAAGCAAAAGAGTTTGTAAAATTCATCAAAGGTATCATTCTCATCACAATTTCTATCTAAACACATTGCTGATCCTCGTTTGGGAATTGAAAATTGTTTAATTTCCACTGTGCATGTTAAGTAAATTCCCAACAGTTATGCTATAAATATTTGATAATAGTAATTAGAAATGTATTTAGTTGTTATTTGTTTAAGTTAAATTTAACTTTGCAAAATTATAAATAATTCATATAACATTAAATTTGAATTCTATTTAACATTTTTTGGTATAAATATGAATTTATCATTTTATTCAATTCTTAATTTACATTTAAAAATAAAATATTTTTTGCTATAAATATGAAAAATTCTATATTTTTATAATTTTATTTATACAATAATACGGGTCAAATCGAAACAAATCGCGACCCGCATGGGCTCGACCTGAATGGGTCAGCGGACGAACATGGGTTGTAGTCCAAAATTTGTAGGCCGGCCCATAACCGGCCCAGAACCCGTAGCGGGCGAGCTTTTTTCACTCGGGCCGTTACCGAGCTCATATGTTGGCGGGCCGACCCGATCCGAACCACCCGGATTGACACCTCTAATCTCACCCTTTACGTGTTAGAATTTAAACAAAAACGTCATATAATCTCAAAGTGATATAAGATCCACCATGCTTTTGGATTGAATCATCAAAGGAAAATTAATTTCCTTTTTGTGATGATTAAGTAACCCCATCCCAACAAAAATATAGATACGTTGTTCTCTTTACTAGTACTAAAAGTCATTTAATTAAGATTCGCAAATTGTGCTCGATTCTCGGTACAATAACTTGGAACAAAAACTCAACTATACCGTTGCACTCCCTGACCAAACATTTCTCAGTTAAGAGGCCTCCTCTTAACAAGGGCACATGTCAAACTGACCTAGTGCATAGTGTATTTTACATGCAAGCAAAGACAATGTGTCTCAAATCTAGACACGACCTCCCTGATGTACCAGAGGTCCACCCCAGCCAAAAGGTCAAAAAAATCAAGTAATGGTTCGACTCAACCAATTAGACCATTGTCACTTTGACAAGACATTTGGAGCAAAAGCAACAAACACAGCAATCATGGTGAAAGATGGGGTTGACGCATGCCACCTTCATTCCTTGCCACAAAGTTGATCCAACAGGAAAACTACCCCACAATAGCACAAGTAGCCAGGGCACGCAAAGTGACAGAAATCCACCATGAACAGGCAAACAGCGGACAACCACCATGTTGCCACCATCATAACCAACATGACAGATGATTTCATGCCAGATGCCGTGCTATCTAACAGGATATGCATCAAATATTACACTGAAGTACAATTTCAAGAGGGCATATCCACACTAAATACAGGATCAAAGATGTACACATGCAACAAATCAACTACATCGTAAACCAATTTACTAGTTAAAACCCATTATTATTTTGCTCATTGCCTCTTTGCTGCACACAAATGACAAAGTACAGATCATGTCATTAAAGCATACTCTTCTAATTCTCCAATGCAGTTCAGCAACTAATTATAAACAGGAAAGTATAACAACGTTTCAGATAGACTACGTTCATCTTCCCTATATCCAACACGGCCTAAAATAAAACAGAAATGCTAAAAGAAATATGGTTCACTGGCTAGCTTACCTGATACACATCAACATTAACACTAACTCCTAGATCCAGAAGCACTATGAATTTGGAACTCGACTCCCCTGATTACACACATAAAGGGTAATCCTTATTTACATGCTAATTTTCACAGCCTACTATTTAAGTCATACAGCAACAGGTGGCGGGCTTCACAACAACATTAACATTCTATGAACAACTTTTTGTAGTCATATGTCCATGCCATCAAACATTTCCTCATCTTCCTCATAACTTGACTCATTGGCAACAAGGCCTTCATCCACCAAGTTACTGATACATAAATTAGGTGATAAATGAAAGGAAAATCCAGACATTACAGCAAAAAACTGACAACTGGTTAAGGAATGTAAGCACTAAATTACCTAAAACAGCTGAAACGGAAGCTCACAACACGTCTAAGCTTTCTATTGTAGAAGAAGAAATGGTAAGACCATCTGAAATTAAAAGAGAGGTGCACGTCACAAAGGACTGAAGCCACAGGCAAAGCACTTAAATTTGTTTAAATTATTAAAAATCTCACATGGCTCCTCTCTCGAGGAACGGATCTGCCTCTGGCTCTGGGCTGTAACTATAGATTTCACTTTCTGCTAGTTTCACAACCTGCACCACCAACATGTCAACGGTTGCTTCACTAATTTATTTTTTCTTCCATTTTTCCTTCATTTTATGAAAGCATACCTCATCTAAAGCCTTGTACAAAGTCTCCAAAAGAGGGCTCTCACTTTCGGGAAGCCATTCCTGAAACCAAAAGTAGAAGGAAACTCAGATGAGAGTTCCAAGAGAAGTCACAACCAGTACAAGACACCAAACTAATAAAAACAAGTATGAAATCCAGTACAGGATTCATGTGACAAAGCTCAAATTCTGAACCCTGAAAATGTAAACGTTTATGTTCTCGAAATTCATCAATAACTGAAACAAACGAACAAAATAAGAGGTAGCAGAAGATTGACTACAAAAAATATAATGATGTACAGTATATATTTCTAGCTATTTTAATAAATATAAGAAACACTTGCAGAAGATACAACCCATTCTCCACCATATGACAGATGGGTTTAAAGCTCAATCACACACATTAAGGAAAAGCAAAGCCAGCGCATCCTAACAATGTTATGTCCAATGAATACCACTAAATACACATCTGGCCAAAAATAGAATAAATTTTCGTAAATGATAACTATATGACACAACCAATACCAACAAGGGAACATCCATCTCAAAAACTCTGACCGGGCCTGAGCACGGGTCGGTTTAGAGCCCAACTCAATTATCAAACCGACTTCTTGGGTTGGGATTTCTCCCAACCCGAATCATCGGGTCAGTTTGCGGTTTCAAGGATAAAATACCCTTGAAAATCATTTTTTTAAAACTGAGGCTAAACCGAGGTTTCGGGTTGGGATTTTCCCAGCCTGAAAATCGACCTCTTGATGCCAAACTCAACCCAAACAAACCCGACTAGGGTTGGCGGGTAATATGCCCAGCCCTTACTCTGACCAAAGAACTATATCTATGTTCAATTATGCATCCAAAGGACACGATAACTCCCAACCAATTTTTTATGCACAACACAGTTCTACGGGAGTGGATACTATGTCAATTATGCTAGTTGTACATTCTTGAGTTACATTGTGGATGACATCGCCTTTATGTGGATGAAATCTGGTCATTGATTGAAAAAAGTGTTTTTAAAATCAATGTACAAAAAGCTGAAATCTCACACAATGTCAAAGTTCATGTCAAACTTAATGTACATGTAGCAAAACTGGTGCAGGCTTGTACCTTCTGAACACCCCAGCCTATGTTCGTTTGTTATGCCACCACTACTAATACCTAGATATAACTGTCATGAGGCAATCTACCCATTAACTCTGGGTAAAGTGACTATACACTAAAAGGAAGCGGGAAACTTCTAAAACATTTCTCCTTCCACTTTCAACCAACTACCTTCTTTCTGATTCTTGCTATATTTTACTTCCTTTTCCTATGAATCTACAGTTCCACATCAGTGATGGCATACACAAGATCTAGCATAATGCATTTGGAAGTGCACCAATTTTTCCTCATCTCATCATCTAATAATCTAAATTCAAGAAAATGAATTAGGTTTATTTGTTTGACAATGCAAACTAGCATTCCCTTTAGCGAAATCAATTCACTTCAATTCACAGGCTTCAGAAAAAGAGAGGACTTGTCTACATATACGCCTGGTAGATTATTTATGATAGCAACTTCATTTCAAAGAGTTATTAATTAATTTAATTGGTTATTTGACACTTCGATAAAAAAAATACAAAACCATATGTTTTCCCATGAGAATGAAATAAGACAAAAACAGTCCAAATACAACCTTGCACAGATGATTGCATGTTGCTTAAGGGATCAAAGCAGAAGTTATGAACATAGCTAAAAAAATTGATTAAATGGGCTAACTGACAAAGAATTGGGCCATTAGAAATTCACAATGCTAGTGTGCAGCAGTACATGCCCTGTGTGTGAGACAAAGACGGGGGACAAAAATAAGAGTGAAAAGCTTCTTCCAGTCTAATGGAGGTAAATGAACTGAATACTATAAACTGTTGGATGATGCTTTGTTGGCATGGATTAATCCACATCATAGGCTGGAGGATTTGGAGCAAATGGTTAGGAGCATACAAGGTACCCAGTCCTGCTTATAAAAATGTTACCCTAGAAGTCAAAAAGCTTGAAGAACTTATATTTTATTTAAATTTACTTAAAAAGCGTACACATTTAATCAAACAAAAAAAAATTTCATTTGATGTCTGAGTCTTTATTCATTTTTTCTAGCCCATTATGATTCTTAATTCATCCATGAATTGAATAACAGAACTAAATGAACAACCAGTTTTTTTTTTTGTTTTGAATTTCACGTTACTTCCCAAAGGAGACTGAAACCAAGGCCATTGACCTAGTAAGGATTCACTCTTACCACTTGAGATAGGCCTTCGTCTCAGATAACTAGTATCTCACAGCACTACATACAATTAAAAGTAAAAAACTTTGAACATTGCCAAACTGATTTTTTCAAACTTGTAAGCTCAGCAATTTAGTTCTCAACATTATGTTGATTAGCTAACAATTTTCTTAAGTTTTAAAACAAAATGAAGAGCTATCATCAATAAGATATGGTTAACAGATAAAGATATATCCTCACTCGATAGTCTCGCATCAATCCGAATGTTAACTAATATGATGTACTGTATAAAATTAATATTGAATCCATGTGCCGATACTATGAAGTCTTGTAAGGTCAAAAGAAAAATGAGTGTCAAGTGATATCTAAATAGTTGCAGAAGATACGATTAGTAGTAACTGCCATCTCTTAAGTTCTTAGACAGAAATATAACTGCATAATGTTTGACCATGCAATGCTTAATAAGAGGGAGCTTATGATGAGTTCTAACAGAAACGCTGTAACTTTTGAGGGCATTCTTGGTGGCATGGAGAGAGTAAACTGAAGACACTAGATAGGTAAAGAATTGCAATCAAGACTCAAGATTTATGGGTTTTCAGAAAAAATAAATAAATAAAATAAAATAAATTGAAAATCTACTATAACCTCATTAACTTCATAAATGAGTTTTAAGCTATTACCAATGCTTACAATCTTTGTGACATCAACAATCAAGCCAATTGTTTTGTCGCATAGAAAAAGAGAGACACAATAGGAAGGAATGCACGGAGGGGGTTCATATGGCAGCTGTTCTTGTTCTAAATTACAGCCAGTAGGTAGTTGAACTCTACAAAATAACATTCTTTATAGATTTGAACCAAGAAGCTGCAGCTTTATTTCAGACTTTGATTCTAATTAAGGTCATTTCACTCCAACAGTAAAGCCTTCCCCATATTTTTACAAGAAAACTCTATACACCCAGTGGTAACGAAAATTTCTTCTATTAACTTTTATGGTGTGCTCAATTATTGTGATTTACGTGACTAAAAGTAGATTTCGTACTACCTTTGATGCTTCAAGCATATAGATATCGAATATCTGCTTGAAATTGTCCCAGCTCTCTTCTGTGAAAAATTGGTGAGCCTTCACTGCGCTGGTAAACCAAAAGTTGGCAGATTATAGCATAATGAGACAAATTTCAGAAACATCAGTGGATGCAAGGCAGCATTGATGCAAACAAAGAGACGAGATGTCAACTGTTATGATGTTGGGAAATGGAGAGACTTGAACTCTCAGCTCCTATTAGAGCAACAGTAATTCAAACTGTCTGTCAAAACCTTCTGACAACACTCCCAAGGATGGTAAGAGAGGATTATATAGCGGGATGCCATGTCGCCAGGAAAGCTGACAGTAACATTACCCATAATCCTCATTGAACCAACGAAAAAAAATTTAATAATACATTACAACATAAGATACAAAGATACCTGAAGTCATAATCAGGATACATGTGGTTGAGAGTCAGAAGAAGATAAATCAATGTCTTTCGGCTGTCATGTAATTTAAGGAATTAGTCATACATTATATATAGATGATCTATATATGACAGGAATTTAGATTGAATTCACCACCTGGATCTACAAGATAAATATTCAACTGGTGAAGAAGAGTCTGTATCTGAAGACTTTCCAAGATAATCAAGAATCTGGATTCCAAAGTTCAGTTGAGCAATGAAAGTAAAAACTGAGTTAATTAACTTTCAGGTAAATGGCAATTAATTTAGAAGCTAATGGTAAAAGAAATGACAATGGAAAAATGAAAAAACTACATTAGAACGTGTGCCCAAAAAACATTCCTCGAGAAATTTTTAAAAATGACTCCAATGGAAATACAAAACCAAAAACAGGTGTGTTAGACAATCACATGCATATCATATATATTTTGGAAACATCACACATAAATTGGTCTTCTTCAACAACTAATGGTGTTAAATTTGATGTCAAGTGATTCATTTGCTCTTTTTCTCTAACAATGGATACTAAAAAGTTCAGTTTAATTTAGTTTTGGTTAATCATTTCAGTTTCACTTAACTTGATGTCTAAAGCATCACCACAGAAACCAAAGAGTTTTCCATCTTACTTAGATTCCTCAAGTGAATTGACGGATGTAATAATTGATCTATTTTCCTAACAAATGAATCAGTATGGAATCTTGTGGGCAATGAAAATGAAACACATCTAGTCAAATAGAGTTTTAATTCTTCCCTATGCAACAATCAAGAATTCTGCTTCTATTCTAATTACCATTTAGCACTTTCACGATTTTATTTATTTACCAAATGGCCTCCTTCCACTCTTACATAAAATTAGCAAATTATACACTTCTTCCATGGGCCCACATGTATTCAACAATTCACAGATTCTCTCACCTATCTAATTCCAACAAATCATCCTAACTTCTCAATTTTTCTTTTTCTTGATACATATACAAGCAAGACAAGCATGACGATATTTTAATCTCAAATCTCATGCAAATTAAATTTTACGAGCTCAACTTTATATCTATTTTTTCCTTTCTCGGGACTATTGCCACAAGGCAAAATCAGGTACTAAGGCTTCCCTCTGTGAGGCAAGGCATTAAATGCTACCAAAAAAAAATACAAATATAGAAAATAGGACGGTAACAAACTAACTTTAGAATCACTACAAAATCAAGCAATTTAAAGTGTAACTGGAAAACAAAACAAAATATATTATTAAGTCGTAGAATTAAATCATGAATATGTGGAAGAAAAAGACAAAACAGAATATCGTTGCAGTTATCAGAAAACAAATTACTGATTCAATAAACACAAATTTCTAATTTCATCTTAAGGCACCGTTTGGTAACCATTATTTTAGAAAAAAATGTATTCTTTGTGTCAAATCACACCTTTTTTGTGGTTGAAAATGAAGGAAAAGTTATTGATGTGATGGAAAATGTTATTTTATTGATGAATGTGTGGTTGAAAATTAGTAGAAGAATGAGAATGAAAAAAAGAATGGTTACCAAACGGTGCCTAAATCTTCTTTTACTTTGCAGTTATGATAGTATTTAGTTTGATAATCATGGGGAAAAAGTAATAGATCCAACTAATAACATTGCTGAAACAAGATTACATGCATATATGTATCAGGGATGCATGAATGTCTTTTTCCAAAACAAAAGTCAAAGATGAGATGGAGAAGCAGTCGACCAGCAAAAAGAAGACAAACAACCAGAAAAAAGATAAGAGAAAACAAAATCTGAAAAAAAAAAAAGAAAAGAAAAAGGTCAAGTAGCCTTTGCCGGGTCTGCTGCCGTGGCGGAGTCAATAAAGTGGAGTCGGTGCTCGACAAAACTTCTGATGTCAGTTTTAAGTTTATCTTGGTTTTTGTGTATTTAACCCTTACTTTATTCTTATTTATATTCACTTATCCTTATTTTATTCTTATTTTTTGAATAATTGATTAACAAAAGTTTCTTTCAAAGCTGGTTATACAAAACAAAATGTGGGCTTTAAATATGAGTGGTCCCAAGCCCATTTAACAAAAAATAGGTGAAACGCACGCTTCACAGACTGAGGTATACGCTGTGAGGCTTATGCCTAAGCCTCATAAACGTGCTTAAATATTCGCGCATCTGTGCCATTTGTCAGCACCTCACATTGAGGATGCCAATGCCATGGACCTCTTCACTTTCGTGCTTTCTTTGTCCTTCTCTTTGTATAATTCTAACATACCTTTTAGCTTCATTTATAAATATATTTATCAAAAAAATATTTCGAAGTATGCTTTTCCTTGGGCAGTAAAAATCAACTAATGCTCTTTGATCATTTCTTCCTTTTGGTATCTATTATATAATGCAGTTCTCCTGCCACCTACTCATTCTAAGGTATGCATACTTAGATGATTCAGCATCAGAAAATTAATAATACATATTGACAAACTTAAAAAAATAAAAATAAAAAATAAATCAAGACAAATAATGTTTTATGCTTAAAAGCAAAACTGCAATAATCTTGGACAGATTCATTTACACCTATTTGACTGCTACATAACCAGAAAAATGATCGCCCAACAATAATCATCTTGGAGGATGGCAAGAAACTCATTTAAAAATTCAATCTAAGATCCTTATGTTACCTGAGAAAATTTTCTACCTAGACCGAATTAAAGATGAAGTATCATTTGAAAGATCTTTGTGAGGAATTCTCACCCTTGGGTGAATTACTAAAAGCATTTCTTAATGGAACAAGCTTTAATTGTTCATTAAGTTTTTTACTTTTATGACTTTTTTCAAATGGCTTGAAAACGGAAAATATTCATTTCGTTAAGGCTTGAAAAAGAAAGGATTCATTTCCTCTTTTCCTTACTTTCATTTCCATCATTATCCATCACTCCGAAGGTTCAATATTAGGGGATGATTCAACGCTTTTCCAAATTCTTTTTCATTTCACGAGAAAAAATATACTAGCTTATTCTTTCTTTTAAGAAGAGTTCCAATTATACATAAGATCGCAAAATTCGAAGGCAAGTATAAAGGACTTCATGAATGAAAAATATGTTTTACTATAGTCCATTGAACAACTAGACATAAAGAAATCACATCACAAATTACATAAATTGAACGCACCTCAGTCTCCAGGCTGAGTGAGAGCTTCTTATCTGTTCCAGTATGTTTGCCTAGAAAAACAAAAAGTAATACCAAAGTTCTGAAAATCCACCCACAAGCATATGAGTTCGCACAAATTCAAATCATACTTACAAGAGTAAGCTTCAAGGCATCCTTTGATAGTACGTTCTCCAAGATTCACGTGACTCAAGAAATCATTAATTCTGGGATAATATACCATAATAAGGCTTAAAAAAAATAAACAAAGAAATTGAAATCTAAAAGCAATGGAAAGGAACAAATCCTTTTTAAGAGATTGCAGTAAAGTAATAGAATAAAACTCACTGATCAAGAGGAGTGTATTCCAAGTACTTCATGATGCTTATAATTAAATCACCTGACTTCACTGACAATTTTTCTCAGTCCCTGCACCAAAATTGATATCTCAATCTATGAAGACTTTACAAGTCATAAAGGTCAAAACTAATTGTGCCAACCGTATCAGGTTATAATATAAGCATAAATCTCAATTTATGGTTGCAGAACACAATATTTTCACTCTACAAGTCATAAAGGTCAAACTAATTGTGCCAACCGTATCAGGTTATAATATAAGCACAAATCTCAATATATGGTTGCAGAACACAATATTTTCACTCTGTTGCTTTCCACAAATGACACCATGATCATACTCCAAATTGTAGATTTACTCTTTCTCTGATTAGAAATTTACCACGAAGAATTCAGAGCAAGCCCGTTCGACCAAATTGAAAATGTCCAAACATAAATTCCATCCAAAGGAATGTTTGATGTGTCACTAGCTCACGCACAAAAGTGCGATACGGTCACAAGTTAATCCACTGTATATTTATTTTGAACTTTTGATCTATTATTAAATTTTCAATTACAATTATTGACATCTAGTTTTACATGAGAACTAAAGAAGTGTAAATTCGTGATGATAAGGTATGCCCTAAACCGTGGGCTTTAACATTGGCCTTATCCACTATGAAAAATTAGTTCTTTACATATTTAGCAACATACCATGTTGAGTTAATTTTCTATTACCACCCGCATGATCAAATATTGTTATTGAGGTACCCTCAATGACGTGGCATTGTGCACTATGCCTTGGCAAAAGGCAATCCCATTTGTAAAATGTGGAGAATTGACGCATAACTAATCACTAGAAATCAAGTACTAGCCCAAAATAAGATTCCCTCTTTGGCATCGCAGTGGTATGAAGCCCATGCCTCATCTGGGTGCATCGAAGTGCCTCTAAGCCTGAAAGCTTTAACTCAAGCCTGGGGAAAGCCAAGAATGAGTGTTCACAAGTCACACGGAGTGCCTGGTAGAACACCGAACATTAGGTAGCATATATCATCTCAATAACTTAGAAAAGTTGTCAGATCGTACTTGGCAAAAGGCTCACCTAAAGCACAAGACAGGACAAAGCACACCAAGGAATCCAAGGATTTAACAGTCCATCGTACCCAGAAGGGGTGTGCCCCCAATCCTGCGTAAGCCCTTCTAACTAACTCTGCAAGAGCGTTCCATCTCTCTCCCAACTAACACCAAGTAGTCATCCACCCAAGTTAAACATAAGCATTGGAACTCAATCAGTTGCTATTGATGTGTTGTGTACACTATACTAATCCCAAGGTTATAAGAAGGACCTAAGGATGATTGAGATTAAATCATGAAGTGTTAAAATTCCTTTTATTTCAATTGCTGTTATAAAAAAGACGACAAATTGTGAGAGGAAAACAAAAATCATCAAGAAAATTTTCAAAATTTACTTCTCTCTCATTTCGTTTTCATGTCTATAAACTGCACTCTTCCTCTTTATATATAAATTTTTTCTGATCCTTTTTTTGCTGAAATAACTACCAATGGTGTCTGTTTCATCTGATTTCCATAGTTTTAGGTTCAACTTGTTGATCAAAGGCTTCAATAAGGGTTTCTGTTTCTACATCAATAGTTATCGTCACAAAACCTCATTCTTTACCTCCTTGGCTGAACTAAAAATGTGGTAATTGAGTCGTAAGAAGGATGTTCAACAGCTAGCCATCTCGTTTTCTTTACTTTTTTCACACGGAGATGAGAAACCAAATGGTTCGGTTATTATTTATACAGAAATATGGCAGCATCTTTTATGGTTGAAAAAAGTTATGGATCTGTTGAAAACCTATCCCTCTCATTTTTTTTTTTTTTTTTTGATAAGTAATCGAAGAATATATTAAAAACAGTAGATAATACATGGGAAATGTATTATCAGTTCAAACAGTACAGAAACGACATGAAATTAGGCAACCCTTCAATATGGTTATTAGCCACAGTACTAAACCAACTATACAAAGTCAGATAGAACAATTCTCTGAATTGCTCTGTAGTTCTTGCTTGGTCTTCAAAACAGCGGCTGTTCCTTTCTCTCCAAACGCACCATACTATGCATCCCGGGATAAGATCCCATACAATCCTGCTATCCTTATCACGAAATTTCCTCCTCCATGCCCGCACCACATCCTCAATTCGCCTAGGCATCACCCAGTCCAAATGTTGAGAAACAAGAATGCTATTCCAAAGCCACCGAACACCCTCACAATGAATGAACAGGTGATCAATCGTCTCCCCATCCTTCTTACACATATAACACCACTCGGTAACACAAAAACCCCGTCTTCGAAGATTATCCACAGTTAACGCTTGCCCCCGCACAACCGTCCACAATAAAAAGGCCACCCGTGGAGGCTATCCCTCTCATTTTCTTTGTACAAATTAAAAAGCTATCCCTCTCGTTTTCTTTACTTTTTTCACACGGAAATGAGAAACCAAATGGGTCAGCTATTATTTCTACAGAAATATGGAAGCATCTTTTATGGTTGAAAAAAGTTATGGTACTGTTGGAAACCTATTGAAATGAGTCAGGGTTTAACATTGGAATGAAATAAAATTGAATCTCCAGGGTCTGAATGAATTGGCTTATTCAAAAAACGACTTATTCTTTAGAAGTAAATCAAGAGATCATGCACCTCCCTTTCCTAGTTACATAAGAAAAAAGTACAGCTGGTTGGATCTAACATATTTGTGAAATGAACATGATACTCGATGCTTAGCCTTTTTAAACATTGATGAAATTCAAACAAATAGTGTCAGCAAAATAACTGTGCATCAGGAAAGCAGAAATTAAAATGATGCCTTCCATGAAAAATTTATGAAC
Organism: Fraxinus americana; assembly: GCA_035079005.1. Lineage (NCBI taxonomy): Eukaryota > Viridiplantae > Streptophyta > Magnoliopsida > Lamiales > Oleaceae > Fraxinus > Fraxinus americana. The sequence goes on from CM068707.1 coordinate 36,717,594, forward strand.
CGGCATATAACAGGATAAACCTGAGTTTGGTTAATTATACAAAGTTACAAACACTGGAATTCCTCAAATCGATTCTGAGTTATCCATTCATTGACCTTATAAATCATCAGAGCATGGTTACCTAAAATGTTTTTCGTCATTTCATCCAAGGTTGAGCCAATCACTCCAAACTTTCATCAAAAGTTCCAATTTTCAAAGAAACGCGATTATGTGTATGCCTTCACAGATAGTTCAGCTGAATTTTTATAAATAAAAAGATGCATATACACAAATTTGCTTCTCTTCAAATTTTAATTCTAAGTTGCCAAACTACATCATACTTTTCAATACTAATAATCATCACCAATAAATACCATCCCTAACACACTTCCGCACCTATTTCATTTTCTTTTCCTTTCTCCTAAAATACAAAATTATGCTGTAACAAGAACATAAAAACAGCAAAACCATACACAACTTTTTTCTAATATTTAACAAATCCATTAGATTTTTAACTTTTTCAAATTTTTTATGTACAATAAAATCCAACATTAATCCTCTCAAATTTTCACATAAAGCAGCAACACATGAAAAGATTTCTAAATGAAACCCAAAAGAACGCGGATATTATCGCAAATAACACAAAACCTTCATAACTAAACGAACAAACAATTATTACCGAAGACCTATACTAAATTTTTTGCATAGAATTAGATCTATATGTTATTTAATTGTAACAAGCACAATAAAATTGAAAATTTTATAATTTAATGAAATATTAAACATACCCGTTCAGACGATTTATGGAGAGAGGAGAGAGAAATAGAGATTTTGTTGTCGAAATGGATTAACTTGAAAGATAATGTATAAGAGAATACTGCCCACCCAGGCATAATAAAGGAATCCGGAAATTCGAATATTCTGAATTAAATCATTTGGAGGATTTAATTTTTATTATTGTTTGGAATTTTCGTGTGATTGTTTTTTTACAATAAATTTTGGGAAGAGTGATATTTTTAAAGAACATGAGATTAAAAAGTACAAAAAGTTATGAATTTAAATGTAAAATTATTTTATTAAAATATACGTGATTAAAAATATGTTAGGAAATAATGAATTTTAAATAATTTGTATAAAACAGGATATTATCCTGTACTTTTTATTAAAAAAAATTAATTAAACTTCTTCTTATAATTTTTTCTTATTTTTTTATCATGTATTCTAAAAAAAAATTATTTTTTGAAAATTGTTTTCAAACAAGCACTAAATTTTACAATGGGATAAAACACTTTGTTTTATTAATTATAACTGGTGGTGTAAAATTGTTTGAAAATAATAATAATAATAAATAAATAAATTGGTGGTCTAAAATGCTAGAGTAAAGGGGATTGAGACTTGTAAATTTCAGGCATATATGAGCCTCTGCCAAAATCACAATTATTTCTTTCATTTTTTTAGAAAAAAAGAAAAAGCCAAAATTACTATTTATAAGAAGCACTTAAATCATTGAAGAAGAAAAAAAGACTGTACATGAAAAAAAAAAATACCCAACTCCGATAGTAAATAATTTATCAATCATGCTACATGTACATAATCATTCACACAATCTTTTACACTCCCCTCACATGAAGGGAGGTTCCACACACAATAAAATAATCGCGCACACTATTCATGTGAAACAGGTGTACGAACACATGGTGTGCAAACAGCTTTATCCATAATTTATAGCATATAAATGTGATCATAAAATTTCTATCCCAAGGTCTAAAGTATTCTCGCTCTTTAAAAATTGAAGACGCTAAGGGTCCATTTGATTGCAAATGTGGAAAATTGGTGGAAAGAAAATGAATTCTAGGGAATTGAATTGTTTAAAAATTGTTTTACTAGGAGTTGTAATTAATTGTGTTTGATTGATATAATTTTCTCCCTGTAAAATGTTGATAGTTTGGTGTCTGTTTGGCTTTCTTTTTCATGAAAATTATCCATTAAAGTGATAATTTCATTTACCATTGGGTCTAGAATTTGTTTTACTTGCCAAAAAAAAAATTAAATTTTTTTTTAAAAAAAATTACCATACCGAATACTATTCGTTTGGTTTTGTTTTTTATGAAAATTGTCAATAAAAGTGATAATTTTTTTTAACATTGTATCTAAAAAAAATTTCAATTGCTTAAAAAAAAAAATGGCAAAACCAAGGAATTGGTGAACATGTGAACCAAATGTGGAAAATAAAGTGTATCAAATAAGGCAAAAATTGAAGTTGGAATTCGTTTTCCATTTTCCATGGAAAATAATTCCCTATCAAACAGGGCCTAAGTGAAAACAAAGAACCGAGTTCGAACAACATAGACGATTTACTTGATTTGCATGTTAGTTGTTGGGTGGGAAATTTTCATATGGAGCATAGTGATAACCTTGTCCTATAGAGTTAACTTATCATTCAATATTATAACTATATTTTTAATTTTATAATTAAGACTTAAGAAGAGAGAAAAACTGGATCGTGTAACTCTATTGATGTAACATGACAAATGTCAAGTTTGTCATACTATTTTAATAAACATTTCTCAATTCGACAAATCAATGTGCCAAATTCAAAGTGTAGGGTGACCAGTATTCTTCCAGATGATATTACGCCCTTGTTTGTCTACCATTTTCTCAAAAATTATTTTCTACAGTAAACAATCTCCACCACATATTCACCCAATAAAATATTCTACACATAAATCAATAAAATTACTTTAAATTTCAACTATACATTCTCCAAAAAATACTATTCATTACATCATTTTCCTCCCCATAATGGTAGACAAACAAGCTGTACACGTATACAGTAATCAAATTAAGTCCATGTTTAACAAGCATTATTTTCAAACTCTTTTCTCTACATATTTATTTCCAATTACACATTCACACAATAAAATATTTTGCACCTAAACTCAAACTTTTTCCTTACTTTTTAATCATACATTTTTCCAAAAATTACTATTCAAAACACGATTTTTCCAATCATCTCGTACCCCCTTGAATTTAAAAATGCTGACATATCCATATAAGTCTAGAAATGCGGGTATTTGGATTTTCATTTGCATTCCCATGAAATTGAAGATTGTTGTTGAATATATTGATTAATCCGGCAAATCATTTCGTCCAAAATCAAAGTACATGATGCTTGAGTGCTCGGGAGCTATCTCCTTCATCAACTTCCTATGTTGCTGAATCTGTTGAGCAGCAAATCAACTTATCAAGCTACTTATACAACAGCTACCCTGACAGCGTCTTGTGTGGCGACAATCTGGCTTGTTTGTTCGTCATAGTGATTTGTTGCAAATTTAGTTGTATTTGGTTGTGTTCTTTGCATCTCCATCTAAAAATACGTTCAATCTCGGGGTTGAATGGTTCGAGATTGCTTCATTGTTAATGGAGTATACGACGAATGTTTTCCCCTTAAACAAACAAACTAAGACAAATCAAACAAAAGATAGAAATAATATAAATCCAATATTATATAAAATCAATTTCTCGATAATGGTGCCAAAAACATGTGGTATAAAATCGCAAGTATATATGTCAATTAAAGAATTAATGAAGTGGACCTAAATAGTTCGAATTATCGCCTCAATGAGACTATTTTGCCCCCTCGTTTGGCCACCATTAAAATTATAATACATTTTTCTCTAATTTCTTTTCAATCACACATTCTCCATTAAAATAATATTGTATGTAAATCGAAAAAATTTCTTTCTTTTCAACCATCAATTTTCCAAAAAAAATACTATTCCAAAAATTATAATACCAAATAATAGGGTCAAACAAGGTTTTATCCAAATATTGATTTCAATAACCTACCATTTATTTAACGACAGCAAGATTTCGGACAAACTTTTTATTAAAACTAATACTAAACAAGAAAAGTAAAAACAATTAAACGAAAGTATTTTCTTTGGATTGTCGATAACTTAAATTAAATGATACAAAATGATTGTTAAAGCATTGTGACTTACGATTTCATTGTAGTTGTTACTTTTAATCTCGCCTCTCAAACTGAATTCTTAAATTCATACTCGATCGAATTGACTAATTAAACCAAATTACCCCTCTCGAATTAAAATCAATTCTATTTAGTTGAGTTAACTCATTGTATCTCCATGTGAATTTGAATAAACATTAACTAAATGCATTAAATCACTTCGAAATTTAATTAAATATTGCAATAATAGTAAAAGCGTATCTCTACCTTTTGCCAACTGTCGGATCTTACCACGTGGTCTAAATTTATAACTGACCTTTCGATTTGTCCCAATTCACAAATCATGAATTAGTGTTCAAAGTAATTCAAGCATTAAAAAAAGAAGTAAAATCAATACATAAATCAATTAACTACACAAAGCTTGAGATTGAAATTAAAGATTCAAATTTAGATTATAGTGTTTATCCCAACTAATGATTTAGTTACTTATCGTACAAGATGAAAAACACTGAAAGTATTGAAATACATCACCGGATTTGAAGGGGAAAAAAAAAAGATTAATGTCTCGAACCAAGATTAATCAGTCTTCTTCACTCTGAAGTTTTGAAAACCCTCTCCTTTTATTCTCTATTCTCTTGTATGTTTCTCATCTTTTAATTTGACCTAAAATGTTTTTATAATACATAAATCGCCTTGAAAACTCGTCTGCAAAAAGAATTAAAGTAACCCAAATAAAACAATGACTAAAAAATAGATCACCAGACGGACCGCGAGTAGACCTCGTGATCACGCTGCAGCAAACCATCCTCGCAAGTGATCGCTGGTTGACTGTGATCTGCATACCGCGGTCACAGCACACCATCTTTCTTCTTTTAGGTTTGAGCCACTACTTCAGGGTTTTTCATACAATTTTGGTCCTTTTCGTTTCAATCTTCAACATGGATCCTACATCTCTCAAAAGCTTTTATGCTATGAATCTCCATAATCATCTGAGATTGGTCCTGCTCAAGTTGTGAAAGTGGACAAATATGTCTCCAAACTTCCTGTAAGTTGAATTTTACTTTCAAAACTTGTGAATTTCATCCAATTCCTCTCTCAATGCTTCTCATAAATCCCGTGCCATCAGGTTAGTTTTCAATTAGTTGAAACCAACTTCAATTAAACTCAAATTCTTCCTCTTTGTTTCAAGTACCTCGAAAATCTGAATTTTACCTATGATGATAACATTTACACTAAATTAAGTAGAGTCGGTTCAATTTACAAATACATATTGAGTTTATAAGCTAGGATAATCATTTAAAATACACGTATCACTCTAATTGAAATTTCAAATATAAAGAAAGTGAATGACATAATTTTCTCTTTAATATTTAAAAAATCTTCCACATACTTCAAGTTAAAAAGTGTCAATTAATTTCTACTTCTATGTTGTCCTAATTGTTTATAACCTTATACTAGAAACCCCAAACTCTTTATAATCAAATTAGTCATGAATTTATTTCTACTTCCATGTTCTCCTAATTGTTTATAACTTGATATTTAAACATCAAATAAGCATATAAAATTTTCTGTTGTAATTTGGGATTCTATCCGTTATTGTGGAAATTAGGGTATTTCATTTTTTGGGAAAATTGCAGTTACGATCCGAATCTTTTCTTTTTTCTCAGATTTTACCCAAATACTTCATTTGTACTATAGTCCCAAATCTTTTAAACATCGATGAACAAGGACAAAATGGATTATTTCCATCCATGTTTCGTTAGTTGACCAAGAAAATTAAATTTGATCAAATTTTAATAATTTCAAAAAAGATAAAATAGTAACTTTATATTTTCTCCATAAAATAAATAATTTTAAAAAAAGAATTAAAAGTTCACCCTCACCCTCACCCTCACCCTCACCCTCAAGTCAAATCAAACCAGAATTCCTACCAGACGTCCACCGACCACTATTCGTAATCCATCTCCACCATCACCCTTTCTCCGTGGAGCCCGTTGCAAGCGAAACAGAATGGGACCTCTACCCTGGAAGATGATTGGAAGGACCAATATTTCAATCACAAAAATACTTAGCAATGTCCAGACTGAAAATCCTTTAAAATCTAATCAATGACAAGATTTTTCATCATAACCCTTCCTCCTATATTTCATATTCAAGATTGGTTCTACGATGCTAAAACACTATCTTTTCATATAGTAAAATTTCTTGACAACCCTTTAAATCTAATCTTGAAAATCACAAAATCAATATGTAATTACAAAGTGGTATCTACAACGCCATTTCTGATGGAAAATAGAAAATGGATTATAGATTCAAATAATCTATCAAACATATTTTTATCAAACCCTTGTCACGTATAAACACAATAATTCATACTCCATGTTGAAATCAGAGAAAATAATAAAATACAAACATACATACATATATTCATAGATGTCTGATTGTTTGTCTGAATGGATTATGATCCTCTAATTGATTGGTGATCTTCTCTTGAAATTCACTCTCTGTTGATGGGGATGCAGAGAATCTGAAGAACACTATCAATTTGGGGACCATGACCCCCAATAATAATAATAACCGAATAATCATTATCTTTCAATTGTTTCAAATTGGTCCCTCATCAATTTAAAACAAACTTCCGGTCTTTACACTATATTTCCATAAAATCTAATACCCATTAGTTAAAATTTACTTTAATTGATCACTTTAATTGACTAATATTCCTTTAACAATAGTACCACACATTTTTAACATATTACGTGTGGCCACATATATATTGAAATTTTCCAACAATCTCCTAATGAGCCATACGTGTAATCTTATAAATGTGCACAGCCTTACGAGCTCAAAATTTTGCTATCATTATTATGAGTATTACCAAACAATCTCATCCATTAGTCATATTGATATAGGATCAAAGCGATTTTCGTCACATTTAACATAATTAAATCCATCAATGTTCACATACACCCATACAACCAAATGACATAAATCAATCATGGGAGTGTAGCATGAAAATTATATCTTATGTGATCCAAACATATCTATTTACAACTTATCCAACCTTATTTCTTAAGTGAGATCAATACTGAACATAATAAGAGAATGAAATGAACTGAGTACTTTATTTCTGTACAGAATAATATCCAAATACACAAATGTGTCCAAAACATAAAGCAATGAAAATACAAACTCTCACTAAAACATGATATCCTCATGATATATAACACCCATACGAGCGATGTGCTCATGAAAGACCTTGAGTGTCAATCTCTTAGTAAGTGGATTCGCAATCATGGAGTTTATCCCAATGTGCTCTATGGAAATCTGTCCACTCTGTACTCTTTCCTTCACAATCAAGAACTTAATTTCAATGTGTTTTGACTTAGATGAGCTCCTGTTGTTATTGGAATATAGAACTGCTGAGTTATTGTTACAATATAACTTTAGTGGTCTTTCTACGCCATTCAAAATACGCAGCCCAGTGACAAAATTTCGTAGCCATATTCCATGATTAGATGCCTCATAGCATGCTACAAATTCTGTTGCCATGGTAGAAGAAGCTACGAGTGTCTGCTTGACACTCTTCCAGGAAATAACTCATCCAGCTAGCAGATAGATATAGTCTGATGTGGATCTCCTACTATCTTGGCATCCAGCAAAATCAGAATCAAAGTACCCTATGATCTCTAACTGATCCGATCTGGTATATGTGAGCATATAATCATTTGTTATCTTCAAATACCTCATAACCCTTTTGGCTGCTTTCCAATTATCCATCCCAGGGTTGTTCAAATATCTGCATAGCATTCCAACAATGAATGCTATGTCTGGATATGTACAAACTTGAGCACACATAAGACTCCCAACAACTGATGTATAGGAAATCTTCTGCATTTCCTTAACTTCAAGGTCATTTTGCGGGCATTGTTTGAGACTAAATTTGTCTCCTTTAGAGACAAAGGTGTCACCTGATTTATAGTCTTACATGCCAAACCTCTTAAGTACTTTATCGATATATCTCTTTTGTGACAATCCAAGAATACCTTGAGAGTGATCTCGATGTACCTGAATCCCTAATATAAAAGAGGCGTCACCAAGATCTTTCATCTCAAACTTCTTTGATAAAAATCTCTTCATTTCGTGCAACATGTCTATATCATTAGTAGTAAGCAGTATGTCATCAACATACAAAATCAGAAAAATATGCTTACTCCTACTGAACTTGAAATACACACAATCATCAACAGTATTCATCTCAAAACCAAACGAGATAATTACTTGATGAAATTTGTAGTACCATTAACGGGAAGCTTGTTTGAGCCCATAGATAGGGATGGCAACGGGGCGGGGGCGGGGATGCCCTCCCCGTCCCCCGCCCCGTTAAGAAATTCATTCCCCGTCCCCGCCCCGTTCCCCGTTTAAGGCGGGGCGTCGGGGCGGGACGGGGGTAGGTTTATTCCCCGTTTAAATTTTTTTTAATTTTTGATAATTTATTTTTATTGTCCATATTCATTATATTTAAACAAATAATTTTAGTTGCTATTTTCTATTAGAACTAACGAAAATGTTCATTTAAAGTATTGAATTCTTTAAAAAAAAAAAATTTTTTTTTTTTAACGGGGCGGGGTGGGGACCCCATTACCCGTCCCCGCCTCGGGGAATAATTCCCCGCCCCGTTACCCGTTTAAGCGGGTTTTCCTCTCCCCGTTCGGGGCGGGTCCCCGCGGGTATCGGGTTTGTCGGGTTTTTTTGCCATCCCTACCCATAGATAGATTTTTTTAATTTGCAACCTTTATTCTTTGGGTTTCCTAACACAAAATTTTCCGGTTGCACCATATAGATCCTCTCATCAATGTCGCCATTGAAAAACGCCGTTTTAACATCCATCTGATATAGCTTAAGGTCAAAGTGCGCAACAAGTACCATAATTATCTTGAAAGAGTCTTTCGTTGAAATTGGAGAGAAAGTCTCTTTGAAGTCGATGTCTTCCTTTTAGGTAAAGCCTTTATCTACAAGACGAGTCTTATATCTTTTCACATTACCTTTTGAATCCCTCTTAGTTTTAAAAATCAATTTGTAATCAATGGGTTTCGCACCTTCTGGTAACGTGACAAGATCCCAAAATTTATTGTCTTACATAGACTTATATTCCTCATTCATGGCATCAATCCACTTTTGAGAGTTAGAACCTTGCATGACCTGATGGAAATTGATTGAATCATCTTTCATCAATCCATTATTTTCCTCATATTCTTGGAGAAATACTATAAAATCATCCGAAATAGCATTTTTCCTTTCTCTCTTGGATCTCCTTAAAGGTATTGGTTCTTGAGATTGTTGAGTTTGTACATCTGGAGTAATTACTTCATTTTGGATGGAAGTTCCTTCAACATTGTCTTGTTGAGGTTCTGGATATACTTCTTGACCAATAACAAGTATAGGAACCTGTACATTGTCAAAAGCAATAGTAGGAATCGAAATCAATCATTTCTCAACTTCTTTCGAAAACAATGTCTTTAACCTTATAGTCTCTAACCTTATTTCTCCCCTCAAACTCAACATCCTCAAAAAATGTTGCAGTTCCCTTTTCAAAAATTGACTTAAGTGTGGGATCATAAAATTTATAGTCCCTTGATCGCTCAGAATAACCAATAAAGTAGATGCTCACTGTTTTGGAGTCCAATGCTTCAAACTAGGCTTTCTACCTGTCCAAAGCTCATAAGGTATTTTGGCAACAACCTTACTTGGTACTCTGTTCAAAATATAAGCTGCGGTCTTTAATGCTTCTCCTCAGAGTGATTTTGATAAGGTGAAATGACTAATCATGCTTCTTACCATGTCCTTAAGAGTTCTGTTTCGTCTCTCAGCTACACCATTCATACTAGGCGATCCGGCATGGTGTATTGTGGGACGATTCCACATTCTTCTAGGTATTTAGCAAATGGTTCTGGACATTGTTCACCTGAACCGTTATATCTGCCGTAGTATTCACTACCACGGTTAGATCTAACGCTCTTTATTCTTTTGTTGAGTTGATTCTCAACCTCAATCTTAGAAGATTTGAACATATCCAGTAACTCAGACTTTTCATGAATAAGATATAGGTACCCATAACGTGAGTAATTGTTTATGAATGATATAAAATATTGTTGACCATTCTAAGAAGCTGTAGGGAATGGTCCACAAATATCTATGTATATCAATTCTAAGACATCCAAAATTTTATTAGCACTTAATCTCTTAGTTTTGGTCTGTTTTCCCTTGATACATTCAATACATACATCAAAATCCGTGAAGTCAAGGGAATCTAAAATACCATCTGACACAAGTCGCTCAACTCTAGCTTTTGAGATGTGACCTAAGTGCTTGTACTATAATTTTGCTGAATTTTCATTATTTAATTTGCGTTTAGTACCACGTGAGTCCACGTGCAAGGTTTCATGATATGATGCAACAATATCGAACAAATACAGGTTATCATATGTAGATAATAAACCAGTACTAATAATATTGAAATTTAATGAAAGACTAAACTGATTATTTCCAAAAGAACAATAATATCCAAATTTGTCCAACAATGAAATAGAAACCAAATTCCGTCTAAAAGACGGCACAACAAAAGTGTCTTTTAAATTCAAATAATGACCAGTTTTTAACAATAACCAGAAATTTAAAAAAATTTAGAATTTTAAAACTTTAATTTTTTATGAATTCAACCATGGAGTGGCTCTAATACCACTTGATAGAAAATAGAACGGGGATTATAGATTCAAATAATCTATCAAACATATTTTTATCAAGCCCTTTTCACATATAAACCCAATAATTCATACTCCATGTTGAAATCAGATAAAAGAATAAAATACAAACATACTTATATCCATAAATGTCTGATTGTTTGCATGAATGGATTATGATCTTCCAATTGATTGGTGATCTTCTCTTGAATTTCACTCTCTATTGATGGGGACGCAGAGAATTTGAAGAACACTATCAATTTGGGGACCATAACCTCATATAATAATAAAAATAACTGAATAGTCTTTATCTTTCAATTGTTTCAAATTGGTCCTTCATCAATCTAAAACAAACTTCCGGACTCTACACTATATTTTCATGACATCTAATACCCAATAATCAAAATTAACATTAATGGATCACTTTAATTGACTAATATTCATTTAACAATAGCACCACACATTTTTAATCTATTACGTGTGGCCCCATATATGTTGAAAGTTTCCAACAATTTCTCCCTTTGTATTTATTTCCAAGAAATGGATCTATGTGTTGTAATATTGTCCCAATACATAATGATAAGTGATTTGGAGTCATCAAACATCCATGTGAGAACGTTAAGTAAGAGCGAAAATAACCGGAAGCAAAATGAAGGAAGCAAAAAATTGGCCTTAGAGATCGTCCATGCTTTACCAATGTAATTACCGAGGCAAAAATGGTACACTGGATGACCACCCAATTCAAAAAAGTGAACGTACGTTTTAAATTTTTTGGTGACATTTTAATTGCTTTCACACCACTTTCACTTGATTTTGGCACCCTTTCGCGCATGATGATTGATTTTCTGTATATATGGATGGCCTTCATGTTGGAAACACATCACAAACATCAAATCTATTCACTTACCTCCAAATCAATTACCAAACTCAGTTTTCTTAAATTGTTCGTCAAGTTCTTATTCCAAGTTTATTTTGCTTGATTTGAACTTGGTTTAAGGTTTGTTTACTTTTACAAACTATTTGCTATTAAAAGTGTTCAAGCATTATCCCAGTAGCGAAAAATATAGTTTGAGAACAATGATTCATTATCGTGTTCAAACATTTCTTTTGGTGGATTCAATTAATGGGTTTTCTTCTTCATCAACATTGCACACTCAAACGATAACTTTAACATGGGAAACGAGGTAATCATGACTACTATCAAGATGATGAATCAAGATCTTGTGTGGCTCGATAGATTCGAGAGATCTAATTTACCAGATTAAATGATAAGTTAAAGTTTATTCTTACTGTTGGGAATTTACTTAATCATGCACAACGGAAATAAAACAATTTTCAATTCCCAAACGAGGATCTGCAATGTGTTTAGATAGAAACTGTGATTAGAATTATACCTTTGATGAATTCCACAAACTCTTTTGCTTTTTCTTGAACTCCAATGATCACGATCTGCAATCCAAGCTGTCCAATTGTCCAGCCTCCAATGGTGATCCACACAGAGAACAAGAATTGCGGCTAGGGTTTCTTTTCTTGTGCTAGCAAGAATAATAAAAATCTCTACTGTTTTCAAACCCTAGTAGTCTATTAATATAAGTCCAGATGGGCTCGACCCATCTATTAAACTTAACCCGGTCCAATATTTAATTAATCAAATTAATTAAATCTGGTCCATGAATTAATTAATCCAATTAATTAATTCGGGCCGATTAATAAATAACCCAATTAATTAATTATCCAACACTTGTCAATTAATTAATTGGTAAATCTCATTCTTCTGATTCTCTTTTGTGTGTGACCCATTAGGTTCTCGATCACGATGCCGAACAACGTGAATTATTATTTTGATCTAATCAAAATCGATAAATTAAAACCCCATTTTTAATTTATCATTAATTCACTTTCGTTGTCCCATATTGACATCTAGCAATGTATCAGGGCAATACATGTGACGGGAAATATCACGTAGCATGACAAAACCAAACTTGTTCGTTTACCGTGAAACTATAATCTTTTCGTCAATATGATCCGATCAATTATGAGATATGGATATGTGTCGATCTCAATTATCGATCATATCTTTTATCACACTGTTAAGTCAATGTACGTCGGAAACTCTTTTCCGACTTATGAGTTTACCTTGGCCAAGGATTTTATTATTAACTTAACTAGATAAAATGTAGATCATAATCTCTTACTATCTAAGAGTGACGAATCCTCTATTGATCATTCACAACCTTCATATGATTCTTGACATACCCGAACAATGCTGTATTAGCGACCCTTGAAAGAGCAACATCCAATACCACCAAAATATGTCTGCCTTCATATAAGGTACTATGATAATCTCAAGTCAAAGGACCAGTTCCACTACCGAACGTTAGAGATTAACCACTAACACTTAGATAGTTATACATGTGGAATCTCTCAGCGGGTCTCCAATGTTTTGTTCTATATCAAAACATCAACGTGTTCATTCAAGTGTCACCACACTTTAGCTTGTGAGATCAGCTACTTACTTCACAAGTAAGAATGCCACACGCGGTAGTCTATCCGTAATAACGATATTCATATCTCGTTATTTCCTCGACCACGGACGATTTAAGATTCAGTCATATGTAATTTGTATCTCACAATTACAACTCCTTGTGATTAACAAATCACCAAGACTTGAATCACGGATTCTATTATTTAATTTATTAGAATATTAATTCAATTAAATAATAGATATTGCCATATATATGCATTGATTATATATATTCAAAGTGTTTATATCCAAAATTGATTGGACCTAGGGCATAACACTTACAAACTCCCACTTGCACTAGATCCAATCACTTATGTATCTTATATCATAAGAGTCATGACGATCATATTTATGCTGCGACAACTCTTCGTCAGTGGATCTGCAATTTAATAACTTGTGAGAATTCGTTCTTTATTTACGTCATTTCATTGTATTATCTTTCCAATGAGATAACACTGCCTTAACATATGTTTGGATCATTGATGAGACCTTAGTTCCTTCGCTTGCACGATGGTTCAATTGTTATCACAATGCATAAGCGTGTGATCAACAATGTTAGGAACTACTCTAAATTCAGTAATGAACTTCCTGATCCAGACCACAACTTTTGTTGCTTTGTAAAACAATGATGTATAAGGCTTCCATTATTGAATCAACGATTATTTGGAACATTTCCAACACACCGCTTAAGAGTAAACCAATATCCTATTTGAGATGTCCTATTATTCTAGTCTGACTAGAAGTTAGCATCATTCTATCCATGAACTCTCAGTTCATTTTCTCCATATAAAATCTTCTCGAGATTTTATCTGTATAGATTGGGATGAGTTAAGCAATCTTCTAGATCTATCTCTATAGATCAACTTTCTTCTCCCACATCCATCACGGAGAAATTATTTGACAACCATAATTTCAACAATTGAAATATAGAGACGTCGTTTCCTATAATATGTCTCATACATATAATATCAGGAATGCGACAATGCTCCCACTATCTTCTCGTAAACGCACAATTCATCTTCGTTTTTAATAAAATCAAGCATTTTGATTTTTGCATCAAATCGAAGATTCCAACTCCAAGAGGCTTGTTTCAATCCATATTGACATTTTCTTGTAAACTCATTTACAACCTATGGGTTCTAATCCATTAGGCAAGTCGACCAAGGTCAAACCTTGGTTACATACAACAGGTCCATCTCTTTAAGTCAACACTTGACTTTATTTCTATGTAATTAGTAGGTTTATTATCCTTGACTAGTAATCATGGATTCGTACCTTCTAGGAGGTCAATTGATCCTACAAGATTTACACGGAGCTAACGTGTCCTCAGAAGTCTCCACTTCCTGATCAAGAGTATGTCCCTCAGCTGGTGTGGGATAAGACTCAGGTTCATCTATTCTGTCAATTATATCCGTGGACTCTTGAACTCTTTCAAGATTTATTCTACTCTCACTGTCTCTCTTAGAGTAAACACTTTCTCTAAGAGTACGACATGTCTTGAGATGAACATCTTCTTCTCAACGAGATTATAGAATTGATATCCAATTATCTCTTGGATATCCACAAATATATAATTATCGGATTTAGTCTCAAACTTATCCGATTCAGTGCGCTTCACATAAGTGTCACAACTCAAACGTTCATATGAGATATGTTGGGCCATTCCATAACTCGTATGGAGTTTTCGTCAACCGATTTAGATGGGGCAAGATTTAGTGTGCAGCACATGGCAATCAGTGCATGATCTCAAAACGATTTTTGAATGTTTGCATGGCTTGTTCTCAATTGCACTATATCTAATAGTGTACTATTCCTCATTTCAGATACATCATTATGTTGCAATGTATGTGGAGGAATCCACTGCATGAGAATCTAATTCTCTTTTAGATAATCTAAAATTCTCCATTTTAGATATTTTTTACCTCGAACAAGTCTTAGTGTAAGAATATATTTACCTATTTATTTATCAACTTTTAGTTTGAATCCCTTGAACATTTCAAGAGATTCATGCTAGAATTTCATCAAATATACATGATCATTTCTGAAATGATCATTAGTAAATGTGATGAGATAAGATAAACTTCATCTGACATTAATTGATATGGATCTACATACATCACTATGTATTAGACCTAATAATTATGCAGATAATTTTCCTTTTCAAGTAAAAGGAGATTTGGTCACTGTGTCTTACATACATGATTCGCATTTGTCAAATGATTCAAAATTATTTGACCCAAATATACATCTCCATGTAAGTTTGGAATTGCATTCTCATTTATGTGATCAAATCTGCAATGCCAGATATAGGTGTCACTCAGATTATCATTTTTATGCCTTTCAATTTCTATAATCATTATAGAACACTCAACATTTAGAATATAAATGTCATTTTGTAATTTACCATAACCATTAAGATCTTATCATAAAAAGGAACAACAATTGTCTTTAACATTAGAATAATTCATGTCAAAACATGAAATTTATTTAATGCTCTTGGTAATGGTGAAAACAAAATTAACATTTCTCTAATTCTAATATCAAACATAAAGGCAATGGCAAGAAATATGCTTCTACAGGCAATGCAACAACTTTTGCTCATTTTCAACGTGTACGTCAACTTCTCCCTTTGCAGCGATCTACTTTTATTTAGTTTCTGCATATTTATACAAATATGAGATCCATATCTAGTATCTAATACCCATGAAACTAAGTAGATATAAGCCTTACAATTTTATTTCCAATGATCTACCATTCCAAAATGATAATAAGGATCATCAGATTTGGTATTGTCCTTATTTGCTTTAATTGTCTTAGTCATCTTGGTTGCTTTCCTAAAGCATCATTTAGACTTCCATATAAGAATTTATGACTAAGATTTGTCCACTACAAACACAGATGTTGGACTTAACAGTTTTAAGCATGTTCAGCGTCTCAATGAGCGTGCTTCGAGTTTATTCATGTTAAATTCATAATTAGTTATGAATAACTCTCTGACAGAGATTGCAGAACCAAGTCTATATTTAATTCATTGTTCATGACTGAACGCAATCAAGACAATTCTCAAAGTAGTCTGCATCTTCAGCACACGAGCATCGACTGAAGATTTTTCTGCCATTATGCACCGGTATAGTTGCTAGGAAATATCATATATTTCCTCGTATGATTGTTCATCATTCAACACATTGAGATGAAAGATCATGTGTTAGCATCTATACTCTTATGTTGCTTTATAACTCAGGTGACATAGTCACAAACATCACATGTGTTGTAGTACTATCGTTAACACTGTGTTTATTATAGCAGCCACCCCTTCTTTTATTGAGTCATCAACAGGTGTCTCTAGAAAGGGCTACTTAAGGACACAACCAATTTTTCATGCTTGAGAACAATTCTCAGATTGCGACGTCAATCAAGAAAATCTGCTTTGGTTGTTGGCATACAATATGCTTCTCAAATATATGTGGTTACTCATGATTCAATAAATGTAAACGACGAAAAGTAAAGAAATAATATATATAATGCATGAATTAATTTAATATGGTCTTTTATTAAATTAATTTTGCTCCCGCTGTTTAACTCAAATTTATGACCCTCTCACATAAATTTATGGAATCCGTACTTGATTCCCAGTGGGCTGGGATCCCATTTGTTATATTAAAACCTTGAGTGTACTCAACAAGCCCTAATAAAATATTTGGGTAGATACTATTATCAATTGTATCTCCATACAACTCTCAGATCATTAAGCCGGCAACTCTTTGTCTTCACACATCTTATGTGTTAGCTTAACATGCCTCTAAGATTTATCTCCTTGAGTGTACTCAATAAGAGATAAATATTAGTTAAATCAAACTCATCATTCAGAAATATCTAATATTTCATAGTGTCAAACATATCTCTAATAGACCAGCCTTGAGTGTACTCAACAAGCTAAGATCGATTTAGGACTCTCGTTTTTCACTATAATGAAGGAAGGCGAATATAAATATGACTTAATATTTTAACATGCCTCTAAAATTTATCATCTTGAGTGTACTCAACAAAAGATAAGTATTAGTTAAGTCAAACCCATCATTCAGAAATATCTAATATTTCATAGTGTCAAACATATCCCTAATGGACCAGCCTTGAGTGTACTCAACAAGCTAAGATCGATTTAGGACTCTCGTTTTTCACTATAATGATGGAAGGCAAATAACAAATTGACTTAATATTTTTAACGAGGGGTTTTCATGCAAAAGGTCTCATCGTAATAATTATATATATTTTATTATACATCTAACATGCAAATAAACATACATATAATAGTGTGGACGATTATGGACTTATACTATCTAATCTTCCCGAGCCATAAGGAAGACTAGTCGGTCAGTTCCTAGGGGGTATAGCATTGATTCATACAATGCTCAATCTCTATGGTCTCCTCCTCTTCTTGTATCTCCAATTAGTCCAGCTGCAACTTGTATCCTATACTAGTGGCACGCAGGCCTAAATAATATTGGACACGCAGGCCCATAATAATAACAACGGACTCGTAGGTCCAAAATAAATAAGAGCTCGTCGGCCCATAAAATAACAAGAATAAAACTAACCATTCAACACATCCATATGGTCGAGTCCATATTCATCCACTAATAAAACATTCATCATATAAATGCATTCTTATAATATTTAATATTATATGCAAACATGTTTTAAGTTTCTAGCAATTAAAGTCGTCTAAACTAATTTAGACAAATGGATCGGAACAATTAAATAATTAATTAATCAAATTAATTAATTAATTTAATTAGCTGACTTATTTAATTAAAATCAAATTTCAATTAAATATCAAATTAGAGTCCAACTCTAATTCTACAAATATAAGGCGGGACTATTTAATTAAAATCAAATTTTAATTAAATACCAAATTAGAGTCCAACTCTAATTCCAATAAAATTTTAGGGAAAAACAATTTAATTAAAATCAAATTTTAATTAAATGTCAAATTAAAATTCAACTCTAATTATAATCAAATTAATACGGTTGAATTTAATTAAAATCAAATTTTAATTAAATACAAAATAAGAGTCAAACTCTAATTCTAAAATATTAGGGCGAAAATATTTAATTAAAATCAAATCTTAATTAAATACTAAATTAGAGTCAAACTCTAATTTTAAGAAACATTTAGGGCGAGACAATTTAATTAAAATCAAATTTCAATTAAATGTCAAATTAGAGTCCAACTCTAGTTTTAACAATATACTATGGTGAATAATTTAATTAAAATCAAATTTTAATTAAATATTAAATTAAAGTCTAACTCTAATTTAAAATGAATTAACATTTTAATTTAGGATAAAACTCCTAAATAAAATAAAATTCAATTTAGGGTCAAAATTTAATATTTAAGTTAAAATCTAATTTTAACGAAAATATAAAAGTCGTCAATTTTTAAATAAAATTTTAAACGGGTCAAAATTGAAATTTTAGAATTAAACCACTTTAAAATCTAATTCAAAACCCCTTTTAAATTTTAAATTCAAAACCATTTTGAAATTTGCAATAAGACCCCAAGTTTACAATTATTAATAGGCCCTCGAATTAATTAAATTGCATGACAGGCCCTTTACTAATAATTGCAAGTTTGACCCTAGAAACATAATTTCAGGCGGGAGCCTGCAATTTCGTAAATTGCAAGAGAGGTCCCCGCCTCCACCTCTTCTCTCCCGACTCCAGTCGCACAAACCCTAAAAAAAAATCGTTTTTTTTTTAATTAATAACTAGCGGCGCCGGCAACGGCGTCGCATAAGTGGATCGCGACGGGTCGTCGCCGCCGCTGTCATGTGCGACACCGTCTAAAGAATGGCAGCTGCTTAACGCCGCTCAAAATCGTGGCGACATTCACCGCTGCAAAGCTAGCGCGGCAACTTTGCCATCGCTACATGTATCGCAAGGCTGGCTGTTGGTCCGACGCCATCGCGATGGCGTCGTCGCCCTCCACGCGTGCGGCGAGTAGCGCCGCAGCTGCTTCGCCTGCCGCCTCGCCGGCGGCGTTGGTGGCTGCTGGCGAGTTTCAGATCCAAAAAAAATTTTTTTTTTTGACGAAAAAATTATTTTCATTTTCAAAACAGATTTTCGAAGATGAAAAATAATTTTCTAAATTGCTAGATTCAAGAAACAAAATAAACAATTAACTTTTAATTGTTCAATCATGCAAAACAATTTCTAACAAACACAAAGTAGGCTCTGATACCACTGTTGGGAATTTACTTAATCATGCACAGCGGAAATAAAACAATTTTCAATTCCCAAACGAGGATCTGCAATGTGTTTAGATAGAAACTGTGATTAGAATTATACCTTTGATGAATTCCACAAACTCTTTTGCTTTTTCTTGAACTCCAATGATCACGATCTGCAATCCAAGCTATCCAATTGTCCAGCCTCCAATGGTGATCCACACAGAGAACAAGAATTGCGGCTAGGGTTTCTTTTCTTGTGCCGCAAGAATAATAAAAACCCCTACTGTTTTCAAACTCTAGTAGTCTATTAATATAAGTCCGATGGGCTCGGCCCATCTATTAAACTTAACCCGATCCAATATTTAATTAATCAAATTAATTAAATCTGGTCCATGAATTAATTAATCCAATTAATTAATTCGGGCCGATTAATAAACAACCCAATTAATTAATTATACAACACTTGTCAATTAATTAATTGGTAAATCTCATTCTTCTGATTCTCTTTTGTGTGTGACCCATTAGGTTCCCGATCACGATGCCGAACGACGTGAATTATTATTTTGATCTAATCAAAATCGATAAATTAAAACCCCATTTTTAATTTATCACTAATTCACTTTCGTTGTCCCAGATTGACATCTAGCAATGTATCAGGGCAATACATGTGACGGGAAATATCACGTAGCATGACAAAACCAAACTTGTTCGTTTACCGTGAAACTATAATCTTTTCGTCAATATGATCCGATCAATTATGAGATATGGATATGTGTCAATCTCAATTATCGATCATATCTTTTATCACACTGTTAAGTCAATGTACGTTGGAAACTCTTTTCCGACTTATGAGTTCACATTGGCCAAGGATTTCATTATTAACTTAACTAGATAAAATGTAGATCATAATCTCTTACTATCTAAGAGTGACGAATCATCTATTGATCATTCACAACCTTCATATGATTCTTGACATACCCGAACAATGCTGTATTAGCGACCCTTGAAAGAGCAACATCCAATACCACCAAAGTATGTCTGCCTTCATATAAGGTACTATGATGATCTCAAGTCAAAGGACCAGTTCCACTGCCGAACGTTAGAGATTAACCACTAACACTTAGATAGTTATACATGTGGAATCTCTCAGCGGGTCTCCAATGTTTTGTTCTATAACAAAACATCCACGTGTTCATTCAAGTGTCACCACACTTTAATTTGTGAGATCGGCTACTTACTTCACAAGTAAGAATGTCACACGCGGTAGTCTATCCGTAATAATGATATCCGTATCTCGTTATTACCTCGACCACGGACGATTTAAGATTCAGTCATATGTAATTTGTATCTCACAATCACAACTTCTTGTGATTAACAAATCACCAAGATTTGAATCACGGATTCTATTATTTAATTTATTAGAATATTAATTCAATTAAATAATAGATATTGCCATATATATGCATTGATTATATATATATTCAAAGTGTTTATGTCCAAAGTTGATTGGACCTAGGGCATAACACTTACACTTACAACATTAAAGATCTTCTATATTTTGGATCCGGACTGAAGCCATTGCCGGAACCAACTCCAGATGACACAAACGCTATAAGGGCTGAAAGGAAGAGGGAACAAAAAGATGAATTGATGTGTAGATAACACATTTTGAATGCTCTATTCGATTGCTCTATGATCTCTATACAAACAGCACTTCGGCAATGGAGATATGAAAATCATTGGAAAATAAGTACAAGGTCGAGAAGGAAGGTATCAAAAAAATTTGATTTCTAAATACTTTGATTTCAAATTTTTGGATAACTTGCCATTATTAAGACAAGTAGATGAGTTGCAAGTCTTTGTCAGTAAAATGAAGGTCGTGAAGATCTTCACAAAACCTTCCAAGTTGATGCAATTATTGCAAAATTGCAATCTTATTGAAGGGTTATAGAAAGAAAAATCTTCACAATTTCGAGGATTATTTTTTGGAAATGATTCAAAAATATCTTCATATTGAGGAAGAGTCAATGGAACAAGATAATAATGAACATTCTCATGAGGACACTTCCAAAACTTATGTCTTGGATATACCAAACAAATACAATAGGAATTTCAAGAAGAGGAAATCGTTAAACTCCAACAAAGACAACAAAGATCACAAGATCAAGAAAAAATTATGAATATCTAACTTGATGAGAATTGCGACACACAATAATGCATTATAAATGACAACATACATCGATAAACAATTACACAAATTGTAGTGGCATATTTCTATCCTTTATCCGAATCTATGGTATTTATTATGAAAGTTGAGAAACATTTTTCACCTCTTGGTGTTGATATGGGTTTTAAATTAATCACTTCGTTGGCTAGTTAAAAAGAAAGCATTAAAAGCCATAACAAATACTCAATCATGAAATTATACTTGAGAGTCAAAACGAAAATTGAATTAAAGCATAAAATATAAGTTACCTTGTCTCTCATGCTCAGGAAGAAAAGAAGATGAAGACGATTTTCGTGCTTGCAATCTGAAAATCCCAAAGCTTTGATCTTCTCCTTCCTTCTTGTTTAATCTTCAAGAACAAGCAATCACTCTCGTGACGATGTGATGTGATTTTCTCAAGGTTACAGTTGACATATATCCTTTTTCTGAGTCTAGAAGCAAGGGTGTAACTTTGTATAGAGGAGGGTTTTAAAACCCTACCCGTGCGAAAACCTTTCAAAATAGGTCTTAATAAAAATCAATTTGCCGTACAAAAGGTCGAACGTGAACTTTACCCACTCGCTTAAGTGAGATATTCTTCAAAATTTATGTTGCTCTCTGTTAATTAAAATATGGATCGCACTAGTGAAAAGATTTATGACAACTCATAGTAGGGGTGGACATGATTACATTTGGTTTTAATTCCAAGAGAATTGGACCAAATCATGAACCAAATGATTTTTTAAAGATATGGAACCGAACCATTTAGTACTGGTTTGATTTGATTTGATTCTAATTTCATTACTAATTGAGAAAATGGGAGAAAACATTTGAGGAAGAAGAACAGAAGGTTGAGACTTCAATTTTAAAAATCTGTGCAACAGTGATGATTGAGCGCAACAGTAGACGGTGATTGTTGGTGTCTATGTGATATTCGGTATATAAATTGAAAAGGAGAGAAAATGAGAAATGAATTAGGATACGAGTCTCCAAAATGAATTTTGGTGTGGGTGTGGGTGTGGGTGTGTGTGTTTTGAGTTTGATTCTTAGTTCTAAAACTAGAATTGAACCAAAACCAAAACCAAAATGGTTTTCGATTCTAAGAATCAGAATCATTTATTATTTTTTGTAGGACCGAACCAAACATCTTTGTTTGTTTTGGTTCTCGTTTGATCTGGTCATTTTGTTCACCCTTAACTCGTAGTCTAAAATAAAATATATACATTAAAATGAGATCTGTAAAATTCGTTGAACTCGTGGCTTGATGATCTTTCAAGTGGTATGTCATTCTACTAATAGAAAGTCCCATCTCATTCTCGATACACTATCTTCTCCCCGTTTTTTGACGTCAATTTCTTCAGTTAATTAGCTGCTTTCTCTGCACTTTTCGTTCCAATTATGTTTTCCAAACTTTAAGGTGTTCCCGACACACTTTTTTTTTTTTTTTTTTGAATAAAAAGTAGTCGATGCCTATTGCCTGACATGAAAAATAGCACAAATTCAACGTAGAATTGACTCAAGAACGGTAGCAAATGTGTACAAAAAAGCATTAAATTAGTGTGCAATTCACACTTATCAAAGCACCACTAGAATTGATACTTTTCACTCAATAACAATTGATTATTTTTCTTCTCTATTGATTCTTGCCATTCGTAGTTATTAATGCATCACTTACTATTCATTTGCATTGATATATTTTCTGGCTAATTGGCTTCACTACATTAGAAAATAAAATAAAAAATAAAGGATGTAATAATATATATCATCAATTCATCATCAATCGACCTACTCAACTATATATTAAAAAAATATATATATATATCCACCTATCATCCATCTCCATGTGGAGCTTAAAAGGTATTATCTTTAATAAATAATTGAATTATTAACTAATCTTGAATAATTAATCAAAAATCCATAACATAAATTTAGATTCTTCCATGCATATATAAATCAATCCTAAATTGGTTGTTCAACCATCTATGATATAGATGAAGAGAATAATCATATCGAACATAACAAATATTTAGTACGGTAGAGTCGAGTAGACATTAATGATTACGACCAATGGTGCAATTTTTTCAGCTTATAATATATATTTTTATTCAATCTTTTTTTATTAATTTACCATCTAAGGTACCAAACTATTTTAAAAACATTTACAGCTTTCATTTTCATTTTCTTTTCCCTTTTTTCTACCCTCATTTTTGGTTTTAAAAATAAAATATAACTATTTTCAACAAAACTCCGACCTTTAAAGAGTAGCCTCTGTTTGACAATCATTATTTCAAAATTATTTTTTCTACATTCACATAATAAAATATTTTACATGTTAATCCAAAACTTTTCCTTACTTTTTGACCCCACATTCTCAAAAAAATCATTCCATTTTACTCAAATAATGATTGTCAAACCGGGGCTAAAGGATGGTCTTTGTCCATCAAAACTGATAGCATTACAAAATTGAAAAATTGAAACATCACTATCTAGAAAAAAAAATTATATTAGAGTTTATATTTTCAAAATGGGAGAAGTATGTATTTGACCTGACCTGATGCATGAGATATGAATGGTTCTTGTTGGTTTGAGAAGGTAACCAACCAAACCAATGAGAAACCTATGACTATGTTCTTTTCTTGTCGACCAAACCCTAAAAAATAGATCATATTTTTTGCACAACAAACTCCACCAAAGTGAGCCAACCAACCAAACAATTTGCACAGAGTTATTAAATATTAATGGTCAATCTTCTTTGATTAAACTAAAATTGACCATGGTTAGGTCATGTATCAAATTGAAACGACATCCACAGAGAAATTTAAATTTAATAGTTCTTTTTCAAATTTAATGTATTTGCTTGATATTATTAAAATGAATAACAGAGGTTTGACTATAAATTTTACAAGCCATTGAGTCTTTTTTCGATATTTAAATATATTTTGTTTATTATTTTTGTCGCTCATTGGTAGTAATAATCGCGGATTAAGTATCTTTATTTTTACTACAGAAAAATACATGTTCAGCTAAGCTCGTGTTTGGCACCAAATTTTTTATTTTTTTTTTTTTAAAATTCATTTTCAATCATACATTGATTTAAACATTTTCAATCATGAATTTTGGTTATGGTGGAATAGGTTTTTGATAAAAATTACACGTTCACGGTTAAAGTAAATCTTGCTTCATTTTGTTAACAATAAACTCATGGGGTCACATGGCAATATGTGTATGGTTTCTCTTTGCTATTTAATTAATTTCTCCGTCTTAATCCATGTTCACCATTTATTAATTTATTATATTTCCCAAGGGATAATATATGCTTCCTTTCTTATTAGAGAAAAAGAATTGTAGTTAAAGTGTACACGTGTTACATGACTTAGAATACGATGTTTCGGTAAACTTTGTCTCTTTTAAGAAATTTAACAATTAAGATTTAAGAATCTGAATTATTTTTCGGACAAGGATGGTATCGAAGTTCAAAAAAATTGAAAGAGCAATTCGATTTGTCTAAAATTGAAACGAATAATACTCCGCAAACAGATCCATTAAAGATTAAAAAGAATAATTGATTTTTTTGAGTTTGAATTATTTTTTAAAATAAGTTAACTTTTGAAATAGAACCAAAAGCGAATGATAAATATTAATTCTATTATCAAATATTTCATCTCTGCTTTTGGTGAAAAAGGAAAATAAAAATATCATACTATGTAGATTTGCCCTCACATTTTTCAATTGGAAAATTTTGTTACAAAAATGCTGTTGTTACAGTCATTGTACACAACATGGTTCATAGTCCACATACATGGTGTGGTCGTACAAATATGGGGCACACACCCAGGGGTGTGGACTATGAGCTATACTGTGTAAAAAGACTGTAAATATAGCAAAGTTCATTTTGTTATGGCAAATGGAGTTGGATGCTTGGAGTTTGTATCATGATGTAGGAGTGGATGCACATATTTTTAACTCTTTTCTAATTGGACTTGTGTGCTAATATTTCTATTTTGACTATTTCTACATTTTTATATATAATTTACATTTTAAATTCAAGTCAACGTGATTTTCATTCATACAAAGTTATTTTAGACTAACGTCTGCTTTTCACGTGCATGAAGTGAACTTTAACGTTTCGATATTGTATAGTAATCTTCATTTCAAATTTATCCCAATTGTTCGTCGAATTAAATAATTCGATATTATTAAAAATAATTAACTTATTAAACCATAGCACTAAAAAGGAAAACCTTTCATTACATAGTAAACAGTTAATAGCATATTAATTATAATGACTTTTAGATTGGTTGGTTGAACTAATGAATCTCATCAAATATTAAATAAACAGAGTAGGATATTAATAATCTAACTTCATAATTAATTAAGTTTAGGCTATAAATTATCTCGTCAAATAACTGAAAAGGAAGGAGAGCAATAGTTTCTTTGCCGTCAGAATCTCACACAAATAACTGATTTATATTTTATTTTTTTAAAAATAATTGACAAAAAAAAAAAAACTGCTGCATGTACATTGTACAAATGTCACTACCGTATACACTAGCACTATATAATGGGTGGGGGACATGCTTGAAAGGCTCCAGATACCATTGTATTCTGGGAAAATTTTTGTTTTGTATTTTTTCTTGAAAACGGTGTTCAGGTTCGTGGGTGTGGGTGTTGCGGGGGAGGGGGGTACGTACACATAACACTGTATTTTGTATTTGGTAAAGAATTTGAATTTGGGTGCTCACAATAAGGACACTCAATCTCTTGCTTGGTTCCAAAACGCTAGGTTTTTTGCGAAAGAAAGAGAGATTTCTTGGCTTTCAGATATCCGATCCCTTCTTGTAAGCATCTGTTCTAAACTTCTTTTGCTTTCTAAGTATATTCTATTAAATTCCTTCAACTTTAGTTTTTAAATTTTTCTTTGCATTCAAAGTTGTATTGCCCTAAAGATAACTTTTGCCATCTAGGTAGGTCTCATTTCCTCTTCTTTTTTCTCGTGTTTGATGGGCTCCTCTCTTTTTCTTGGTTCTATGCCTCTTGGGAATGTTTTTTTAAGTGTTTCTGTGAAATGGGTTTTTGCCTTTTGGTGTTTTTTGGGGAGTTTTGTTTGTTTCTTGAGGAAAAGCCAATACACTTTTTAAATTTTTGGTTGTCAAGTCTTATTTCTTTTCCTATCTCCTTTCTATAGATTTTTTTCTTTGTTTTCGTACTGTTTTCTTGTCGCTTTATGATTTTCTCTTTGGATGAGCCTTCAATAGTGTTTTTGACTTGTAAATAAACATTATTATCCCTTTTTTGAATATAATCGTGTCTTTTATATTGGAATTTCACCAATTTTTGCCGATTTGTTTGAATTTCCCAATTGTAAAATACCACATATGTTCTTAAAGTAGTTTCTTTTCACCAGTCTTTCATTCTCTTTCTACCTATCCTTTACGAATTCGACCTTTGAAATTTTGCTGCAAGAAACTGAACTTGAACGCAATTTTTATCAACACAGTAGCTCAAGTTTATATTTGTTCCTTATATGCATATGCATATCTTGATTGTATTATATAGCTCTGGTTTATTATTCTCAGGGAAATTTGGTAAAGGTAGATTGGTTGTTTAAGGCTTTCCTTTCTTAAGGTGATAATCTTATATTGCTGACAAATTATGGGAGATCACTTTGTTTTGCTGGTCGATCGCTTGCTCACAGAATCGACTTTGGAAGCTGCAATTGAAAGCAGACAATCATTAAAACAGGCAGCAATCACTGAAACAGAGATTGACTGCTTGCCTCGTAAGGATTGTGAAGCTAGTTTATCTCCAAGGAAACTGGTTGAGTGCAGAATATGCCAGGATGAAGATTTCGATTCTAATATGGAGACTCCTTGCTCTTGCTGTGGTAGCTTGAAGGTTGGTGGACCTTCAATCTTGTTTCTCCTAAAGAATTTGATGTTTATAATTATGTTTTTTATCCGTTTCTATATTACGTAGGTTTGTGCAATTCAGATAATTAGTTATATTAGGCTTTTAATTGTCTTTTGATGTTGCTTATTTGCAATCAACATCATTTTAAGAATAAGAGACATATAATTTGGTTTTATTCATCCATCCCGGAAACTAAGAAATTATTTTGTTCATTAGCACGTGCAACGAGGATTGTTATACATACTGTATTTAGAATTTTCTGTTAGTTCCAATTAACAACTGGTTGTTTTAAATGTAAAGTTTGGAAAATAATTTTGGATAAGATTGAATATTTTGTGTTTTGTTTGGCAGAGTCTGACTTTGTTGAAATCTGACTTTATTGACATAATACTCCATGCCAATGTAGATATATGACCTAGAATATACTTTTTCAAAGCAAGATGCTTCTTTTTTTTATTTTAATTTTTTCCCGAGTATTTATACTAGATTGTTTATTTTCTTCCTTTCCCAAGTATACTTAAAAAGTCATGAATGATGACTCTGCTTTGCTTCCAGTATGCTCACCGGAAATGCATTCAGAGATGGTGTAATGAGAAGGGTGACACTGTATGTGAGATATGCCATCAGGTGGGCCACTATTTTCATATATATTTCGCATTTTTCGTTTGTGCTCACTGTTATTTTGCTTAATTTTAGTTGTATACTGTGTATATATTGCAGCAATTCAAGCCAGGATACACAGCACCACCCCCTATTTTCCGTTTTCGTGGAATACCAATGAACTTGAGGTACTTCTATTTTAACTTTTCCCCTGTCCCATGTGAAAGTAATATATGCATTGATGTGTAGTTTCTCATCACCAAATCACTTGATTGCTATATCAGGGGAAATTGGCAAATAGCCAGAAGGGACTTGGCTAATCCTCACTTTGTAACAATGGTTTCAAGCGAGAGCAATTTCCTTGATCCTGACTATGATGAATATGAAATTTCTACTTCAAGAAGTATAATCTGCTGTCGTTCAATTGCCATAATTGTAAACTCTCTCTCTCTCTCTCCCTCCCTCCCTCCCTCCCCGTGTGCTCGCACTACCGAGAGATTTAGATTCTAGCTCTTAACTGGAATTTAAGATTTAAGATAAGAAATTGTTAATAGAGAATTATGTGTGTTTAATTTATTTGTGGTTCATACAGATGAAAGATGTGAAATATCAAACATAAAACAAAATTAATGGATTTATGAAGTTGGTCGCTGATACTGCAAACATATTTCTTTTATCACGTTGGCCTGAGTTTGTTATACTTAATTAAAACTTTCAAAGAAATTTTTAAAGATAAACTTGGTATAATAATCACAACTATTAGGCTGAGTAACAATACTCGCTAACAATAGTGTCTTCCCATTTAATGATTTTCTTCTCTGCAGTTCATGATACTTTTAATCTTGAGGCATACTCTTCCCATCATTGTTAGTCAAGCAGGGAGCTATTCGTTCCCATTGATCATGGTAAGATACTAGCTAATCGAAAATGGAAGTCCGAATTTTGTACAGCTGCAGATGAAAGTTTCTTATTTGTCTTTTTGCATATGACAGCTATTACTGCTAAAAATTGTTGGGATTATTCTATCAATCTGCATAATACTGAAAGCCGTGACTTCTATCATACGTCGTCGACAACAGGTGAGTGAAGTAGCCTCACTGAACTTTTTCCTTATTTTTCTCTATTGGATTATAATAAACAAATGCAAGTATGCTTATTTGTCTCCTCTTTGGGTGGTGACAGGCTAATCTATCCATCACTCGATTGGACGAAGAAGCTGACCAATTGACTCTACATCAGCCACATGCGATGCCTGTTCACTAAATGGTTCTCGATGCTGCAAACTGATCGTATGTTTCTATCTTTCGAAGGAGCTTGTTTCGCATTCATTTCGCAGAATGTTATTAAAGCAAGACAGCTGCTATGAATTCACAATTCTCCGAAGATATAAACAATGTTGTTGTTTTATTTCGTTCTATGAAAAATGTACCTTTACTTTATCCGGGGCAATCATATTTTGAACATTGGTACCTTCCCAAGTGTACATTTTCAGGTGTAAAGTTGTAACTGCACCTTTTAAGAACTATTTGTACAGAACTTTTATACGACTTTGTAAATGAAAGTTAAAGGAAGAATTAGAGATGAATGTCTGTCTTATAGGTGAGCTACTGGTTCGCTTGTATTTGTTGACCATTGCTGAGTTTAGTAATGTCTTTGAAAAGAATATGAAAGTTGAATTATTAAGAAAGTAGTTGTCGACCTTGTGAAGCTTCATTATCCATATGCCAATAATTCCATTTTCTTTATTATTATCATTATTTTCCTGTGGAGTCTTTCCTTGCTATCAAATGATGTCTGTCTTGCGTATTTCTTTTCTTTTCCTTTTTCCTGATAAATGAAAATATGTATGCAAATTGTCTCGATCAAAATCATAGCTGATTTCAAAAGGGCATCTGGATAATTAAATTAAATTTTATTTTCAATTTTATCTTTTAAAAATAATTATTATGTCAGAGGAATCATCATAATGTTAAGCACGGTTGTCTTGACGTGTTATATACATTCACAAGTGAATTTTAAACTTAGTACAAGTATTTAGGTCCGTCATAAGTTTATCAACTGATGAGTATATATGACATGTAATCCGTGCTTAAAATAGGATAAGCATCGATACTCATTGGATTATTCATGTATTATGAATCGAGAGAGCTTGTACAAAAGCTTATGGTTTTAAAAGAAGGAAAAATATGGGAGGCCTTGCTAATAAAATGCCCTCTTTTTATTTGCTTTTTTAACTTTTCATCCATTTTTATTAAAGTTAAATAAACTTTAAAAAATAATTATTTAATATTCTTATTAAAACAATATAAAAAATAGAGAAACGCCTAGGCTTTAAAGTTTGAGTCTTAACCGTGCCGTTTTGTGACACCTGATGCCTTCTTAGAACTTTGCAAAACTTGATTGCCAACAGATTCAATTATTATTATTCTGAAAAAAACAGATTCAGTTATTCTGGAAACATAAAATCTACAGTTTTTGTCCCTTAAAAATGTCGAGGATAAATTCCTCCAAGGTTCCCAATCTTTCATAAATGTGAACCTATCATGTTTTACACTCGCGTCTCCAACCTTCTAAAACTGTGACAATCATTGTTCTAGCGAACCAAAAATATTTATTTGGACAGATTTCACATTTTCCAGGTCGAGCAGACGAGTTCAGCCCCAAAACACTGCCTAATACGTGAAAAGCATCCACTACTAATGAGATTTTAAGGTAGCATTACATGATAATTGCATGCAAATAGTTTGTACAGTTGACTTTTCTGTAAAAATACAATGTTTAAATGGGAGAAAAAACAATGTTTAAATCAAAATCTCGATGATCATAAGACAAACTTTTCCATATATTTAATAACAAAATCTGTACAATATGAAAGAGAGAACCCAGATGAAATGTATGTGGAAAACTATCCTCTCCAGGGTTTCAACTTGTTACCAGGACAGGGCCTGACTTCACTCTCTTTTAACTGATGCTCATATACACAGATCTCTCTCCTGTTCACAAGTTCAGTTCCAGCTTCTTCTTGGCCTGAAATGTTGGTGTTAAGAAAAAAATGAATAAGAATATCAATTTCCTCGAAAAAAACCTCCTATATCCTCTTCTTACATATAATACGTATTTTATTTCTTACTTTTCCACCAGCGCCCCCCCCCCCCCCCCCCAAACAATTTTTTAGCTTCTTAAATGAATTATGAATGAACCTATTACCCCTCTTTACAGTCAAATATTTTTGAAGGAGTGTAGGTGGTATTTATACTTCCGGCTCTTCTGTCGTTGCCTCCAGTAGCAGGCGAGGGCTCCAAATGCACAGCTTGCAATTGCGATTGCCAATGCAGCTCCGACAGGCACCGCAATAGCATTTGTCGAAACTGCTAAATCTTTGGCTACAACTCCATCTGTATGTCTATCCCCGAGACGTTCCTTGTCCTTGTACAGAGAGATCAATGTCTTCCCATAATAGTTGCTCAAGAACATAAAAACCTCATCCTGGTCCCAATCAATATGATTATCTTTTGAGTTTTGACTACGATAGCAAGACGGGCAAAGCTGTTTAGGAGGCCAAATAAGTTTTGGAAACTTAGGATCACCGGTTCCAAGGGATGCCTCATCCTTCATTAGTCTCTCGTTAACTTTGTTGTGCGCATTCCATAACCAGAGGACAAATTCACGAGATTTCTTGAAAGGGGTAGAAACACTGCATATTTGAAAATTCTATTTAGACGATGTGCTGCAGAAAATTGGTGAGTAAAAATCTTCAATGAAATTACCTTGAGCACATGTCATAGAAGTGTTGTCTGCATTCCTCACAGATAAAGAAACTGTGAATAAAATCACATACAGCAGTGAATGCCACGTGACTTTCTCCATCATCAACTCTCACAGAAAGTGAGTGCATTAAAACCCACAACCCACAACTGAAAAAGAAACAAAAGACCGGTTAAGACTTTAAAACAGACTCCCATAAAATTGCTGCCAACGAATGCAAAATCTTCTCTCCAGTGGTAAAAATCAAACCAGGAGCCAATTTGTGTTAAAAGATTCAATTAAACAATCAAACTTTGAAGTTCTAGTACCTAGCTAACCACAAGTTGAAGGCCATCACCAACTATAATCCTTGTTTATTCAAGGGTTGCTTTAAGGTGCACAGAGGATAAGAGTTGACATTATTGCCAAGCCACTGTTTGGTCTCCATTATAATTTAATATACTTTTTTCTCTCTCATCATTTTAATCACATATTTTCCAATAAAATAATTTTACACGTAAATTCAAAACTTTTATTTCTTTTTTAACCACACATTTTTCAAAAAAATTACTATTCCAAAATAAATTATCCCTAAAAATTTATTATAATG
Organism: Fraxinus americana; assembly: GCA_035079005.1. Lineage (NCBI taxonomy): Eukaryota > Viridiplantae > Streptophyta > Magnoliopsida > Lamiales > Oleaceae > Fraxinus > Fraxinus americana. The sequence goes on from CM068707.1 coordinate 36,750,107, forward strand.
GATCTCAAACAGGCTTCAAGTTATTAATTGATCAATTTATCAAGCATTAAGAATGAACTGAAAAGAAAAAATGAATACCAAATAAATGATTATGCAGCTAAGAATAAAAAAATCAAATATAAACAGAAGTGGCAACCAAATCTTCTGATTCTGTGTACAAACATCTAGAAGAGACTTAGATTGCATCCAGGCTTTTCTTCAACAAGTCCAATACTGTCAGAAAAAAGTGACCTTGGTAGTAACCTTGGTACAATGTGCAACCAAGTTCTAAAATAGATATTTTGAGCTGAAATTTATTTATTATATATTTTTTGAAGATCTGGTCATACTGCTAACCAAGTAATGATTCTTGCTCCCAAAATAAAACATTTACCTTGTCAAATCACCAATACTACCATACCCAGTATGGAAATGAAACAGACAGTATAAATCCACCAAAAAGATGAGGAAACAACACTCAGAAGAATCAAATGCAGTCTATGCAGATAGGTCTCCTAGGTATTATCTTCATAGAAAGTTTATATGTTAAAGATCCTCAGGACTTCAACTATATGCAGCTTAATTAAAGTGCAGCCACACTACTCAGCCCAAATACTGACATTCTTTAATGAACCAGTCTCAGTAGCTGTAGAGGTTCTTTTAAGAATAATGTTGAAGTAGTGTCCGAAAGGGGAAATTGGTTTAAGCTACTAACTACTTCCCATTTAGATTTTGAAGAATAAATCTCTTACTATTTCTTCTACAAATGCAGATGGCAAACAGAAATACCAAAAATTACCATTCCCTAAGCTAAAGAATATTTAGACTCTGTTTGAGCATTTTCTCCAAGATGATGAGACTCACAGTGGAAAGATGACTTGTAGCTTAAAACTTTTAAAACTTCCTTGCTTAATCCATTTAAATAGAATTCATGCCTGCATAGTAAAATCCACTTTTCAATTTAAAGGTCACTTTCTTTGTGTTGATTGTAAATATGGGGCAAAGGGTCATGACCACACAACATTTTAAGAAATTGGTGAATTGTAAACATCTAATTCCAAGTATGTTATAATCCTACTTCAGTAGACTGTGCATGTGAGGAATAAATTAAGAACAGAGCATAAATTGAAATGAATGAAAGATGAATGTGCCTCACCTAAAACCTCTAGTCTCGTTCTTGCTGCCACGACAAAAGATCTACAAAAGAAAATCCATAGCCAGATTTGAATGATCAGAAGCTAATTCATTTACTCAGCACAGTTACGATATTTCAGCTAAATATAGCACAGTAATATTATATTTTGATAGATAAATAGAACACAACGGAGGAATTAAATTTGTTAAGCATGTGATTGCTTGGCATGCATGTAATGGAAATAACAAGGCTGAAGACTACTCTATCCTTCAGTTATTAAATACCTGGGTGCATCGTTGTTTATTAAGCAAGCAAGTATGGTTGTCCTAAGAAATATCAGAGACACAACTCCGGAATGAATAGCTTGTCATTTCCTTTTAATGAGGCAACCAGACAGAGTCAACCAATAACTTAATAAGTTTTTACTAACTGCTCAGTAATGAAAAGTATTCAATGGAAACCCAGAAGTTTCTGCTCTTAGTTCGTTTCTTTGTGTGCCCCCAACCCCCTCCACCCGGCCCCCACAGAAGATACCATTGATATTTTTAATTCATTTATTGTAACAAACCACATGTTCACATTCAATAGTGGAAGGAACGATATAGTGAAAACTATTTTTCTTAATGGAATGTAGAAAACTTGGAAGGGAGTAATTGAAAACTGATATATACACACCCAATATCCACGAGGAATTTCTTTTCCACAAATCTGATAATTCCCAAGTACACCCTTTTGGCTAAGACTGGCAAGTTCCTTGTTGGCTGACAAATCATCAAAATTTACAAGTAATTCTGCAGTTCCCTTCCGGCACCTAATATCAAAATCCAAAATCACGAGGATAAAAGAAACCCAACAAACAATAATAGAAAAAAGAGTGGGCGCCAAACCTTCTCGATGGGTGATGAACCACCAAAAGCTGAAGAAATTTCATAAGTGATGCTCGGGTCTCTGATTTAATCATCTGCACAAAATTAATTAATTAAAAAGGTAAGTGAAGTAAGCTTTAAAAAAATTATGGAAGCAATAATGAACAGAAAAAGAAAAATAAAACATACGGATGGTCACCTTGTGCTCTAAAATAATATCAAAGGCATTGGATGTTGCTTCTTCAACATCATATATAGCACGTGAAATCTTTCTCCACACACAGTTGAATAAAGTCAGAATGCTACATAATAATTATAATGCTACATAATAATGAATATTTGAATGCATAAAATTAATAATTCAATACATGCAATCCAATACATGCACTCTTAAGTACCTGTCCAGGGTCATAAATATTTGTGTGAAGATGTTCCTTCTCATATTTCTTGTCATCCAATTCATATGAGCTGCAAGATATAAAGGGTAGGGAAAAAAAAGGCACAGAAAAGAAAAGAAAATGTTAATGCCAATGTTTGTTCCAAATATAGACCTAGAAACATACAGTACCCAACAAGAATTTACTAGAAAATAGAACAATGCCTTTGATTGTGCAACTATTCATGCATCTTAAGAGGCCATCTTTAAATATGAGCATGCAAAAGATATGATCATGAGAGACTTCCCCCTATAGAACAGGTACAAGCCAATCATAAATATGTTCTATACCTGCCCATTTGCTTATTTATCCAGTTTAGTAAGCGATCAGCGGTCCGTCCATCATCAATAGAATGTATTTCACTCTTTTCTTGCTTTGGGTCCCAACTCCCAGATACAAACTTAGAAGGCGGGCCCCAAAGAAGCATAGGATAGTGTGTGACAGAGAACTTATCACAGAGATTGGTATTTATCTGTGCTGCCAAGCAAGTAAAAAGAAGAACCATCACTAAGCTATAATTTAGCAAAGAGATCTCAAACAAAGAAAAATACTGAAATTTAATAAAATGGATGATAAACCAATATCATTAATTCTTATAAATGTTAAAGCGAAGTTATTGGCAGAAATAAAGAAGAAGACTGATAAGACTATATGAACAAAAGATGTAATGAAACACCCAAGCTTAGGCATGCAGCAACATGTCATCTCAAGGTCAGTAATTATCTCTAGCTTATGCAATCAAAAAAAAAAAAAAATTCAGTAATCCCTTTCTCTTGCTCTTACAAAACATAACTACTTCCTTGTGACGTTTAACCACTTCAAGAGGGTACAAGTACAAATAGCATTATTTCATCTCAAGATTAGAAAATATCTCTATCCCAGTCAATTAAGAAAGTAGTCAGTATATTCATCTCTTTCTTCACATGCACATAAAAAATATCTACTTTCCTATTGAAGTTCAACCACTTCAAGAGGGTATCAAACAAAAACTTTTAGGCCCCACTAACAAACATGACCATAGTGAAAAGTGACAAAAAGAGAAGTGTACTCTAAATTGCTTAAAAGAAACGGAAATTTCAGAAGAATATTTTGTTTCTTTAGATATGTTGATCAATGCTTATCAAAATTTTGCCTCATAGACAAGTTCTTTAGTTGTGTCGCTAAAGACTCGATGTATACAGTGGAAATAGGCAGAATGAAACTAACAACATATTTTATACTGGTCCTATAAAGATAAGTTAATTTTAACTTAGCAACTCAGGATTCTCTTACGTACTATCCACTTTCCGGAGAGCATCCGCCCTTTTTTCCCTTATGAATTTTTGTCACGTCCCCAAGACTCGAACCAAAACGGAATCTTGGTACCCAAAAAAAAAAACCGACCTACATTCATTTGGTATTTTGACCTAAACTCTCGATATTCAACCCAATCCTCTTTTTTGACGATTGAATGCATAATCTTGGGGGACACACAGAAGGTTGTGAGGGGTAAGATGGGCTCAAGTTCTTCCAAAACCGACAGTACGTAAGTTAATGACTTGAACACAGAAGCCAAATCGTTACAAAGAGAATGTATATCTGCAAGCTGTTTCATGAGTTATTGTTCATGGGTACATTTTAATAGGAGTGCATAATTACTGCTTTGACAATCATAACCTCCAAATGAATAAAAGGCATGTGGAAGAATCATCAGGGTATTTCCAGTATCTTTCCAGTATCTGGAAAATGCATTTCCTTCTTCAATTTGCCACGACCGTAGTGTATGACATCAAAAGACTGAAACTTCTACACCATTCTTTCACAACTTCGAGTAAATAAACTTTTGAACATTTTCATGATACATGTTTGAGGGTGGTACTTAGGACCACCAATGAACTGATAAATAATCTTTGGTTTTCACGTTAGTTGTAGTAAATCTTAAGGCATCTCAAAAGTAAGAATGTTGGTGAAATGCAAACGGCAAACAATAAGATCATAATTTTCAGTTTCATATAAGCAAATGTTGTTAAGCTTACTTCCACATAATATGACCATGGAGAATATGGAAAGACAGAACAGTAATTACAGCTTATCACTGAGGATGATAATCTATAATGAATATTATTACCCATTTCAACTGTGCATTTAGTTAAGCGAAGAAAGATGTAAGTTCATGAGAAATGTACTTCCAGGGACTTCTACACATACTACACTAGTGTCCCATCTATTAATATTGAGTTCATATTTGATTCTTATGACCTTACCACAAAGAGAGTTTGTTTCAATAAAATCTCCAAAGCCACTTTCCAGTTCAAGCCGACTTTTTACTTGTTAGAGTACCAATTCCCAACCCCTTCAATCTTTACACCTAACAACCAAATCCAAGGCAACCAAGGAAATTGATCCGACCTCTCTTCCTTACAATATAGAAATCCCTCATGAGCTCTTCTAGCTTGGAAGCTATGGTCTTTGGTAACTTAATCTGAGGCATATAAATTTGATAAAATTAAGGTCAATCTCCCTCCCCAAAACAAAAATTAAATTTTCTTCGAGCCATCTAGCCTCCAGAAATTTTCTCAACAACCAGACACCAACACTAATAACACAGTGCATTCCTTCTGAAATGTAGCCCCATAAACTTTAGATGTCAATCCCCCACTCACAACCAAGCGTATCTGCTGAAGACTGTGATTGAAGGGAATCAACAATGATTACCATAATCTTGCTCTTTCCGATTATAATTTTCAGATTATGCAACAAAAACTCTCAAAACAGTAACACCAAATGCAAAAGTTATCCTGTGCTGCTAACATAAAGAAGAGTCGTCACCATACTGTAGTTAAGAAACAGAAAATATTCCCTGCCTCTACCAAACCCCTCTTTCACCATTTAAATTTCATTTTCAGTTTTTCATATACAAGAAATCATCTCCTCACAAGTCAAAGCTTTCTGTTTTTCAAATTTATTCTCACCGCCAGCAAGGTTCCTCCAACAACCTGTCAATCAGATATAGATCTCATATATCAAGCCTTAATTAGTTTATCTATTTTAGGCATGATTCTTGTAAATATATAGTATTAGCTATACATATATGCTCACCTTAATTAGGTAGATTTGATTGGTGTAATAGCTGAATTTAGCCTCGGAATGAGCCCAATATTTTCTATATAATAAGAAAATCTCACAATGAGGGGCAGTCTTTCCAATTGACACAACCTACTATTTCTTAAGAGTTCAACTCTTCTGTTCTTCACAAAGTGTAACTTGCTCCAAAAGCTAATATCACTAGAAACCTTTTTATTCCGTATCTTCACTTTATTCTGCAAATTTCAGCTGTTGGATGAATCTAAAGCTTTCTCACACCTTGTCCATTCTCCCCTTTCACTAACTGCAAAAAGCTTCCCTAGAATTACAATGACCCAGCCATGTGTTCTCAAAATGTAGAGGGATGGAGTCCCATTTAGAAAGATTGGAGTCCAACACTATAGAAAAATGATCCAAAGTGACTCTAAATTCTAAAGTCAACCTCTTGACACATTGGGGAACAAAACCTCCCAGTCCACCGGAAAAAGGAATCGATCCAATCTACAAGAAACCACTCTTTCCCTCATATCTGACCAAGCAAAAGACATTGTCTATGACGACATCCCTCAATTGACTTTCCCTAATGACCTCATCAAAAACTCTGTACTCCTAGAGGTTCTATTGTTAAAGCATTTCTCATAATTTCTCATAAAAATACCTAAAACCATTGATGTCCCTGCCACCCCAAAACACACATACAACAATTAGGACCACAATCATATGAAACCCAACTAATTCTTCCCAAATTGTAGTTACTCTACAACATAATTAGGTCCATGCACCCCTGAAAACCTCCACACTAGAGATGGTGAATTTATTATGATTGAAATTGAATAACCAATTAAAATCAAGTATTTTCATCCATCTTGTAGCTGAAAGAAGAACAATACACCCCCAGTTTGATGATAGAAGGTATATGTCACTAATGACGAATACACGGAACAAATTAATAATTAAGAATAAGAGAAAGATAGGAGAAGGAAGAGAGAAATAAGAGGGAGATTGTAAATGTAGTAAATATTCAAGGTGTGTTTATGACAATCAAAGCTATGATGCTTGGACTCGGGTACGGGTATGTATCTAAGTGTCGGATCTTTTATGTTCTAAAATATAGGATACGGAGGCATGGCTAAAAAGTGTCCAAATTTCAGACACGGATATGTGGGTACGTCTTTCAAACTTCAAATTTTTTTTATTAATCCAATATGTCATTTTGATAGACCAAAATTAATTATTCACAATAAAGGAAATGAGTATTTAATAAGGAGTTAAGACGAATAAAATAGACTTTTAGGGTTTAGTTTTCAATTAGGAGAATTACTAAATGTTATATAAAATAGAAAATGAGGAACTTGATTGTAATTTGACCTAGTGGAGCACTAAGTAGCATTATATGGAACTCATTTTCATTTTATACAAAGAAAACCCTAAACCACCAATACGAAGAGAGAAAGAAGGGAAAAAAAAAGAAGAAATGGGGAAAAAAAGAAAGAATAAGAAAAAGAAGGTAAAACCTAGCATCGCCGCCTTTCTCCACCCTTTCACGACGATGCTAGGTTTATAGAGAGTAAAAGTAGGAAAAAATAAAAGTGAAAGAAAAGGAAAAGAAAAAAAAAAAGAAGAAGAGAAGCAAAAATGAAAGTGTCCGATTGAAATTTGAAGAATCCGACACATATCCCAAACTCATACTCAGGCCGTGTCGTATCCGACACGTGTACTCCAACTATTTCGAATAGTCCGAGCATCAGAGAATCAAAGAATATCTTTATATAGAGTCTAAACCAGGATTAACAAGGAAAACTAGGGTTTCCTGTATAACGGAAACAAAATCAATTATTTTACAATTATAATAAAATGTAATAAAAATCAATAAGGAAAATACTATCAAATCCTAATTGATTTGATTTCTAATACGCCTAGAATATACTTTCCATGTTTCATCAGTCACTCTTTAAGCTTAGGATTCAATTTTCTCAAGACCCACAACTATTTGGAAATTCACATTTCGTTCGCAATTTAATTTAAATTGAAAATTTCTCAAACCCAAATATAGACTCTCTTCGGGTAAACTTATTGATGGAGATCATGAAAATAATAAAGATAAAGATAGATTCTAATTAGGATTTGATAATAAGAGTTTGAAACCGAACATATTTACTTAGATTTGATTAGATTGATGGTGGAAGGTTATGGTTTGTGTATGGAATGGATGGAAAGGTTGGGATTTTGAAGCGGTATATGGAATAGAGAGGGTGATATATGGAATGGATGGAAATGATTGATTAGAGTGTTGTGGATTTTTGGATTGAGGATGAAAGGTGTTAGGTCAAAGGAAAATGAATTGCTCTGATACCAAATTGACGCAGGAGCGTAAAATTTGTTAAAGAAAAATTGACGATCAAGAAAAGAAAAGGGGTCCACGAAGAGAAAAAATGAGGGTAAAGAGAAATTAACTTTAATTAATATAATCAGATTGTGAATTATAATGAATAAACCCCTCTACTTATAGAGAAAGTAAATTAAAAGAGATTAAAAGGAAATAGACTTCTAATGATATCAAAATATCAAAACTAATATTATCTAATCTAATCAAATCTAATTAAATATGTTTGAAACCAAACTCTTATTATCAAATCCTAAATAATATCTATCTCTATCTTTATTCTTATCATGATCTCCAATACTTATCTGCTATGATGCACCGACACAGACACGTGTGTTCGATACGATACGTGTCAGATACGTCGACACGCGATTTTTAAAAAAAGTACTGACACGACACGTTGATTAAATTCTTAAAAATTCTTCATTTATATAGTATAAATTTAGTTTTATACTTGTTATTAATTTTTCTTCTTGAAATCTTTTAAACATGAGTATCTATTTATTACTTGCTAATAACTTTGAATTAACAATTTATAATATTTTTAATATAAAAAGAAAAATGATTACGGTGAGTGTCCGAGAAGTGTCGGTATCGACTCGTTTCCGACACGTGTCGGACACGGACACGCTACCCTAATTGAAGTGTCTGTGCTACAAAGCTAGTCTGTAACTTTTTGAAGAGGAATAATATTGGATCCCACGAAAATTGTAGATAATAAATGGGTAGTGGTTATGAATTGGTTGAAATTAATGTTTGACATTGAGTTGATAGAAAAAGGAACTTTTAAGTAAACTTAAAGGAAACCCGAACAAAGGCATAGTGCCTAAGATTTTATCTGTATGGTTGGCATGTTTAAAATCTGAAATACTAATTGAAATAATAAAATAAACAATGAGAGACCATAACACTTTGATCACATATTTGAAGACCACCACTGTATTTTCTTTTTGCAATCTTCACAATAATCCTCATCACTACAACTACTATGCCCCTGTTTGAGTCACATTCTCATTTTCATTCACACTCTTCTACTCATTTTCAACTACACATTCTTAAATAAAATAATATTTTTCATCACATCAATAATTTTTCCTTCTTTTTCAACCACATATTCACCATCACATCACATCACAAAAAAAATGCATTCTTTCTATTTTAATGTGCATCAAACACACTCTATATAAAAGATAAAAGGAATAGAATGATGACAACAACGACCATAATAACAAGAAGAATCTAAGTCTTGTTCCAAAAGGAATAGTTAAGAATTTGGGAGTATGTGATATAAACTTTTGGGATGAATATTCATCGAACCGAATTTCAAAGATGAGGTGGTGAAATTAAGCATGTCACAGACTCACAGATAGGATTATTAGGTAGAATTATGTTAGGAGAAGAGTTAATTAGTGTGTATGCTCTACAAGTACAAATATACAAGGAAATTAGCAAAGATTTTCAGAGGACATGGATGGGTTGCTTCAGGTAATCACCATTCAAGTTAATATTTCCGTTGGAGGAGATCCGAGCAGTCATGCATGAAACTGTAACTTGAGATAAGAAAGATTACATGTTCAATAATGAAATGATTTGGGATCTCAAATATCTGACCAACCAATTAATTCTCTATAATGTACTCATTCCTTCCCATGTCAATAAATAGAACGGAAAGGAAAAAAATCAGCTTCAAGGATTGGAATGTAATACTGTTTTGGACTTAAGTAAAAGAAATAAGCAGTACAGAAAGAAAAGATTACTACAATTATCTGCTTGCCAAATGAAAGTTGCTTAGTCTTCCATCACTCATGTGAAGAAACTTTGTATATTCTTTTGTTTGTTTATCATTAGTCTACTTATAATAATATATTAAAATGTTCAGTTACTTGCACTTATTTGAACTATTGTAAACACGATGTTTTTTAAAAAGTTTCTGTTGAGAAGAATCCGATTTACGTAAATAACAACTTACATTGAGATGCTGAACATTCGTTTTACATAATGCTTTTTAAATAACTTAACAAGAGCAGATTAGAAATATTGTTCAATCTAGTCTCATGAATACAAGTAGGGAAATATAGCAGTATAGCATGACTACCTTCAAAGCACAATCTACTCTGGCCATCAATATGATTCCCGGATAGACAGCATCAGCTCCATTAAAAAGCCTTGCAACCTTCTCATAATGTGGCTGACAAATTGTATATTTAACTTTGAGAAACATAATTATGAGATAGAAAACAACAATATAAGATGAATCAAAATAAACCTTGTAGTTTCTGCAAGCCGGGCACCTGCAAGACCAATAATAGAAAGTATAATTAGAAAAGTATCATAGATTTCAGCATACAGTACTCAAGGCAAACTCCAAACTTACATTACATTGTCACTTTCACATCAACAACTAATCTAGACTCTTATATAAGTGCATAAATATACTCAAATTCTAATATAGACGTAAGTACGATTATACAAACACAAAACATAGAGAGGATTTTAACTTCACGCCTTGTCATTCTTTATAACAGAGCGGTCATTTTGTAGAGTGTTGAATACTATATGTGCTGTGCGGTAAAATGCAGCTAAATAGGCATTCCTTTATAATCTTTGATGGTTGTGCAAAGCTAATTTAACATGTCTCAGCTACAAAACTAAAACTTGTCACCAGGGATTAGCATATGCGCATACATGTTCATCAAATTATAAATTGTGAATGAGTTTCTCGTCTTAAATTCATTCAATTTTGACAGTAAATGTTTTGTGGTGAAAGCAAAGAAGAAAAAGGAGACACGGTAAACTAAAATATATACTGACAATTTCTAGCATAAAACCTCTGCCAGGTAAGAATAGAATGCCCAGATGCATGTAAGGAAACTCAAGTTACTGCACTTCAGTTTTTGACTTTGAAACAACACCTTAGGATCATTGTACTTATTCTCGGATAAGTAAAATCCTAGCATTATATTTTTCAGATATCCACAACTTCAGTCATGACCATGAAGTACAGTAACTGTATATTCTCCTATAAAAATTCCTCCAACAACTCTCTTTTTTCTCTTTTTCCTCCTTGTAAGTAGAAAACATGTGTCAATCAACTCCACAATCCCTTTCCAGAATTTCATGGCTTGCCACATCCGTTTAACGCTCTGTACTTTTCCCTCTGATTACACCACCTCAATAACTTCACAAAAATGTAAATATGTTTATTGTTTAATATTGCAAGTGTAAACTAAGAGTGTGTTTGGAAGCGTTTATAAATTGTCTTAAATCATAAATAGTTATAAATAAGTGGTGCATAAGTGGGTATAACTCATGGGTCCCTCAAAATGTGTGGATAAAAAAGTGTGTATAAACAGTTTATAAAAATGAGCCAAACATAGATTAAGAATCACAATCATTTTCCAAGGAAGGATCAGGCATCACACATGAAATAGATGGAAGCACTCTAAAAACAATCAAAGACATGGACTACTATCCCTACAATCACAAACATGTACATAAGATGAAGTCAACATTTTTTACACTTGTAACATTGCCCAAATACGTTTCGAACACTTCAGAATTCAACACATGAAAACTTGAAAGATAAAAAAATATATTCTCATACTTACAGCTAATATACAATATCTGAAAGTAAAATTAGTACACTTCTACCCTTATACTATTATCACATCACTCTAGTGAAAGGGGCATATCCTACCACAACTATCCACAATTGATCTCATCTTTGCATGTTGGCGTAGATTTTTATTTCTTATTTGGTCCACTCCAGTATGGTCACACATCCATTCTGACATCCTCAAAACATTTGATTTTTTTAACAATTTAGCACTTAGTAAACAAATCATAGCAGATCTAATAATTATTCCTACACTTTCCTTTAAACTTTTAGAGATATTTCTATCGTAGAATTTCTATAGTACTTAACCATTTCATCCACCCGCTCTAATGTTATGCATTACAAGTTCGCCTTATTGAAAACAATCATTGATGTAGGACAACCTATTAGGATTCTTAGTATTTCAAGGATTATAGTACTAAATGTTTTATAGGCTACTTCATTTAAGAGTAGGTTATTAGTTTTCTTTTGTGAGGAGATTGATTCCTTTTCTTAGCCTAATAGGATTAGGAGATTCTCTTCTCTATATAAGAAAAGGGTTTTGTAATCATCAAATTCAATATTCAAGTTATTCTATCACAAATCTTAAGCTTTTCAAAAAACATTCTTGTTTCACAAGAACTAGATTCCACTTCCTGGCCATCTTTCTTTAGGACAACACTCTACATTGACTTCATTATCATACTTGCTCCTATTATTAAAAGTATAGTCCATGTACTCTGTTTAATTCTACTTAACTACAACATTTGAATTTCTCCAGAGCTTAAGTTATAATTCAACCCCCGACAATACTATTTATTATTTAATAAATACTATGTCATCAGCAAATAACATACACAAGGGTAGACCTCGATACAAGCCTAAATTGTTGGGAAATTCTCTACTCCTAGTGTCGGTACATATCACACTCATAAGTGTTCCACTTTACATATCTTTAATAATATTAATATATCTTATAGAATTTCTTTTTGTCTATAATCATAAAACTAGAAGCAAGATTTGTTTCTTTTCTTTATGTTTGTCCATCAATCTCCTCAGCATGAAAATAACAACCACAATAGTTTTTGTTGGCATAATGTTGAACTAGTTCTACGAAACCTTTGAATTAAACCTTAATATATGCTTATCACCCTCTACTAATAGTAAGACCTATTATTTCAATACCTATTAATTTGTAATATATTTTAATATCTCCTTTATTCTTATGAACACCATAACACTCTCGCTCCAATCATTTGGGGTCTTTTTAAGATCTCTTTGAGTAATTGTCAACAATAAAACATTCACCCCACCGAGATAATTCTGCACTTCATCAAGAGTTCCATCTGAATGAATTGTTTTCCTGATCTTCGTCCTCTCCAGAGCCTCCCCTACTTTAAAGACGAGGATTCTTCTTGTATAGCAAACATTCGTTTATACAACAAAGTTAAGAATATTGTCAACATCTGTACCATATTTTGATTGCAAGTAGCCACCTCATTCAACGTGTTGCTATCACTGTCTAAAACTCATTTTTCTTCCTTTTAAACTTTATCCTTGAAATTTACTTGTTCTTCACTCTTCAAGTTTTACCATCTTGTTCTATGAACTTAAAAATTACCTTAACATCCTTACACAAAGACCTTTCTACTTTCCTAGTAAGAATAAAATCTTTTTTACTAAACTTTTGCCATTTTCTAAAAGTTACAAGATGAAACTCTCCATTTGAAATATGTTGTCTCGAACACCAACTCATAAGATAACCCAAAGTCCAAAATCATAACTTATAACGATCCCCAAAGTCAAAAGTTCCACGTACTTTCATATCCCAAAGTTCAAGTCCGAACAAAGATCTTATATGACTAAGGATTTCCTAAATCAACCCATCAATATCTACCACGATGTGTTGTTTGTTGCCTCATTTCTTCCCATTGGTAGAGCATATGTGATAGTAAGAGTAATTGGTTCTCTTACAAAGGTCCAATTAAGTGCTTGTTTGGATAACAATAAATTAATCTTTAAAATTTAAGTCAAAGTCAAGCATCAATTTTAAATCACACGTTAATAATTAATGCCCATTTAACATTCACACATTTCGTGAGACCTACTAATCCTTTTCATTGTAGTCACATTGTAATTTTATTCAAACAAGTACTAATATAATCCTTTCCCTAAACCATTAACTTCTATGAACTACTTTTATAATTCCAATTTTTCCTACCCAAATTATATTCATTTACTTGCATTTACTTTAAAGTGTATATCTTGTGCCCCCCGATTATTTTGTCTTCTCCCTGTCCATTTGACGTCTTGTACATGAGCTATGTGGGTTGAAATATACTTTTCCTGATTTCCAACATTTGTTAGTTAGATGTATCTATTCTACGCTGCCTAATGACTTAAGTCCTTTGAACTTTAATGAACTAGTGTAAACAGGACTTCAATATATTGTCATCTACATTAGGTTAATCATACTCAAATTATTATCGGTCAATGGTTGACAACATTAACCCAAAGTATGCAATATACTTTGGAGGCAAAAACCCCATCCAATCATTCGGTCATTTACCCAGAGAAGACAATAAGATAATATGGTTTATGGATCAAGCACAAATCAAAATATGTCACCTGTCCAAAGAACTTTAGAACTTAAATCCAAATTAAGAGCATGTTTGGCAAAGCTTAAATTATAATTTAAGTTGGTCAAATGTATTTTTTATCCTCACATTTCACAGAATCCACAACTTACTATTAAGCATACCAAACAAGCAACAAGAAAAACCAAGTAAATAGTCTCTGCATTCTTCTCATGAATTCCATTAACAAATTTGTGCCTACTTCTAACACAAACCATCCATCTGAAAACCTTCACGCTTCCCATACTCATTAAACCTTTGAACACTACCAGGAAGTGTAACTCTAGTCAAAACATTCAGATGAATTTATTTCATCGTAAAAAATTAAACAGCTCATAAAGGATCCATGATCCTTTGTCAACATTGATTAGCTGTAATATTGCACACGTTTCACTTGCTTTGTCCATATCTGGCAATTTATTTCTTGCTCCTTATTATCCTTCGCACTTCTAAACATTCAATCTGAGACAGGCAATTGTTTGATAATTTTGTTCCTAGCATATAATGTTACTTCAAATTTGCAAGGATCAGTCCAAGAATTTGAAAAGACCATCAATTTTTTTCCTTAAAATTCTTAATCAAGTGCAGTTCGTAGATCTGCAACACTCTAAAGAAATTATTACTAAATTTTATTTCCAAAAAAGACCCATTTTTTAGTAATAATTGTAGTAACCCATGTAAATCTGATGCCTTGTGACATGAATATTTCTGTGAAGTAGTCATATATCAAAAGATCTTCTTACCCAAATATATACAATCATTGACCTAACTTTCGCAGACACTAATATTTATAAGAAAATGAGGAAAAAAGTAGAGAACCCAGCAACAGTATTTCAAAGATATTGTCTTATTCATCGAAAAGATATCCTCAGTTAAAAAACAAAAAACAGCTTCATCCATTAAATTACAAAAATGAACTTTAAAGAAATTGTTTTATTCATCGAAAAGAGATCCTCAGGTAAAAAACAAAAACAGGTTCATCCATTAAATTACAAAAATGAACTTTAACCCAAAAAAAAAGGTAACTGACCAGTGAGCGAAAAATTCAACAATGGCATAAGTGGTGGGGGTCTCCTTGAGCACATCATCGAAATTCGTGGCGTTTATATCCACTGCGTAGTCCGGCTTTTCAGCTCCATTTTTGTTAGCATCGTTGAATGATCGCAGAATGGATCGAGATCCAAACGAAAATGGTGAAGACATCTCTTGTGACGATGCTTCGATTCTTGACATAAACAGTGCCAGAATTAACACACTAATCATCATAATTACAGAAGACAAGGACCCAGATATGCACGTATATGCATATGTATACATATTTTGGTGGAGTGGTGACGGTGTGCTGTGCAAGGTTTTGTAAGAAGAAGGAGGGTTTGTAGTTTTGAGTGGAGATTACGACAACCTTCGTTTTTTGAGTTTTGAGGAGTGGGGCTGGCCTATCTAGGACCTAATGCGGTTGTTATTAGTTGTACACTTTTTAACTGTTATTTCTGATAACGGAAAGATGAAGACGATGCCATGGAATGGAATGGAACCATCTGAAACGGACGAGGAATCGAAATGTAATGAAATTTTTGCCTTTAAATTACCTAGGAAAATACGTAACTGAACCAAACCTTCTAGCGTTTTTATAAGGAAAATTTGCAGTCAAAGACACTATTCTTTGAAAACTGCAAGATTTTAGTACTCATTAAAGTTTTTTAAGCAAAAATACTATTCACCATTGCTGCTGACCCGCAGTAATGTGATATTTAGATGACTTTAATTTATTTTTAATCTAAATTAATTAATATCATATCATCGATAATCGATAAGTACCGTTTATAAATAACAATACTCGTATGACACATCATCTTTGTACAAAACATTTACCTTTCAAAAAAAAAATAATAATAATAATAACAATAACAATACGCATGTAAGTTATAAAATTCCGGACCTTAAAACATTTAAATTCCAATTGGATGAATTAACCAATCTTAAATAGTTAAAAAAAGGGAAAAATTCATAAGTAAGAGGATAAGTATTCCCTATTTGAAAATTAAGAAAACAAGTTTGGAATTTCAAAAATCAGATTTTTATTAAATTTTATTATGATTTAATTAATTAATTAATTATGATTTAATTAATTAAATATAATGATGTCATAATTATACAATTAATGGTCACAGGTACATAATTAATTGGTCACGGATTATTTTTTAGGTCACAAATCAAAAAATTTATAAGTCACGAATTATTTCGAGATCACAGTTGAAAAATTTTATAGGTCACAATTTGTTTATCGGTCACATATCAAAATTTTTGGAGGTCACGGATTATTTCAAAGTCACAAATCAATAATTTTTTAGGTCACAAATTATTTTATTGGTCACGGATCAAAAAAATTACAGGTCACAGATTAATTTTTGTCACAAATTGTCGATTTTTAAGATCACAGATAGTCCATTATGTGGTCACATCTAGTCTAATCTATGACTACCGTCAACAGTTGTGACCACCAGTTCAACGCTGTCTCTATCAGCACCACCACCACCGTCCACCGCCACTACTACACCAACAGCACCCATGCAACCACCAGATCCACCACCATCACCCACCTCCACAGCCAGAGGCACTGCACACCAACAGAGCGGCCACCATCACCACGGTACCACCACTACCATCGACCGCCACAAGTACCACCACTATCTATATTAAGAAAATCACCGCCAACAACCGCCACCAAAATACTGCACCATCACCGCCAACAATCGCCACCAAAACACTGCACCATCACCGCACACAAACAACTAGTCACCGCACACAACCACTGGTCCACCGCACACACCACCATATCACACCCACTGGTCAATAGCACCGCACCCTACCACCCATCAACCGCTCGCACACCACCGCACCAACAAAAACCCCCCAACCGCAAAATCATCAACAAAAAATACACCCAAACTCCAGTAACGCAGCAGATCAGAAAAACCACCACACAATATTGCAGCGACTGCGACACAACGTCCCGACCAAAGCAAATCTGGTTTTGAGATCCAGTGGTGGTGGATCATAATCTTTGCACAGAATTCGTTTCTCCTCAATGTCCTCATTGTCGACGCCTTCTTCATCAACGACCATTTCCGGTGGATTCAGTGACACAAATGGAGACAGAAGAAAGGCGTGGAGATGGTAGAGAGAGAGAGAGGCGTGGAGATGGTAGAGAGAGAGGCGTCGGGATTGGGATAGAAATGGATAGAGAGAGGGGTTAAGGTAGGTAAATATAATTATTTTATAAAAATATTAATTAAAATAAAACTTCTGATTTTTGAAAGAAAAAGTATCCCACCTAATTTTAGAATTGATATTTCCATAGATAGGGTGGGGTGTAATTTCCACTTAAAAAAACCATATGACTTGCACGTTTTAGATTCTAGAGGTACATTTGTCACATCAACTCACGTAACCTTAAAGAAAGATTGAAAATGAAAAACAAAAGGGATAAGATAACAATACCTTCGGCGTTAGGTGAATCAGTCCGAATATTGCTATACTCGAAAACACCTATTATACTCTGAACATTTCGTAAAAGGAACAATTTGAGTCCTTATAATTACTGAAATCGAACCTATGCCGTTGATTCCAATTCTGTTTTACTATAACATTTTTTATATACAATTAATAATATTTTCATATACACCATTTCAATACATATATCTAATACGCTACGACTCGATAATATTTGCTCAAGGGATAAAATCCAATTAAGAAATCTTCAAGAAGCAAAATAATGCAGACTAAAAATCACAAAAATTGGAGAAAATTAAAATATCAAAAATTAAATTACAGTTTGAGAAGAAGTTATTTTTTCTAAATAAAGTTTATTCGATCCATAAATGAGGTATACTAAAACCTACAATTTAATTATAGTCAATGGTTAATTTCTTCTACTCTTAAAAAATACTAATTATATATATAATTATATAGTATCAAGACATTGCAGTCCACATATTGAACTCATTTTGTTTGAATAAAAAGGGAAAAAAAATTATATTTTAAAAGATAATCTCGGACTAAAGATAACAAAAAAAAGGTACACCGCAATCCAAGCTCTGAATATATTAGATTCAATTGCCACGCGTCATAAATTTTTTTTAAAAAAACCACTTTAAGTTTGTAAACAATACAATAAAGCAAAAAGCTCGAAATGTAAAGAGTAAATGTTTTGATTCATCAACTTACACAACAATCTAACTTGAATTTTTTGATTCATAGAAGCCTAAATTGCAAATATTAACATGTACTAACCTTTGAAATGTATCAATATAATATGAGACGAGACGTAAAAAAGTAGGAGCCGTCTCTATTTCTTAGCTTTATGGTAAAATTTTAAATAAATTACTACCCAAATTAGGGTTTTCAGGTTTTGTAATTTTTTTACCCATTCATAAATTGTAAATAAAAAATTATACAAATCGGTTTCATTCGAATACTCACAGTGTTGGTTCAGGAACAAAGAATCGATCCGGACGCATTCGATTCTCAATTTCGATTTTTAAATTATTTTTTTTGGAACCAGATCGAAACCTCCGATTTCGATTCGATTTGGGAGGTTCGATTCTGGCTAAAATGTCCGACCTAACAATATCATTGCACATCATCATATCACAATTGATGTCATCTAAAAATTTCATTTGTCAATATTGTCAGGAGTGTGCGGTACTTTATTTGTGCGGTACTTTATTAAAGGTTGAACCCCAACCTTGAGGGCCCCCACCGACCCTGCCCTGGACCATTGTGGAGGAGGTAAATCGCAGGATGTGCCTCCTAGGAGCTAGGGTGGAGAGCTTATGGATAGGCCTTGGCTATTAACCCTATGGTAACTCCCGCTTGCAACAAAGCCAATTCCACCTTGCGGGGAATCGAACTCTGCACACTACCGCGCTGAGCCCTAACCGCCCTCCCCTTTGCCACTGGGAGATATGCCCTGGGGGCTTGTGCGGTACTTTATTAATTCACGAACAAGTGGGGTTGGGCGGAGTGGGGGGTTAGTGGGGAGTTTCAAACCCACTCCCAAGCAAACTAATGGGTAGAGAATTGGGGAAGGATGATCGGCTCGCATGGAGTGCTACAATTTTTGCTTTTTTTTCATTTTTTCTAATCTTTTTAAAGTGATATATTTTGATTCGACGGAACAATTTCTTAAAATATGGAGCATTCGCAATGGAGGTTGAAATAATGTGGCTACGACCTTTGGACTTTCTTAACAGAGCAAGGCGATCGATGCTATTTTGATGAACGAATGAACAGCTGCAAAAAAAGGTTGGGGCTTTCTCCCCCGTTATACCTTGGGTATTAGATTTAGTAGAGGGATATAAAATGTAATGACTTAGAAAAAAAAAAAGAGAGGAAGCCAGAAACTATATTGTGAAAAAAGAAGATCCACTTACCTAAAACACATTTGGAGTATTCATAGGCATTCAGAACCATGTAACCGCAGGTAGTTTTCGTCTATGTGTTCAATGAAAATTGTCTACTCACCAGACGGCTTTTACTCACGTACTTAGTGGTCAATCTCCACCAACTGAGTTGTTGAGAGTGACAAGTGATAATCATCAGACGATTTTCGATCAATCAAAAGGATGCTCCGACAATTGAAAGTTATAATGGTCAATTTGTTATAGTGCTAGTCGGGCTAACATATGGGTAAACGGACCTGTATAGCGGTAGAAGAACTAGCCTCGTGGTAGAAGGACAGTAGACGAACCTAAATAGCAATAGACAGTCCAGCACATCAGTAGATGAACTTGAATAGCACTAAACAATCTAGCATATCAGTAGACGGACTAGCCTCGTGGTAGACGGAATAGCATAGTGGTAGACGAGCTAACATAGCAAGTCGATCTAGTATAACAACGGTCAAACTATTGCCTTCACTTGATTGGCCATCGTAATGCACTTCTCATGTCATATAGCATCGCTGGGTATGTGCTTACTCAATAGTAAGAATAACAATATCCCTTTAAACTGACACGTGTGTCTTGGAGATTTATATGCTAAAAAAATTGATTGAGGACTCGAATACTTTGTGTGAATACTAGCTACAAATTTTTTATTTTTTAGTACTAAATTTCACCCGTTGGGCAAGTGTTATTTTTCCTTTTCCAGTAGAGCATTACAATAATATTTCATTAATATTTTATTAAGAGATCATATTATTTTGGATAATTAAACCCATGCCACATTTTGTTAGTTTTACTATATATTTTTATCGTAACAAGTCCTTGTTTGTACTTATATTTTCATTCTTTTTGTCTTACTTTTATTATTAGCTTTCAATTAATTAATATATTTAGTCTCTAATGATATTTTGTTCAAATATTCTGTTAGCATGCTTTGAAATGAGAGGAAAATAATTTGTTGAACTTATTTTTTTGTGTTTTTATTTTGATTGTTTAGAAATGCGAGTAAATAAGCCATTTTATGCATCCCAACGATTTTTTTAAATGGAAACCATTGTTAGGGATAAAACGTGTTAATTAACAGAAGGTTGACATGAAAAATTTAAAAATATAAGGGAGACAATGAGCAAAAGTTATAAACATTTCATAGATAAAAATATTTTAGTGTTTAATATAATTACCCTATTCATTTTGTAACAACCAACAAAGAAACGCGAATAGATAGAATAAATATACTATTTCTTTGAATTGGTGAACTTTTCCATGCATTACAATTTGTAGGCTTCATATGTATAGGTACGACAAACATATGAACCTCTCAATTATAGACTTTACAAGCGTCCCCATAAATCATGCTTATTTTGAATATCATAAATTTCTAATAATTGCTAGTTTGAACATAATAATTATAATGATTACTAACTTAATATTTTCTACCTAATCATACCCATCACAAAGATTTCCTGAATTCGATTTATTCTTCATAATTTTAATAACATTCAATTGTTACATTCCAACCCTCAAAAGCCTAGTCATCGAGGATGACAAAATGAACAATTATATTGAACTTGACTAATAATCTCCCGAATTGATTAATCTGTTTAAAAAAATCTTCAAACTTTACTCAGAAATCGAACCAATCAGTCATGAGAGGTTGTATGTCACTGGTTTTAAGTGATCTCCAATAACAAAGTCAATGGGAAAAACAAGAGCAACGACAATTTGAATGGTTTGCTCGACATATTTGTCCATGTTGAAACTCACCTGATTGAATCTTTTATATTATGTTGTTCGCGGATTGTGGACAAGGTTGTGGCATGAATGAAACTACGTCTCTATATGAGACCCTCCTCAATGTTGCTTTCTTCATTGACTTGCTACAATTGATCATATGTTTGTAATTGAGAAAGGGTCAATAAGATTATCATCATCCTACATTGTTGTAGGAAATAATTTCTCTAACTTGAATTTCATGTTTATTATACCCAAAGTCAACTTAGTTAGATCAAAACCACAAAGGTCAGAAGCTTCCTTCAACTCCCAAATGGTGTCCTCAAAAGTCAAAACTGGTGGATGTTTGTGCTCTAGTCCCATCCGCCGTTATTATAATATCAAGACAAAGTCATTGCTTTAATACCAATTGTAAAGACTATTAAGAGAAGGATAATGCTACGTAGCACCATTAGTGCTAAAATGTCGCCATATGTGACATTAGGTAAAATTAAATGATTTAAATGCGGTGTTATGAGACCTATTTAATTGAACATATCATATGCGATATAGGATGATGTTTTAGCATCGATAGTGCTATATATAGCTTACTCACAAGAGAATCTAGAATATTGAAACTTGTAGGTGGTGTATACAGGTATGATAGACTTGAATTCATTGATTATAGATGTGACACACGTTTCTATAATCTTGCTTATTTTGAATATCATAATTTTTTTAATAGTGGCTAGTTTGAATATAATAAATACAAATAAGATAAGAAAAAACAAAACAATAGTGTCTTGTAAAAACTCCGAAGATTCTATGGTAAATTCAATGTCGTACCTGTGTTTCACAGGGCTTGAGATGAATTTCAGAATTTGGGCTCATAAGTTATAGCAAACAATCCATTTTTTTTATAAGAGTTTTACGAAACTAAAGCAACAAATAAAAATGAAATATTCAAAATATTTATGTTACAATCAAATAATAATATGAAAGTGTTCTAAACGATCACTTAAATACAACTCATTTTGTAATTTTTGAGGTAAAAATATCAATTAATTTTGTAAAGTCAAGTTGTTCAACCGTTTCTTTTTCAATGGATAAGATGGTCAATCCATTCAAATTTTGATATGACATAGTTGACTGGAAATAAATCAATTATAAAAAGAAAATAATCAACTCTAAAAGATTCTTCAACTGATTATGTTACCTCTTCACTGACACTTTCATCGAACCGCATCTATCTCTGAATGCTATGTTTCTCACAAAAAACAGCTTCAATTCCCATTTCACTTGTCATTTGTTTAGCTTCATCCATGGCACTAGCAAATCCAGATTTCCTATAATTTTCGAGAAACAAAATAAGTGTTTCTAAAAGCTTGATGGCTTGATCAATATCCATGTTTTCAACTTGAAAAAATTTACTTCCAGCATTTATAGCATGCAACAACTTATACCAAATGATCATACCAAGCAAGAAATTAAAATTCTCAAATTCATATGTTGCTAAGAACTCAGCTTTACTCTGTTTTAGAATCTTCAACAATATTTGCCAAGTCAAGTAAAACGTCTCTTATTCGTACAGATTGCTCTTTTATAGGCTTGACGCTTTCCACGTGACTTTCCTAACGCGTTTGTGATAATAACTTAAGTATCAGAGCTCCAACATTATCTTTAAAAAAATGTATCGTTTGAGAGAAAAGGAGAACACTGTATAGATGCGTTGTATCACTCTAAAGAAGGACATACCTTTAAAACAACAATTTGACATATCACATAATGCTAGATTAAAGCTATGACAATCACATGGAGTATAGAAAACTCTAGGATTTATTTCAAGAAACATTTTTTGTACATCTCTATGTCTCCCGCTCATGTTAGCTCAATTGTCATACCATTAACCTCTTATATTATCAACATCAAACTTAAGATTTCTTAACTCATTTTTAAACTCGGTGAAAAGTTCAAGTCCTGATGTATCACCCCCTTCAAAAAAATTCAATCCAATCGTCCAAGCATTGTATTACTAAAGACATTTGCTTCTCATTACTCGCATCTGGAGTACAATCAAGTATGATAGAAAAACATTTCGCATGTTTCACTTTTGTTATAATTGCACTTCTCACCTCGCGTGCCAAAATTTGTATCAATTCATTTAAATCTTAGGATCAAGATATGTATACTGAATTTCACGTGCTTAAGCATGTCGAATGTGTTCTTTCATTATTGGATCAAACTTAGAAACCATTTCTATCATTTGCAACAAAAGTCCATTGTTCTAATGCCAAAGTATTTTTAGCGAGTTTTTTTCACAATAGCAATTATCCTCGTTAATACTTGTTTCCAATGCTCCGTTTCTTTGTTGATGGTCAATTGTATACTTTCTTCAATTGCATGTTTTGTTTGAAGCATATTTTTTAGTTTTATCCAACTAGTCATGCAGCCTATATGCTCTTTAGTCACTTTGTGATTTATAAGGCACTGATGCACACTATGCCAATTTTTGTATTCGTCATTACCCAATTGACCAATATTTTTCATTGTTTTTCTGTCTTAAACAGCTTGCAACAAAAACAAAAAATCTTGTCTAAGAAATTGAATACACTAACCATCTTCCATCAATTATCTGCCAATTTGCAAGTAGCTGCTTATATTGTGATGATTCAAAATGTCTACCTTGTCTATTTTTGAGAAACAAGATGTCATCAACTCTTTTTGGTCACATTTTAACTAAAAAGTCTTTTATTTTTTGATCAATATGAACGTCCTCCCAATTTTCAGGATTCTCAAAATTCAAAGAAAATCAATTCTTTTGATTTAAATATTTATGTTGAACATTATTTTCATCATTCTGCTTTGATTCATCCACATTAGCAAGTTAAATCCTTTCCTCGTTCTATCCATATTATCATTATCATTCTGATTTTGTTGTTCCCCAAACAATAAATTTTATGGTGTTCCTTCCTTCTCTTTTCTTTTCTTGTTAAGTACTTATCTATATCTCCAGTCTAATTTCGAATTAATGTCTTTACTCTTTCTCTCTTCTTCTTTTTTTGAGCTCCAGATGAATTTATAGGAGCCATTGTATTTGACTCAAATCACTCAACAGCTAACAGTTACTAAAATGTGAAAAAAGCAAAGGCAAAAAATAAGATGCAGGAATCCCAAAGCAGTCCATAAATAATATTTCAGCAAAAGTCGCATAACAAAGGCAAAACGAAAATGACAACATCTTTACTTTATTAACTCTCAATTTTTATTTTTATGATTGGGATTGTAACCCAACCTGGTAATCCCTTTGTCTTTATGTATGGATTCAATCATAGAAAGGCATTCCACGCTTAAGCCGTTGAATTGTTTGTATAAAATTGAGCCCAATTCAACTTTGAAATGAAATACAAACCATTCACTTTCTCTTCTTCTGTTGTCGAGCTTTGCCAATTCAATCATGCTACACTACCATCTTGGTTGACAGCTTGGTTGACATTCTCTAATAAAAAGACATAAATATCTTTCTTCTTATTCTTTAGTCAAATCAAGGTTCTCTATTCCTGATATAGGGTAACTTTGATGTATTTCTCATAATAAATAGAAAAATCAATTATGCTCGTATTTATCAATATATTTGTTATCAAAACAATCGTTTAATATTCTAATTTTATTTTCTAATTTATTAATTTCTTTATTAATTCTGAATATATTTTCTGTAAAATATAAAGGCACAGGTAGATTTCTACTATTTTTCAGAAAATAATCAAGCACAGTATAAAATGATTTAATTTCTTCTTTTTTCCTTTCGCAATCAATTTCTAAACATTGAATGATAGTAACTAAAACTTCATAAATATCATAAGTGCAAATATTAATGCAAGTATTCAACATAAATAAGAAAGATCTTACAGTATTGAAGCAAAAGGTAAATGCAGAATAATATCAACGAGATTTCCTTCGACCTTGCTCCCATATGTTTGTATACTCAGATATAAGTGATCGATATTATTTGAGTTTAAGAAAGTGGGTTATGGTCCAACAAGACTTCCGCAATCTTATTATTTTTCTCTCGACTCTTTTGCATATCTCACAATGGATCACACGGAATCACAGTTTTCCTTTCAACTCCTTGTTAAAACACCACCTTGAAAGGTAACGAGGTTCTAATGGCTTTCTCTAACAACGCCTCAAACGCCAACACATGGTTAAACGACAACAAGATACTTGCACTAACTCTCAAGGTTCTCACCGTTGGAGTATAAGTAAGATAAGAGTTTTTGAGAAAACAACAAGAATAGAAAAACAGTATTTTCAAACAACTTTTGATTTCATAAATATATCACACTAATATCTCTTACATAAGAGTATACATACATATTTCGGCTACATTCTTGGTACTTTCTCTAAAGAAATTAGAACTCATAGAGATTACCTTAGTACAAGCTCAAATGAAAGAAATAAACTGAAATGGTTACAAGATTCGAAAAACTAGAGAGAGATAGTTTTTTACTTAAGGATGGAATGTCTTCTTCTGAGAATTAGTCTTCCTTTTATAGACTCGAAAAAGCTCTACAGCTGGTCTTCATTATTGTTGTGTTATTGTGTAAGATAATGGGAATCTTACTGTGGTCTAAAGTTCTTTGTCTTAACCTGGAAAATAATGTAGTCGAAACCCCACAATTTTTCTTTATCAAAGTAACTTTGATAAAATAATGATAAAGGAGGTCCATTACTTTTCCATATGAGATTCAAACCATTCATCCGGAAATTCCTCTGGATCAAGTGATATTGGTGAACCATTGTCACAACCCGTCTCAAGTCACCCTAATGGACCTGACACGTGTCGTGCGCCGATGATAGATATCAGCTAAGTGCCGGACCCACCACCAAGGCGACTAGACATGTTCTAACTGTGACACTTTTATAAAAATTTTGACAAAACTTCCCCTGTAATATGGACTAAACCCACCTGAACAACAATCAATATTCTCAAACCAGTACGTATAATTTAAAACAGGGTACACCAAAATTTCGTAACTTAATCTATACAAAATACAATTCTGGAAAGTCAACATTTACAAATATTTTAAATCAAAAGTTTCCAAAAATACTCAAGATACCCAATATGCAGTGAGCCCACGATATGGATACCTGAATTACAACTTTAACTTTCTGACAACAAAAGCATATACCCCAAAAGAAATATGTTATATGTAAATTGACAAAAGGAGTCATACAAATATAAACAAAATGTGGCTCTACACGGTGGATCACTAGGCCCCAATGCTGCTCAACTCAGCTACTATCTGACAAGAAAAAAATATTAACAAAATATATGAGCTTGCAACTCAATGAGTAGATAATTATAAATAAGTATATATATTTCATCCATTTATGCATATTTTCTGAAAATCCTTAATCTTTTGAAACTTTGAGAAATTCTGAAATCTGGTAATACTCTTAGAAACTTAAATATGATCAAATCATAAAATCCTTTGTTCTTCATTCTAAATAAGTAACTATAAAGCTTAACGAATATAATTAATCTGATTTCTAAGAAGCTCTTGAAATATTTTGTTGTTCAATTCTATAAACTGAAATCTTTAAACTGAAAACTGAATAATCTAAATTCTATGACTGGAAATCAAATAAGCTGTAGAAATACTGAAATATCACACAAGAAAAGGTACCCTGAATAACCTTACTCATGTATCGATAAGTACCAATATACATGGCAAAGTTATTCGATTCTGAAATTCTGTAATTCTGGTCATACGCGCGCAGAGCTATAATCTGGTCATACACTATGGAAACACATTCACAATAGTGTAGAGCGGGTAAAATCACCATAATTGACCATACACTGTGGAAACACATTCACATCAATGCAGGTCGGGTAAAATAACCATCTGAAGTCATACACTGTGGAAACACATTCACATCAGTGCATACAGGGTAAAATCACTTGGGTACTTTCTAGTGGTTTTAAAATAAATCTAAATATACTGAAATATGTAATATGAATATAACATACTAAAAAATGATTAAATAAACTTAATATAACTTTAAAAGAATTGAGTATAAAATCCATTTGATTCTGAAAATCATACTGTCTAATCAAATACAGGAAATAAATAATTTCTGATATAGTATAAATTCAATAATTATTTATTTCTGAAAAATAAGATTTTTCACTCACTCAAAACAAGCTACAAGCTAGACGGCTGATAAACGTTTCCAATCTCCTCGTCGCCACCTGAAATACCATACAAGATAACCAATTTAACCACTAACAAATCAAGAAGCCTCTATTGTCTATTTCCATAATCGTTAAACTAAACTTCTCGATACATGAATAACTCTCCCAAATTATTCCTTTAATCAAATGGAACTAATTACACTTTCTAGTCCATTTTCTAATAACTAATTTATTAACATAACCTTCATGCAAAACATTAAAATAATTATCCCAACTAAATCTAGTGAAAACTAGCAACCAATTTAATTTACATCTTGTTCCATAAAATCAAATTCTAACCACCATAATTCTGCCCCATTTCATTTCTTTATTGATCACAAGCTATTAATTTCTTTCATATAGAACTCATCAGTAATATTTTAATAAGTCTCCAAAGTCCAAACCAAATACTATCCTGTTGTTCCTCCATTCCTTTATTAATGTTCATGGAGGACATACATGTACATATATTTATAATAACCCTACTCACATTTGTTGAACTAACCCCATCTCTTGCCTTAGAATCTGAATTTAACCATATATGGGTATCATTATGCACAGCCCCTCACGTAAATTTCTAAAAATTTCTGTTGTGATTCTTGTTCACATAATCAAATTAACCCATTTCCTTCCTTAGTGCTTGCCCAACTTCTTGGGTCTAATTGCTACCAACAACCATAATGATGAAAACAAATCCTTATACATGAACCACTGCAATTTGTGTTACCTTGTTTCAGCCGAGAATCAACTCCAAGCGAGAAGCACAATTCGACCCGGTTCACATCGATGATGTTGAAATTTTCCCTGTTTATTTGCAAATTTTAGGTGTTGTTTCTTCTCCCCTCTTTAAAGATTTCAAACCAAGATTAAAACCCTAGAAAATAAGCATAATAAATTCCTTTATCTCTTAACAAAAATAATATAAATCAAACCCATAATTGAAGAAAATAACACTTACTTCCTCTATTATTTTCTTCCATTCCTTCTCTTCTTCTTCTTTCTCCTTTCCTTCTCTTCTTTCTCTCTTAGCTTTCGGTCTCTTTCTCTCTCGGTTTCTTCTCTGCCAGTTCTCGAGTGTGAGTGTGGAAAGAATGGAAAATGGAATGGTCTAGAATTTGGTAATTATTGGAACATTAAGTGGTAATTGCAAAGGAAATCCCCCACCTTTCATGTGATATATAAGTAAATCCTCAACTAAAAATCACATCCATCTTAAGCCTCATATATTATCCCTTGCAAAGTAAACCCCAAGGAAATAATTTACTTCACTTAAGTCCTATTTGACCTTGACTTTGACAATTCAACCCTTGACTTTGACTAATTAAAAATGGGTTTGTAACAACCATCTTCTTCATTGCTACAGCATTCGCACTTATGATTTGGATAACGCCAAAATTGTTTACACAGCTCAATTTTTGTCTTCATTGTTCCACTGGCTTGTCCTCCAAAAATATGATCCCACCATGAGTCAAGATAGTGCCAATCTTCTGGTTTAGTGGGTGCCACAGCTTTGCTGTAGATTAAGTGATCTTGTGATTCATACACCCACATATTTTGCTTTTCTTCAATAATTTTTTGAATATGCTCAAACTGCTCTTTATATCCTTTGGTTCTACGAAAGGCCATCAAATTATTGATGTCTTCTGGCGTAGAATTATGAACTTCACTCTTCTCAGGCTGAAAATGCTTAGAAGTAGTGGTCATTCTTATAACATGACTTGCTGGAAGTAGCCTATCTTCTTCATTATCCCATTCAGGATTTGCAGAGAAAAATCTAATATATATATATATTCTTATGTTTAAGAACTTGACAATATCGTTCGATGGCTCGAACTACATCCTTCGGTAGCATAGAAATTTCCCTTAAAGATTCTGATGGATATATACAAAGCATATTTCCCATTTCATATAGAGCACGAACCCAATAAGCTGGAGCTCCTGGATATAGATTTACTTTGTTATAGGTTCCATATGTTAAGGTTTTCATCCAACCTCCAATACTGGTAAACCAGCAACAGTCGAGATTAAACAATATATATGCCAAAATAAAATCGTTTTTACTTTTGATGTCCATAACACCAGGAGTGTTACAGGCCTTGATGATATTTGAGCAATCAAGTTCTTGTATAGAGATACTATCCTTTGTAAATTTCTTCTCCTGTGAGGGAGACAAAGTAGTATTCTCTTGGACTGATAGTTTATGAAGTTTTAATGCTTCTTGTTCAATATTGGCACCGCGACCTTCAGATTTATTGGCACTAGGGCCTTCAGATAATATAGCCATGTTGGCCTTCTCAGATACTGGTTTGACAGTAGCCATCTCTATTAGAGTTATCTTGGATTCTATCGCAGCAATCTTTATGTTCATTTCGAACTTCAATACTTCTAGCTCCTTCCTGATTGGCTCCATTCCTGGTTAAGAAATCTGGAATAAAATTGTCTTTCCCTTTAATATAGACAATATCAAATTTAAATGGTACAAACCACATTTGCATTCTTATAAGTGGCCTTTTAGTTGCACTTGTTCCAAATTTATTTGTTAATAATGGTTTTACCTGAGTATTATCTGTTCTAATAAAAAATTTCTTAGGTAGCAAATAAGGTTCAAATTTTGCTACTCCCTTTTTTACAGCTAACATTTCTTTACGGTTAATGTCATACCTTGTTTCGGCATCTTTAAATGTACCTGAAGTATAAGCAACAAGCTCTTCTATACATTTAGATAATGGATTACAAAAAAATTCTTTATGATTTTCTTTTCTCTTGAGGATTGCTCCCCAATGTAATAAAGATGTATCAGTTTCTAAAATAAAGAAATCATCATCATTAGGAATATTTAATTCTGGTAGATTTTCACATATTTTCTTAATTTTGTTTACCATTTCTATATCTTCTTGTGTTCATTCTCATACAACTCTTTTTTTAAGTTTTTTGGTAAAGTGTACTTTGTATTTAACACAATTTTTCATAAATTTTTCAGAATAATTCAATAATCCAATAAAGCTTTGCAGCTCTGTCTTATCTCTAATTTCTTCTGAAAATTCGATAATCTTTTTTCCAATATGAGGTTATTGAAGTATTTTTTCTTTAGTAAAAATATATCGTAAGAATTCAATTTCGGTTTTAGCTATTTCTGCTTTTCTTTTTGATAAGGCTAATCCATACTTTCTTGCAATATAGTTGAAATTTTTAAGATGTTCAATATGTTCTTTTAAATTATTACTATGAATAAGAATATCTTCTACATAAACAATGTAGAAGTTCTTTATTGGTCTAATAATCTTATCCATTCTTTGTTGAAATATTGTTGGTGCATTCATTAATCCAAATGACATAACATTCCATTCGAATTGTCCTAATGGATTAGGGGTAGTAAAACTAGTTAAAGGTTTTGATTCTTCATCTAATTTTATTTGCCAATTTCCTGATTTACAATCAAATTTAGAATATATTTTACTTCCTTGTATTTGTTTTATTAACAAATCTTTTATGGGTAATTTATAGCTATTTGGTATAGTTTTAGAGTTTAGATCTCTATAATCAATTACCATTCTAGCTTTTCCTCTTTTAATTTCACTATGGTTTCTAACCATAAACGCTAGACTATTATATGGACTAGTTGATTCTCTTATTACTCCTAATTGTAAGAGTTCTTTAATTTGTATTTCAAATTCTTTCTTATCTTCTTCACTATAAGGAAATTATTTTCCTGATATCTTAGCATTTGGATCTTTTAACTCAATGGTTGCCATAGATTTATCTTTGTCCCATTTTGCTAAGGGATGTTCATGATAACATTCTTTTAGTTCTGATTTAATATTTTCTAACTCTTCTTCTAAATTTTCAATTCTTAGTACTGGAATTTTTTGTTTTTGATTAATTTTTGTATAACATCCACCATGATTACCTGCAGAACTCTGATGTCTATGTCTATGGTGAATAGGTTGATGTGCAATTCCAATAGCTTTATATATTTTTGGTGTTTTAATTTTGTGATTACAAGGTGTAGTAAATTCAAAACTATCATTATATTGTGTAAATGGGCTATATGTATATATAAAAAATTTTCCTAAAAGGATATCACATCCAATTTATCTGTTGCATATATTTTAGGAATAAAACATTCTCTATTTCATATAATGATAGGAACATTTTCTACAAAATCTCTATAAATTTCTACAATATCGCTTGCTGTTTGACCATGAGTTGTTTTCTTATAATCTCTTTTATAATAATGTTCTGGGAACATATTTCTTTTACATAGGCAAATACTTGATCCAGTATCAATTATGGCATGAAATTTTATCATATAATAGTCTGGTAAATTGAGAGTTATCTCAATATATGGACTAAGTATACTAGTTTTGATTGATCTAATTCCTTGTATCATATAAATTGGTTTTTTGTTTTAGTAATTCTAGAAATCATTTTTTGTTTGCCTTCTATAGTTATTTGTAGAGTATTCTTTTGTATATGAAATGGTGAGGCTTTCTCAAGAAAGTTCATTTCAAGTAATATTGGACTATAATCCTTTCCTTTTCTGTAGTCTTTATGAATTTTAAGATTTAATTTAAATTGTTCTCCTTCAATATCTGTAAAACTTAGTTCTAGATTAACAAATGTTTTAATTTCATGATAGTCTGTAAGAGTTATTCCTTGTGGTAGGTTTTCTTCTAATAAATGATCAACTAAGTCTACTCTTATATGACTAGTACTAGCTCCTGTATTAACAAGGGCTATAATTTCTTCGTAGTTATTTTGATTATTGATATATTCTGTTAAGATAAGGAAATTATCTTTCTCACACTTTCTAAGATCAATATCAATGCTATTTCTAGGCATTATTGGGTAATTTCTACTTGTAGATGTTCTACTAGAGCTTGCGAGTTCTCTCGTACTGATACTTTTTTGTATTCTTCTACTAGGCATTCTGGCTATAAGTTGTCCAAAGGTATTTAAGGTAACTAATCCTTGATTTCCTATATTATTATCTATTCTTCTAGATTGCTGATGAAAATTAAGCAATATATCTTGTGGTAAGGAAATGTTATTATTACTCAACATTTTTGGTGGAGTAAATTGTGCTAAATCTTTAAAATCTTCATGGGTTTGTATGAAGTCTCCTGAGATTTTATTGATTTCTTTTTGGTGTGTAGTAGTAAATGCATATAGAGCTTTACAATGTAAGGTTACAGCTTTACTTCTTGGTGGCATAATTAATCTATCAATTCTATGATATAGATTTAATCCCATACTTAAATTTTCATCTAGTAAGGACATGGCAAATCCAGGTCTTATAGTAAATATAATTTTCTTATATACAAGATTTCCAGAGACTACACCTAATAGAGCATCCATAGGATCATGAAATATTCTGTTATCCATCAAATACATTTGTATAGGAATATTCATTCATTCTCTAAAATATCCTTTTACCATAATTTGGATTCCTCCTATCACAATATTTTTTAATCTTTCTCTAGTGGATTTATTTATTTTTGCTAAATCTCGATTAACCCATTCTCTAGTGATTAGAGGTATAGTAGTATTGCCTTTAACATTTTCGATATTAATAGGTACTTCATCATATTTTGCAATGTAAATTGTTTTGTTAAACCAAGATATTATTGGTCTTACAAAAACGTCTCTATCTCTTAAAGATATTTGTTTTTCTTTTATTGCTCCATATTTTTCTTCATCAAATACTACTGTTTGTGAAGTCCCTTCTTCATTATCTAAGGTAGTTTCCATAGTACCAATGATTTCTTGATTCATATAAATTTGTTCAAATTCTGGTTCTTCAATTTCTTCTATATCTAGCTCATAAATTGAGTCTGTTTCAGATAATTCATCTAAATTTTCGATTATCTCATAGTCTGAGTCAGATTCTATTTCTTCCATTATTCTAATGGCTTTAACATTTTCTCTTTTATTTCTATTAGGACAGTTGGGAGATATGTGCCCTATTTCATTACATGTAAAACATTTGCATTTTTTATAAAATTCTTCCTTAGATTTCTTCTGAAGTTTTGGTTATATTCATTTTTCTAAGGTTTTTTCTTCTTAAAATACTTCTTATGGCTCTTAAATCCTTTGTTTCTCTTCCAGGGTTTAAGATATTTCTTAAATTTCTTTTTATAATATGGTTTCCTAGGTGGTTGGTGACAACTAAATTGTGGTACTGCTGCTATCTCTCCATAGAAACATAAACTTGCTTTCTTACCATGTTTCCTAAATAGGTGTTGATACATAGATTTTCTACACCATTCTGATATTTTTCTTTTAGCGAATGAAGTTCTCATTCCTAAGGTATCAGCTCTATGATTAGGATCTTGTCATTCTATTTTATTCAAATAAGTTTGGTAATCTTCAAATAATTTCTGACCCCATGGCCAAGACAGTTTAAGAAAATATCTATTAAGTAGTTTTTTATCTTTTTCTGATAGATTCCATTCTTTTATGGATTTAGATGCTTTGATGTATATCTTTTCGAATTTCTTAGTATATTCGTTTAATTCACACATATCACAGATTTTTAATAATTTCATTTCTCTTTCTGCTTGTAAGGCTTCTTGAGTGATCATATCTATTTTAGTTTCTGGTATAACTTCTCCTAAGAGTAAGTGTCTAAAGAAATTTTCCATTCGTTTTAAAATTTCCTTAAAGTTTTCAGCATCTAAGCTTTCATTGCTATCTATAATAGTTGTAGATTTTTCTCCATATTTAATTTGATTCTTAGTTTTTTCAGAAGTTCTTCTCCAGATATCTGAAGTGATTCCTCTAAAGGTGTAGATTATAAAGTTGTATGCTTGAGTTGTATTCCATTTATGAAAAGCAACCGCTAAATCAGTAGTTTTTGCCCATGAGTCGATAATTTCACTTTTATTATTGCTATCATCAATATCTAACCATATTCCTGTTGTAGGAATTTGTTCAGTAAATAATTTAACTGGATTATTATCCTTAAGGTGTATAGGCTTGGTTGATGTAGTTCTAACTCCTTTTCTAAAATTGTACTTTTCTCGTTCTTCTATTATTCCATGTTCTTTCATCCATTCCAGTCATCAGGCTCGACTTGAGTCCAATCATTACTTGTTTCCCCAACTAATGTTTGTGTTTCAACTTGTTGATTTAAAAGTGGAGTATTAATTTCAGTTGTTTCTTCTTTAGGTGGATCGTTCATATAAATATTCTCAGTTTGAATAGCTAATTGTTCTAGATTCTGTTTATAAGCTTCTAATTCTTCCCCTGTGGCTTCATAGAATTTAATTTCTAATTCTTTTATAACATATGCCGATAAAGGTGATTCAATTGAAGTATAAGAATCCTTAAATTTAGATTCTTTAAATTTAGATTCAATTTGTTTATATAGAATTTTTGGTCTTATTTTAATATTGCCATTCACAATTTCCAAATTAGACTCGATATTTCTTATATGAGTTAAAACATCTTGATTTAAAATATCCGTTTCTCCTAAATGTTGAGCAAAATTATTATATTGTTCTAAAAATTGATTTATAATAATATCTTCTTCTTCATTTTCAGAAAATTCATCTACTAATATTTGTAATCTTTTATTTTTTATTTCTACTAAATGTTGAGAACTATTTACTTGTTTTATCTCTTCACTTAGAGATTTATATTTAATATTTAAATTTGTTGCTAATTCTTGTAATTTAATTCGATTAGTATTAGTTAAAATATTAATATTTTGTAATTCTTCTAAAATCATTTTATCTTTTCTATTCATTTTAAAAATTTTCTTTAGTTTCGTTACTAAGTTCTGATACCAATTGTGGGTGAAAAAAGCTGAAAATAGTTAAAATATAAGACTAAGGGTATGATAGACATTTAATTCATAAAATGACAAAAGACTGTGAAACTTAATGTAAAAAGGACTCTGAGAGAAGCATAATTCTTGCCAATTACCATCAAAATAATCCATTCTTTTTCCTCTAAACTACATTCGAATATTTGATTAGAAGTTGGGAAAATGCCTTTAGAAGATTCAACATCGATGAAGAAAGAGGAAGTTCAAGAATCAGGATGAAGATGAAGATGAAGAACGGAGCATAACATCAACTTTTGGAAACCACAAGAAGAAATAAGCCAATAACAGCAATAACCCCCCAAAATCCCATAATAAAGTCAAGAGAGAAGAAAAAATTGAAATACTAGTATATGTGCAGGAAAGTGAAAGAAAGAAGAAAAGAAATTTAGATTTTAGACATACCCAAATGCCAAAACAGTATGAAAATTGAAAAAGGAGCAGAGAAATAGAGAGGTAGATTGTTGATGGTGAATCTGTGTTGACAGCCACCACATCAGCTCCGACCTCCACAGTCGTCCTTCCGTCTAGGTTTTGACGTTGATTTCTCAAGCTTTTGGTCTGGACTCTCAACTCTGGAGGTTTTGAACTTTTGATGGCTTAGGCATAGTGGATTTATTAAAAATAAATAAATAAAGGAGGAGGAAAAAAATTGGGCCCCCTAAAAAGCTGGGCCTAAGGCGGAGGCCTCTTGGGCCTCTCCTGAGGTCCGGCCCCAGGTAAATTGAAAACGTCGAACTGAATTGTGGGTTATAAATATGAAGATGATGAGATAATGGTTGAAGGAGATTCATATTACGTTGAATTTTTGTTCATTCACTCTACTCCCCACATATGTTATCGTACCTCGGGACGTAAAGATATCCCCTTAATGTAAAGCAGACCAACCTTTTCCAAAAAGCGATTCATACCATAAATATAATAAATATTCATAAATTCAATTTATTTCTCGATTTAATTTTAATAATATCCAACCGTTACATTATTTTTCTAGTACGATAATGCCTTCTATGTTTATAAGATGTTATTAGTACTAGAGATTTGAATTTTAAAATTATGGACGCATTTCCTCATTCATAAATGAACCTATAAATATAACAAGAGTATACAAAATATCCTAAAAACTGTTGTTATTGTAAACACTTCCTAAGCCTAAAATTTACAGCTGAGAAAATCTTGTAAATTATTGATTAAGTAAACGGAACAGGTGCTAAAACTAAGGATAATAACCCTCTACTAATTAGACATGTTTTGCAATTAATCAAATTGATTAAATCAAAATTCTTGAATTTCCTTCCATTGTTGCCCCAATTTTGTTTTAATTCTAGCACACTATATACACAAGCAAGTACTCTTTAACATACTTTGCCTCGGTTTGATTGCCATTATTCTTAAAAAAATATTGTTTTAAATAGTGATTTTTACGAAAATGTGTTGTTAAAAAGTAGGGAAATATTTTGGGTTTACGCGCAAAATATTTCATTGTGTAAATGTATGGTCGAAAATGAGTATGTTAAAAAAAAATTAAATAATGCCTTGTCACACAGGTACTTAGCTTCGGAACAACCAGAAAACCAAAGGGCTTATTTTTTCTTCCTTTTTCTGAAGAGATTTGCATTCCTTTCGCTGATAACTACAACTAAATCTCGATTATTGTTCCGAAATTTCCAGCATTCCGAAAACTTTATGCATTGAGAGTCACAGACTCACAGGGAGCATGCCGATGAAACTTTCAAGTTGATTATGCTATTTGAACGGTCATTCTTCCAAGATTCCAACACAACATGAACAAGTTCAGCTCAGGTTTATAAGTAATGTTGCTCCCAGGGCACATCTCTAAGTGGTAAAGGGAAAAGTGGAAAAACTCCAACTTTGCTTGAGGCTGTCGCGTCAAGGGTTCAAATACTGAAATATGGATTTGATCATTGGGTAAGTGTAAATGTACAAGCAGTCTTCCACCCTGTACCCTTGAAGGCATAACCCGCGATTTACCTCCTTCACCAAAGCCCAAGGCAGAGCAAGTAGGGACCGCTAAGGATGCGGTTCATCCTTTATAAGTAACGTTAATCATCCCTAGTGGGGATGAAAACAGAGTTTATGTGACTTTAAATGATAGATTAAATGAAAAGTGAAATTAAATGACTTATTTAATTTCACATATCATTTAATACTACATTGACGCCACGTAATCTGTGTTTTCATCCCCAGTGAGAATAAATTTTCAACTTTCATTAAGCTGGAAATAATTGTACAACTTACACTAATAACAAGGTCTTCTTAGTTTAGTGCATTGTAGATTCTTACGAAAGACCGTCTACGTAAATTGTCAAACTCCAAGCATAACTCGTATTTGATTATCATATTACATTACATGAACTTCACAAAATTGCATGTAATTGTTGAAGTTTTATTAGCCTAGTACAATAACGACCAACAGCTCATAACTTGAAATGGTGCTTCGCCCCACTTCAAACTCGGCTAACACGAGGGAAAAGAAACCAATATTTTACTCTTTTACCCGCTAAATTTAGTAAAGAATCTAGTCTAAGCTCCGAGTGTCTGGAGTCTAGCCGATGATGTAGTTTGGTAGTGTTTGATCCTCGTCTTACCACTGCAGCTGCTTCTTATTCGTGAAGAAATCTTAGCTAACGCTTCCTCCCTTTGGGGGCGGTTGGCATATAGTATCCACAGAGCAAGACTAAGCATGACCCCTACTGAGATGAGGGCTAGTCCGGCATTTAAAGTCCGAAGAGAGTGCTTTAATGGAGGACAATAAAAAAAGGCGATTTCTCGGAATGTATCTCGTACAAAGTCACAGTTCTGGAGACTCAGTAATAGCGGGGTATAATGTTCAAGAGCGTAACTAATGTTTAGAGCCGCCACCAACTCCCGGTACATTTGTGGAGTCAATCTTCCAACGCTGGTGCAGAATCCAGAAGCTGAAACCTTGCAAGTATAATTTTGCCAAACCTGTATCCACAAAAAATAAAAAATAAAAGAATCGGTCAGATTTCCGCAAAGAATCTCTCTCCTTCAACAAAGATTTACTTCCTCATGGAAAAAATATCAGTCAACAAAGGGAAAGAAGAATGAAAAATAACCCAGAACTAGAAGCCCCAGATAAAAGCAAAAATGTTGCTGAATCAGCTTTGCAAATTTGGTCGAAGACTAGGCACATAACCAACTTTGAATGATGAAACTCGTTCAAAATAAAGAAGCACAATACTCGTATGATATGATTACTAAACGGTGCTATAATTTCAAAATCATAGAGTTGAAGTGGAAAGATCTATTTGTCCAAATCATACTATATGCATTTCACAAAAATGCCATTTCCATTCTTTTAATTACAGGTTATCTACAGTTGTATAAAGTTCCGGCAGTCTCTTACAAATGAAATAATGCTTCTATACATGACACTACTATCCATGCAGGTTTACTGGCATATCAATCTTCAACATAAAGGTCAATTTCAACTTGTGATATTAAATGTTTTCCAAGAAGTTAAGAGATATAAAGTTAGACTGCATACCATGGAAGCATTTGCCATTGTAACTTCTTCAGCTGTACACTGGCGATCTTGCAGCTGTGAGTCGTACGGATAGCAAAGATGAGGAATTGCTGGGCCCGATTGATTGAAATAATAAGGAACTGCCTGGGGAGGTGGGTTTGCATTGGCAGCAGAGTCTATGTATTGATTGACAATATTTACAATATCATTGATCACTTGTTTACTCTTAAATAACGTCTGATTTGTGGTTCTTTGGTCCACACAAGGAAGGATATTGCTGAGGGCAGTTTCTGCATGAGGATTTTCCACCCATTCTCCCATGGCCATGCAAGTGTCTGAAATTGCACTACGACATACAAGATCAATATGTTCATTAAACAAGAAGCTTTTCTATTAAACAAAATAGTGTATTCTTTCATAATTGAATTCCTTAGGATCACTGCTGCTCTGGAATTCAAATTATCAGAAATTTTATTTACTTACATTTGAACCTTTTTTTTCACATATGCGGAAAAATAGTGAGCTTGCATGTTAATGAACTCTATAGAAGAGTTATCTATTGCAATAATACTCTTACCGATCTATTACCAAGTAGATCCACGCTGGGAGAATTCTTTTTCATAATCTAAACTAAAAAAATATATATGCATATTTTTGGATGATCATAATCCACCCGACCAAATTTTCTTGTGTGTCACCGATTGACGAAATTCAAGAACTAATCAATTTTAGAAAATGAATGCCCATATTACACAAACAGTGAAATTTGAGAATTCTGTCATCATTTCGGCAAAATAAAAGGTCTTTAAGAAGAAAATTTAAATGAGGCTCCCCATGAATAGTCAATATTGTCTTTCTACTATTTCCCTGATACCAAAACAAGGACATGGTTGAAAGAGAATACAAAGAGCCAACTCATAGGTAAAAGCCCAAAAAGTATGAAAAAGAAGCATAAAGTGATACAATGCAAATAAAATAGTGATATGGTATCTAGAAAACACATAAAAAAGAACCAGATGATCAGACAGAAATCATGATCATTTAAAGAGTTGCAGTTTTGCCCAAGGTAAGAAAACAAATTGAATCTAGTGTATGAATAATTTACTAAAAAAATGTGCATCATAAAAATAAAGGTGGTTTATGTCAACATAAAGAATCTCACTTGTTCAGGATGATAAAAACTCCGCACAGGATAAATGTAACTGCCACGAGCAACCATCCACTAATAATAAATCTGCATCAATATGATGAAATGTCAGAAAATCGAGGAGTGAACTAACAAAAGGCAATTTTGTTAAAACCAGAATAATCATTAGCTCTAAGAAAAAATAAATAATGAACTACCAACTAAATAACCTTAAAGAGAAACTTACACACATATTGCGTGTTGATGACCTAGGATAGACAGAACTGCCCCAAAATAACAACACAATCAGCAACAGAGAACACATTATTCTAGTTAAAGAATATGGGATGATCTAACAATGCATACCGAGGCCCAGAAGAGATATGAGAAGCATCACTGCGGAAACAGTGATAAGTGCTGATCTCCTGCAACAATATATTTGGTTATTGACATTACATTATGAATGAATTAGTCGAAATCAATTAAAATTCAATCAAGGTACAAATAACCATACACAGTATTGAAGACTCGTCGCGTTTTGCTAGAGTTTTCATTTGTCTTTTGCTCCAATGTATTTGCTGCAGTATTGAGGTCCACATTTAACCGGTCAATATCATTCATTACATCTGAAGGAAGAAAAACTTGGGCCACACTGACAGTTTTCGCAAGTGACAAATATGTGGTCACATTTCTTAGTGTTTGCACTGTGTAGTCCGATTGATTTACAACATAGTTGAGAGTGTGTAATGCTTCCCCATGAAAATCGTCCTGCCCAACAGAAAGAAGAATACATCCAATCCTGGTGACAAAAAAGTGGATGGTATTAGCCTGAGCACATAACTAGAAAAAGATATAATACATTGCCTTTCTTCGAACTGCAAATCAAAGTAAAAAATAAATGAAATAACAGCCATTAATCCATGATGGGGCCAAAAGCCAGTACATTTCACAACTCAAAAATGGGGAAGATGATATGTCATATATCATAAATACAGACTTGAGATAATATTTAATCTAGTAGTGATATTAGGATACAGATCTAACCACTCTAAAGTTGATAATCATCATGAATCTTCTTGAGTCGGTGAAGTAATATTAGCCAAATAACCTTAAGCAAGTTGCTCTATCCATAATGGACCGAGGAATTAACATGCTATTGTTGTTACAGTTTAACTGCATCCTCAGTAAGAGAGCATTGAACTGTAAATTACTTAGAATTGGCTATCATTCTGAATTCATTTGCATTTCAAAATGCTAGCAATAAAACAAAGGTAATGAAATTCACATACACCGTAATCACAGTGAATATTAATTGATAAAAAATCTAGTCGAAACTCACTAAATAATCATGGAAGAGACATTGAACTATAGAGACATTTAATAAGGAAGGCTATGAGTTTAGGCTTTACGCTGCAGCACTTGTAAAGATAATAAGCATTATCAGACAAATCCTCAAAGACCAGCTTGATTCTTTTCCTTTCATGTTTATTTTCCATCCACATAGACGATGCACCACAAGAGCCAGCCCAAACGAAACAAACCATAGGACTGCAAGAATAAAAGCTCCTGCACCTGTAAATCCTACAGACTGAACACAACTGTCATAATCTTGATGAAAATATATTATGCAAGATTCTTATCTTTGTCATGAAATACAACGAATATTTAACCCCAGTAGAACTTAAACAGACAAAACCCACTGGTTTGGGTAGATATTCAAGAGATCAGAATTTAAGCGTAGCAAATATTGCACTTGAAACAACATGCCTTGTGTTCTACCTAGAAAACAAATATATTTCAATGAACATCTATCTTAATAAGCCACAAACTTCCAAAAATCAGCTTTACAAGATGCCTTATTATAGTCTCACAGGGACTTGAGTTACACATTTGCTTTACAGAATTTCTGAAAGCATAGTTCACTTGAACAAGAAACCATTTTATCCACAACCAAACACGATGGCCCAGTCATTAAAAGTAAAGTTTTGTCATTTTCAACAACAAAAACCTTTTTCCATTTACATTTGTTAAATAAAATTGTGAATGTTTGTGATATGGATACTGAATGAAACAAGAATACTCTTTCAACATTAAAGTTACATGGTCATAGCAAGACATGAACAAATAAACTCAACCTTCAAAAAGAAGGAAGAGGGGGGAGCAACCCAAGCACACCAATTTAATACACGTTGAGGGGACTAATAAAAAATGCATCCCGTAATTCTTAACTTCATCTGTCAGATATCACACAAGTAATTTCTGAAAACAATTTCAAACCAATCCCTAGTATAACCATCACATTAACAGAAACTGCAGATCAATATCATATCTGGCTATACATTTACTAGATAATTAAAAAAACACAAAAAGAAAGAAAGCAAAAATTGATGGTAAAAGCAAGAAGAATAGAGCTTACAGCCCAGTAATGTTTATTGGCAATATCCCATCCACCTCTGTACTTGTGAAAACCAGAAAGAATGTCAGGCCTCTTTGTCCTGTTCTTTGCCAATACAAGTGTGCTAACAAGGCTGGCAGGGCCTGGAGCTTCTGCAGTAGAACTCAGTATTTCATCCTTCCATGACCCCATATTTTGTTCTCCTACACGAATGTTTCGTATGAAAAAAAAAAAAGACTTTAAGATCTATATAGAAAAAAATGCAACATATGCACTTAAAGATAAAGAGACCATAACAACTTCATTCTTTTAACCGGATATGAACGAGAAATTAACAAACCATAGAACAGGATCACTTGAAATATAAAAATCACTCCTAAAGGATATAAAAATCAGATCTTGAATTACCAAATCAAGCACAGAAAAATAATGCCCAAGTTTTCCATTTTTCCAAGAACAATAACTGCTATTATAAAAGAAGACAATCAAAATTTTCACAGCCCAAAACTAACATAATTACGCATCCCCTTAAAATTTTAGCCTTAATGAATATCACAAACAAACAAAAATCCAAGAAGCCGCATATCACCAAAAAATATGGAAGCCCAGTTGCCAAAAATACCAAGAAAAGCATAAATAAATCCAAGAACTTGCTATTATTACATTAACATGCCCAAAATCACCAAGAAAAAACCGATTCAATTCAATTATCAAGAATCACGAAAAGATTACTGAACCAGACCTAAGATGGACTTGAAAGGATCTCTGGAGTGGGAATGAGCAGTGCTGGAGTTCAAGAAAACAGAGAGAGCAATAGAGGCAACAAATAAGAACAAAATGGCCCTATTTTCCATCTTTTAGCAGCAAATCTCACAGTACGAATTGCATAGAGGGACACTGCAGGATCAGGAGACACCCCTCCTGATTAATATCAAATATCTCTTACTCTCGTATGACACAAGAATTTAAAGGATCTTCTGTTCATAACGTTTTGTTTGTCATTTACTTGTTCCGAAGGTTTGGTTTCACAAAAGCTGAAAATCTCAGTGAGACCCAGATACACAAAGATCTCTTCTTTTTGATGAGCAGATACCTAAAATTTCCACTAACAGAAATATATACACATGAATTATGTTTATATAATATTCACATGGGTAGGTGCAATTGGTGTGGAGGTGGGGTGGTTATGGCGGAAAATGGCGGGTGTGAATGTACTGATGGAGTGAGGGAATGAATAAGTAAAGCTAAAAGCAAAGCTGCATCTATGGATACCACTTGCCTTCGGAGTTTCGCACTTTTTCTCATCTCTACTTTATAGCAAATTTTGAGTATTTTTTTTTTATATCAAGGTATCCCAACTTACACCAGATTTTCATATTTTCGATATTTTTATTTCTTATTTAATTTGACATGTGTTACTACAAATTATAAGAATTAAGAAGCACTGAATACTTTGAGATTTTCCCCACTTTTAATTGGATTGGTTTCGTTGGATGTAATTCAGAATCTATCACAAATATTAACTAATTAACTAAAGATTCTAAATTTCGATATAAAAATATTCTTATAATCCATAAATATTATGCGCGAGGATTGCAGCTATTTGAATCGGATCTTAACTGAACCAAATTAGCTCGTTCAACTCAATTCAATTTCAGTTAAAATTGATATAATTTTAGATCTTAAAATCGATAATCTAACGTTCTCATCCAATTCTCAATTTTAAGCTTCTCATTTCAAAATTACTTCTACTTAATCTCTCGATTTAATCATAATTATATAAATTTACATGAATTAATATTCAATAGAATAATTAAAACTTTGGTCGTCGAAAACAGAAAACATGAAGGAAAACTAAAAAAATTTACACAACAATTAATACTTTATAGTTTACTTTTGAGTTGTAATATAATAATTAAAATATAAATATTTCTCTAAATAGTCAAAAGAATAAAATATTTAGCCTCGCTTAAAAATTACTTATTTTAAAATAAATAATTTTGCAAGTGAAAATGTGAATTTGGATGAAATTTTCAATGCTCGTAATCATG
The DNA here is from genome assembly GCA_035079005.1 of Fraxinus americana. NCBI lineage: Eukaryota > Viridiplantae > Streptophyta > Magnoliopsida > Lamiales > Oleaceae > Fraxinus > Fraxinus americana. The sequence continues at coordinate 36,794,504 of CM068707.1, forward strand.
TTACTTTTTAGGATTTAACTCCTTTTTTGGCCCCCCACTACAAAAGAGCCTAGGGTACTTTTTTCTTTGAGGTAAATAACTTGTCCATTCGGAGAATAATTTGTTCTTTTCTGTAATGGGAAAATGTAAGATACAGGATCCTTTTTATTTTTATTTTTATTTTTATTTTTCATTTTTCATTTTTATTATTACTCCATCCGTCCCAATTATACAAGTCGAGTTTCCTTTTTCTCTTGTGCCAAATATATAGACATGTTTTTTAATGTAGAATATTTTGTTGTACTCATTTACCAATATACACTTATTAAATTTTTCCCACTTAATATACCAAACTTCTTGAAAATTCAAATTCTTTATTAATTTCAACAATAATTTAGTTTTATATACTGAAAATTAAATAGGGATAAATTAGGAAAGATCTTGACAAAAATTAATGACATTAAAGAAACTTTCTTAATCTGTGTGAAAAACGAAACACGTCTATATAATTGGGACGCATGGGGTATTATTTTTTTTGTGGAGTGAGTGGGAAAAGAGCAGGAATGGTTGGAAAAAGAAGAGGCAATTGTTGTGGTCTATAATAAATTAGCAAAAATTAGTTAATTAACCTACTATCCATAGAAAAATGGCCAGTTTTGGTGAACAATTAAAGTGTGAATTAGGTGCACTAAACAGTGAAGAAAAGTGGTTTATTAGAGGCCCCATTCCCAACATGAGATTCTTCATGTTTTGTTTGCAACTAATTGATGGGAACGGTGATGGCCATTCAAGTACATGCTTTAATTGTCATAATCTCTTATTTAACGTATATGGCTGATTTTTCTTTTTCATTTTTTTTTCTCACTCTTTTATTTAACTCCGTTTGAGTCACATTATTCTCCCAATAATACATTTTAAATAGTATTTTGATAAAAAATATGTTGTTAGAAAATAAGAAAACGTTTTGAATTTGTGTGTAATATCATTTTATTGAAAAATGTGTGTTTAAAAATAAGAGACAGAAAAATGTGTTTTAGAAGAATGGGTATGAAACATGGTAATAGTCATTTCTTTATTGAAAAGGTATTTGTTTTGTTCATTCACTAATATGTCCTTATTTAGTTTGCCTAGTTATAACCAATTCCTCTTAATTAATTTTGAAATTTTACAAATTTTAATTTATGTTCTTTAAATTATCTAAATACACACACACATTCCCTCTTATCTTATAGGATGGAGTTGTTATTAGGGCTGTAACAAAAAATCGTCAAACCGAAAAATTGAATCAAAATCGCAATTTCAAAACCGACGGTTTGGCACCATGTGGACTCGTCAACGAAATGGTTTTGAATCAAATCAAACCAGTCAAAAACGGTTTGATTTAGGTTTGAGAATTTTAATTACGGTTTAAAACCAAATCGGACCAGCAAAAAATATATAAAATAAAAAATAAAAAATTGAATTTTTTTGAAAATTTATCCAAAATTCCAATTTTGTAAATTCAATAATTTTATCATTTTGTTGGTATTTTGTCAATTTCTAATTTCCTGATAGTTATTATGATTTACGATCCGTCCAAATCCCAACCTAACATGCTATCCTATTTAAAAAAAAAAAAACGAACTCAAAATCTCTCAAACACAACCCTAATTCCTAACCTTCCATTTCTCTCTCTCTCTCTCTCTCTCTCTCTCTCTCTCTCTCTCTCTCGCTCCTGAATTTTCCTCAAATAGTCGGTAGTCTGCGGTCAGAATTTTCAGTTGCCAGTGATAGTCGTCAATAGTCTACGGTCAGTCACAATTGATAGCCTTCAATTTCGTTGAAAGATCGCGTGATTTTTTGTGAGCTGTGGGTTAGTTCTATGATTATTCTGTAATTTTAGTTACATAGTTGCGTGTTCTTGACTTCAATGTAGTGGATTAGTTTTTTAACTCTTCACTTTAATAATTTAGATTTTGGACTGCTTATTATCTTGATGGGTTGGTAATTGGTTAATGAAGTTAATTGGGCATTTGGGATTGGGGTAGTAAAATATATAGTTTTATTTTATTTATTTATTTGAGAAGCAAGATAGTTTAAAATTAAAAGGCATAAATAATTTTTTGCAATAATATGTTAAATTAAAAAAATATTAATGTAATATAATTTTTTTACTCTTTTTTCTTAAATATTTTGCCTTTTAACTTAACAATAATAAAAATTTAAAATTTTCAAACTGATAAAAATTTCACAATATATAATTATACGTGTATATAAACTTATATAAAAAAAATAAAATTTGTTGCCCTTACAATGTTGAGGTTCTTTGTGGTTGCTCATCACTCACAGGGCCGCCTCTAGTTGTTCCAAGTGACACCAAAAGAAGGTTCAGTTGGTATCTGCTAAGTTTTTTTAAAGATATTTTAGGTATTATTATGCAAAATAAAATAAGAAGGCAAGTGAAGTGACTCCCCCAACCAATCTTTACACGTATTTTTTAACAATCCAAACAGCTGTTTAAAATTAAAATATTTTAATAATCCAAACAGGCGTTACAAATATTTGTGGAGAGGGCCGAAGAGACTACTTTGGAGAAGTACATGAAGTAATAAATGGAATATATATTAGATTGTAATGGTAGGAGCAGCAAACTCAAATTCGTTTAGTGGTAGAGTAGTCGCTATTAATTGATTAGTAATAGATTCGAATCCTTCGGAACATTTGATTCATTATGAATCTCAGAAGTTTTCGCAATTCAATCATAAATGATGGGATCGTCAAAGATTCAACCCAAGTATTTTTTAACTACTTTTGCTGCATTTTAGCAGAGGCAAACATGATCTTCTTCTAATCAAATGCTCGACTCTGTATATATCAAAATCGTGTTATGCTCATTTTCATATTTCTACTAAGATGTATTGCAACAAGGGGAGATGCAGTACAACTTTAAAAGTTTAAAATCTAGGCCCTGTTTGGTACACATTATTTTTTTCATTATCATTCTTCTACTTATTTTCAACCATACATTCTTCAATAAAATAATATTTTCCATCACATCAATAATTTTTCCTTCATTTTTAACCACACATTCTCCATCAATTTACTATTCAATAACATATTCTTTCAAAAGAATGTATCTCAAACACACTCCTAGATTTTCAGATTAATTATTTATGAAAATGCAGTATTAGTCCAATAGTTCATCAATTTGTCGGAACTAACTCGTGAAGTGATTGATACGTGAGTATTTACTTATGAATGGCAACGAGTCAACAAATTTTATCTTTAAAAAAAAATAAAATTGACATATGACCTATGGGGTGAAGCAAGTCGAGCCGACTTCCAAGATGGTTGTCATTGTTAAAAAAAATGTGAATTTTAGATTAAGCCCATGTTTGGTACACATTAAAAATTTCATTCTCATTCTTCTACTCATTTTTAACCACACATTCTTCAATAAAATAACATTTTCCATCACATCAATAACTTTTCCTTCTTTTTCAACCACAAATTCTCCATTAATCTACTATTTCAGAATACATTCTTTCAAAATAATGTGGGCCAAACACACCCTAAGACTACCAAATGGCCGTTTGAAATAGATTTAATGTCTTCATATAAACTTTTTTCGAGTGTCATATATGATCCTTTATAATAATAATTTTTTTCTGCTTATTCTACGTGTTCTATAATTAAGTTAGTCGCGCACTAGTTAGATGGATCTTTATCGTGCTAGAAGCCTTATTGCTTATTGCCAAGTTGATTGACTTATAGTGCTCTCTTTCACATGAGGGGACTATTCTTTGCTTCGTTCAATCCTCTCCTGCCATTGATCTTGCCAAATCTGATCTGTGAGGCCTTCAATTGTGCTAATGTTATCTTCCCATGTAATGAATATCTTATAATTTTTATTGATGGTTATGCAAAATTCTATTTAATTTATAGGTTTAAGATCCTCACTTTTACCAAAAGGAAAAAATAAAATAAAAAAGTAGTGTAAATTCGACTTTGCCTTGTGATAAGAAAAAGAAAGAATAAGATGATAGATGAGGAAAACCAAAGATGCACGTAACGCTAAAGTCGCTATCAATTGCTTTCATTTTCATGGCCGAAAGCAAATTACGGCACCTTTCTTTTTTCTTCGCCTTTGATGGCGCAATCTGTTGATTATTGATCTGCAACAAAATTATTTATTCAATATGTTTACATCAGCCATCATGTGGCACATGAACATTATGTATGGGAAATGTATGCAATAAATAAAATATTATTGATTATGCTGGATATTTCTTCTACGTAAGGTAGAAATTTGTTTTATTATTAAAATACGTAAAGTTCATTTATTTGAGCTCTACATATATATGTTGGAATTTGATTAAAAGAGATGAAAATTGGTTAAGTGTAAAATCAAGAAAAATGTAAAAAGTGACTTTTTTGTGAACTTTGGTCAAATATTCGAATTGATCCGATAATTAAATTATGAAAATAAATAGACTATTTGTCCTACTCGTTGAGTATATGATCCTAGCATATTTGAAATCTCGAAATCAATTTCGAATGAATGAGAAATTGAAATTCAAAGTTGAAAGGAAAAAAATCGATTTTCAACACCTATGATCGCCGCTCGAGCGGCAGCCCAACTCCGACGAGCGACAGGGTTTCTGTTTTTGGCACTCAAGCGGCAAGCTAGCGATAGGCGAGCGAGTGAGAGAGGTGCGTCCTTTCATGAAGGTTGTTGAGTTTTGGGGCATGTCTCTCCATTCACACCCCTCATCTTCTATAAATTGAAACTCTTGGATGTCATTTAGAAATTTCAATTCTTATTCTTGAGTCTTGTATGAAAAATTCTTACAAAAACTCTCCTAAGCTTTGTATTCAAAATCATTATTTGTAGAGAGAATAATCCATTCAAGTTCGTCGTTGCCTCGTAGATAGAAGTGCTTCTACTAAAAGGAAGTAATCAGTTGTATTTTGGGAGACAAGTGCTATTACTCTGTTAACACCGTTGAGGGGCAAATTTGTTTTGACGAAAGTGTACTATCACTCGCATCGAATATCCAATTCGCATCACAATATTCTTTTAATACTACAGGTTATTTTGTGAAGTGTAATCCAAAAGTAAATGTATGTTTCAAATACCCAAAAACCCTAGTCAAAGTTTTTCAATGATCATAGTTTGGATTACTCGTGAATCTACTAAATTTACTCACAACAAATGCTATATCTGGTTGAGTGTAGTTTGTAATGTACATTAGACTTCTTATAAATCGTGAATACTTTAGTTACGACACCGGTTCACCCATATTCTTGACTAAGTGTAGATTTAAGTCAATAGAGGTTATGTATTACCATTGATGGGGCAGCTGTGTCGTGGAAGTCTGCAGAGAAAACTTGCATAACTAACGATGGAGTTGGAGTTTGTTACTTTGACGAAACAGATTAAGAAGCAAAATGACTTCGTCACTTTTTGGAAAACATTTCATGTTGGCCGCAATAGGTATACGTTGTGATAGTGAATCGACTATTGGAATGACGTAAAGCAGCATATATAATGGTAAATCTAGACATACGTCGTAGGCAAGTGGATGGAGAGGTGATCAAGATTTGTTAACAACTTAATCCTATCAAATGTTGGGATCAGCCATTGTAATTTATAAAAGATTTATGTGTCGAAAGTAAATGAAATTTGTAGGCATTTAAGATGTAAAAATAACTAGTTATTGGATAAGTAAGCTTTTTTTTTTTTTTTCCTTTTGAATTTGGATAATTAAGCTTGTTAACGACGTCATATGAATAAAATAATCAATATTGTATGGATTGGTGAAGAAATCCAAAAAGGTGCGTAATGCAAAGAAATTGAACTTTTTTTTTTTTTTTTTGGCTCTTCATTTACGACGTCTTCGCCTTAGATTTCGCTATCGTTTGACTAATCTACAAGAAGAAAGTATTAAAATTTTTGTATAGGAAATATTTGCATCTAAGTGGCCACGTGTAAGCAAAAAAGAAGCGTAAAGCAAGAGTTACAAATAGCACATAAAAGTACACATAAAGTAACAAAGGATGCCAATATATATTTTGAATTCATTTTCTGCAAATGAACTCCAAGTATATGTTCTACGTAATCGTTTCATGGAATCAAGATCCGATACTAGTTGTTATGTTTTCGGAAAAAACAAGACTTGAAATCTAAGGGTCCTTTTAATTGCAATGGTGAAAAATAGGTGGAAAGAAAATAAATTTCAGGGAAAATAATTGCCTATAAATTATTTTTGCACTGAATTGTTAATTAAGTGTGTTTGATTGGTATAATTTTCCATCCGAAAATTTTTAAAATTTTATGTCCGTTTGACTTTATTTTATATGAAAATTGTCCATTAAAGTGATAATTTTTTTCACAATTGGTTATAAAATTTGTTTCCATTATCAAAAAGTAAAAAAAGAAAAAAATTGTTTCCTAAAAAACCTTTTTTTTTATCGAAATTTAGTATTCGTTTGACTTTGTTTTATATAAAAATTGTCTATTAAAGTGAATTTTTTTTTACAATTAGTCATGGCATTTGTTTCCATCGTTAAAAAAAAAAAAATGGAACCAGCCGCCTGGAAAATCTTCCTCAAAATCAAGAAAATTGTCTATTAAAGTGAAATTTTTTTTACAATTAGTCATGACATTTGTTTCTATTGTTAAATAAAAAAAAATGAAACCAGCCGCTAGGAAAATCTTCCCCAAAATCAAGCAAAAGAGGCTCGTGAGCTTCTCCCCTAGAAAATGTTTTACCAACAGAATTTTACACATCAAACACCTCATTTGGCTAGAAAAGGATATAAAATTTCAAGTTCCAAGGAAAATAAAGCAAATCAAACAGGACCTAATAGTCTTGGAATTCTAGCGATATTAAATCAACTCTTTTTTTTTTTTTTTGTAGTAAATCATATTATACGAATTGTATTACGCTTAAAGTGACCATATTTCAATTTAATTTTTTTCAATTTTCAATATGTTCATTTATCGGTGTATATTCTCAATTCTGATTCTGTGCTTTACATGTCCTACGTTCCTTACCACAAAACATATCACGTCCAATAATTGTTCCATGTAGTTAACCTTTCAAGGATCTTTGGGAAACTCAAAACTATAGCAGCTCTTTTATTGTTTACCAATTAGCTGTAATTCTACATGTTACATTATCTTCTTTCAATCAATATAAATACTTGAATGATAACTTTTTTGTGACATGATGATTACTCTACAGTGTCTTGATTCATGCTACTACTAAATGAGGTTGTGTTATCTTGGTTCTAAATAACCTAAATCATAGGTTTTCATACTACTTTAAAGCTCTAAATTATGACATCAACTAACATTACATTCATAAGTTCATGTGGGACTAAAGTGAAAAGATAAACAATAATGCTAAATGTACATTTATTGGATTATATTGAGAATTACATCTCCTTAGTTTTCAAAAATTTGTGGGTGGAAAAAGTGTTTTTTTAAACTGTTTAATGGTGTGTTGCCACATGTAACAATGTAAGCAATTATGTAAAAGATGATGTACATAAAGATAAATACTGAATATAGTACCAGATGCAAATAATTAGTGATATGAACTTCTCAACTGCTGCAGTGATAGTTCTTCATTTTTCTCCTAGAACACTTTCTTCATTAGGAGCCTATCAGATAAATACAAGGCAATGTTTACTTATTTAGTTAGTGCAATGGTTAAAATCTCTCAATTCAATAGTATTGTTGTCGAAAATTCGACTACCCCAATCAAAAGAACAAATAAAAAGAATAAAAAATAAAAGTAGAAGATGAAGATGAAGCGAGATATGCCAAGTCAAATCTCCTTAAGACAGATTTCGCCCCCCAACAACGTGCAAACGGGATTATGGATGTCTGTCTCCCAAGATACACCGCTTCTTCCAAAGTCGATATTGCACAATAATATTGTCGATCAAACCAAAGAATGAACGTACTCGAAAGGAATAACAACGAAAATATTGAAGGTATTTTTGCAGAATATGGAGAGAGAAAGAATTTAGAAATCAATAATATATTAATTGATTTGGTGTACAAAAAATGAATCTGAAGGTCTCTATTTATAGATATTGAAATGTCTCATTGAATGGGTGTGTGACATTTCAGGAATTAGTGCACCACTTGGTCCGATACGTTCTAGCCATTGGATCGCACCGTTTCATGATCTGACGGTCCAGATTAAACTATGAAGTGTAGTGTCCATTCTTCATGCATATTCACCAATTTCTGAACAGTCGCCGCCATGTAGATGCCACTCATGCGTCCAACTGAACCAACTACCACGCAAAACTAAGTGATGCAACATGTTACGTGTGTGCCACCTAGGATGCAAACTCATCGAGCCTCCCGCTTCCATGTCATCGAACCATGAGTCCATTTCTGAAAACTTTAAGGCTCCACAGCTCCTTGCGAAGTGCAAAGTGCGCCTCTAAAGCGCCCAATACGAACTTTGCGACATGCGCGGGCCGAGGCAGGGATCGAGACCGGGGACGAGGCGAGGCGCGACGCGAGTGGTGCGAAGCACCACTCTAGTGATGGCTAGTTTGCTAGCTTTTGGCTGGCCAAAGTTAGCTAAGTTGTAGATCACTTATTAAATTATAGCTTGTACACACATCCCACTATATAAACAAGTCTTTTTTCTTGTAAACTTTCGATGTGGGATTCCTTACCATATATAAGACACTTAAAATTTGGTTTATCAACTTATGGGCCTATATTGGAGACTTTTCCAATTCACCTAAGTTAATTATAATGGCCCACATAATTAAATATCACATTTAATTATTTAACACTTTATCAATTAATTCCAACAATCCCCACATGAATGGAAGAAGTCGACTCAAATCAAGAAAGAAGAAAGAAAAGTACTATCTGAAAGATAACGCATCAAGATAGATAACTTTTGCTTTGAACCTTCTTTAATAAGAATCTATCGAACTCATTTGGTTAATCAGTGAACGCAACGTTTTGAACTGTCAACCGTTATTGCAAGCTCAGACAATAGACTAAACACGTTATTTATCATATCAAAATTTGTTTCTCTATTGTGTTCATTATTTTGGCCCTGAACTACTTGGGTTCGCGAGTGCTTTAGAGAATTCACTTAAGTAAATTCTCAAAGAATTGGCTAAGTTCGCACTTACATAGGTGATGTTCTATAAGAATACCCTTTTTTATAGTTATCATTAAAAGCAACGCTTATCCTTAAACTTCATATACAGCATTTTTTGCATCATAGAAATGGGAAAGAGTTAACTCCTAAGTGTTCTTATCGAGTCATTCATAATCAATTTTCCTATTGAACTTAGTCCGTGAGATCTCCAGTTGTCAGGTTAGGTTTCTACTAAGATGACTTATTGGGTTTTGGGCTTTATACCAATTTCCCTCGATGCGTAGTCTATACGCTCTCTAGATAACCCTTTAGTAAACGGATCTGATAGGTTTTCTTTTGACTTAACAAAATCAATTGATATTGTTCCATTTGATAGCAACTGCCGAACGGTATTATGTCTACAACGGATATGTCTCGACTTACCGTTATACACAAAATTTTCAGCCCTAGCTATGCTTGCCTGGTTATCGCAATGAATACAAATAGCTGATATAGGCTTTGGCCATATAGGAATATCTTCTACGAAATATCTTAACCATTCTGCTTCCTCTCCCACTTTATCTAAAGCAATAAACTCAGATTCCATAGTAGATCAAGTTATACATGTTTGCTTAGAAGATTTCCATGATATAGCGCCACCACCGAGAGTAAATACATAGCCACTGGTAGACTTAGACTCTTCTGTATCTGATATCCAATTGGCATCACTATATCCTTCAATTAATGGAGGATATTTTCTATAACATAATGAATACTCTCTGATCCGTTTCAAGTATCCCAAAACTCTAAGTAATGCATCCCAATGTTGATCACTTGGGTTACTTGTATAACGACTGAACTTACTTACCGAGTATGGTCTTGTACAAATTCATTAAGTACATTACACTACCAATAATTTGAGAATATTCTAACTGTTGTTTTCCATTTTCACTATTTTTGTGTAGAACTACATGAGGAAGAAATCAGTTACTCGTTTCTTTAATATTATGAGTCTTAAACATCTCAATTATTTTATCAATATAATGGGTTTGAGACAAGAATATTCCATCTGATGTTCTAGATATCTTCATTCCTAGAGTCAAGTCTACTTCACTCATATCTTTCATGTCAAAATTATTGGTAAGCATATTCTTTGTTCTATTGATAATGTTTATATTAGTTCTTAATATAAGCATGTCATCAATATATAGACAGATGAGTACGTATCCCTTTTCGAATTTTTTCGAATATATGCATTTGTCACATCCATTTATGATAAAACCATTCCTAATCATGACGTTGTCAAACTTCTCGTGCCATTGTTTAGGAGTTTGCTTCAAACCGTATAAGAACTTAACAAGTTTATATACTTTGTTCTCTTATCCTTTTACTATGAAACCTTCTGATTGTTTCATATATATTTCTTCGTTTAATTCACCATTCAAAAATGCAATCTTAACATCCATTTGATGTATCTGTAAATTATATAAGGTTGCAATAACAATTAAAACCCGAATTAAAGTAATTCTAGTTACTGGAGAATATGTGTCAAAGAAATCAATTCCTTCTTTCTAACGATGTCCCTTTGCAACCAGTCGAGCCTTGTATTTATCGATTGAATCATCAACTCTTAACTTTCTTTTAAAGATCCATTTGCACCCTATTGGTTTAGTTCCCTTAGGAAGATCAACCAATTGCTAAATATTATTACTCATAATGGATACAATTTCACTATTTATAGCTTCCTTCCAGAATACAGATTCTGAACTAGTCATAGCTTTATTTGAGGCCTTTTCTCAATCATGAAAGATATAAAATCTGGACCAAAGGATTTGGCAGCTTTTGCTCTTTTACTCCTTCTTGGTTCAAGTTCTATATCATTTTCAAAAGCATTATCTCGTGTTCTCTGTTGAATATTCTCAACAATATTTCTTTTATTAGGGAACACTTCTTCAAAGAATTTAGCATCTCTAGATCCAATAATTGTATTGACATGAATGTCACTTATATCAGATTTATGTACAAGAAATCTGTACGCACTGCTATTTATTGTGTATCTGATAAAAATGCAATCAATAATTTTAGGACCTAACTTAATCCTTTTAGGAAGTGGAATAGCCACTTTAGCTAGGCACCCCCACACTTTTAAGTATTTGTAGGAATGCATTCTTCCTTTCCATATGCCATAAGGTATTGAACCAGTTTTCTTGTGGGGAACTCTATTCAAAATAAAGTTAGCAGTTAATACTGCTTCCCCCCATAAGTTTTGTGGTAATCCAGAACTTATAAGCACAGCATTAACCATATCTTTTAAAATTCTATTTTTCCTCTCAACAATCCCATCTTGCGGCAGAGTATAAGGGGCTATTGTTTGGTGAAAAATACCAAACTTAGCACATAATTCATTAAACATGGATGAATCATATTCTCTTCCTCTGTCGAACCTTAATGCCTTAATTGTTTTTCCTAGTTGATTTTCAACTTCAGTTTTGTAAGTAACAAATGCATTTAATGTCTCGTCATTGCTACTTAATAAATAAATATGGCAATACCTACTGTGATCATCAATAAACATGATAAAATATTTTTTATGACCTCGAGTCTCAACAAATTTTAGATCACAAATGTCGCTATGTATTAAACTTAACGATTCACTGCTCCTTTCAATTGAGTTAAAAAAAATTTTAGCAAATTTTATTTCAACACAAATTTCACGTTTATGTTTGTCTTCGAATTCAAGTTTAGGTATAAGGCCTAAACCTACAAGTTTTCGTAAGGAAGCACGATTTACATGTTCTAATCTGCCATACCATAAATTTGAAGAGTCAAGCAAGTAAACAGAATTATTAGTTTTATTAATAACTTGTGGATACAAATATGTGGATTTTTTGTCCACTACAACAGCATTGACCTTAAATAGGCCATCAAGTAAATAACCATTCCTAACATACATGCCCCCTTAGTAAGTGCAAATCTATTAGATTCAAACTCTATTTTAAGCCATTTCTTATTAAGAATAGCTCTTGAAATCAAATTCTTTCTGATATCTAAGACATGTACAACTTCATTCAGTGTTAGTTCCTTCCCCGATGTGAATTTTAAAATAACATTTCCAATTCCTTCAATTTTGGAAGTTGTAGAATTGCCCATGTAAAGGCACACATTATCATTCATGGTCTTATATTCAGAAAATAGACCATTATCAGCACAGATGTGATGAGTGGCTCTTGTGTCTAACCACCAATCTTTGGCATTAGATACCAAGTTAATTTTAGAAACAACAGCGGATAGGTTGATGTCTCCGACATCTGTAGAAATATTATCCACTTCGGTTATATTAGCCGGGGCGGTTTCTTCTTCGGTATATCCTTATTTTTGCTTCGAAAATCTTTAGCCCGATGTCCTGGCTTCCCGTAGATATAACAGTTTCCTTTGAACCGTTTTGCATTGTTGACTTTTCTTTGTCCATGGATGAGCCAAAACGCTTCATTTTCTTGTTCTTAGATCCCGAGTCTTCCACCATATTGGCCTTTGCTTCTATATTGCGTACATTGTTCTTCTTTTATGCAGCCTAGTTGTCTTCTTCAATGCGAAATCGAACAATTAGATCCTCCATCGTCATTTCTTTGCTTCTATGCTTGAGATAGTTTTTGAAATCTTTCCATAGTGGAGGTAGTTTCTCGATTATAGCAGTAATCTGGAAAGATTCACTCAAAGTCATACATTCAGCTTCAATATCATGAAGTAGAACTTGCATCTCTTGAACCTGACTCATTACTGTCTTTGAATCAGTCATCTTGAAATCCAGAAATTTGCCAACAATGAATTTCTTCGTTCCAGTATCTTCCGTCTTGTATTTTTTATCAAGAGACTTCCATAGTTCCTTAGCCGTTTTATAGTCACAATACACACCATATAAGGTGTTATCCAATCCATTGAGAATATAGTTACGGCATAAGAAATCTGCATGTTTCCATACTTCAATGGCTAATTGAGTATTTTTATCAGTAGCATTCTCTAATATTTGTGTGGGACATTTTTCACGCAGAAACTTATCAAGTTCAACGTTGTCAAATAGAATAACATCTTCTGCTACCAACGTTTGAAATTCGTGCAATTGAATTTTTTCGGTTTCTCATATTGTGAAGCCGGTGGCATGACAAATTGATTGGAATCAGAATTTGGTTTTCGAACGTGAGTTTAGTCAAACTCAAGATTGAATTCAGTTTGAACTCTGAATGAGTTCATGGGAATAGAAAAGAATAATTACACAAATTAAGCGAAACAAAGAAAACTTAGCATTACAAGTGTATAGCTTTGTGTATGTTAGAGGATTATCCTTACTGGCCCAATATCCCCCAACAAATTGCAGCCCATTATATGAATCAGAATCTTTGTTATTGTTTCTCAAATCTCAATGTGTAGACTCCAATCGACCAAATGGTTAGTAGACAATTATCGCTGATTTCTATGTTTCTTAGGACAGTTTGGCATGATTTTTAAAAAATCAAAAGGAGTTTTTGAGATATAAAAATTATTTTTGAATTCGTTTGACTAATTTTATGAAAGTACTTCTTCTAATTAAAAAAGTGATCCAATGTGGCTCCTCTAAGTACATTTTCGAAACTGGAAGTTCTTATAAAAAGTAATTTGTAAATAAAAATTAAGGTATCTTCCTCTAAAAACTCTTCTACAAGAAGTAAAAGTCATGTCAAATGGACCATCGGTGTAACTGCAATACAAATATCTAAGAGCAAATTAGGCCATTCAATTTTTAACTTTTGAAATCTCACTGTTACTTTTACACTTGCTATTTCATTGTTGCTGTTTTTTTTTTTTTAATACTCACAAAACAAAGACACATACCCAAAAGCTTTAATAATCATATTTGATTGTTTTGAAAAAGTCATAAATGATCTAAAGAAAACACTTTCAAATAATTGCTTTAGCTTTTCTTAGTTTTATTTTCGTCATATAAGGGACAGGGTTATTTAAATTGATATTCGGATAAAATAGTTTTTGTGAGATGAGAAATATGTACATTTGTTGTTTTATATCAACAAGTTTTTGGCACCATTGTTATTAAAGGTCAATGAGGAAAGTTGAAATATTCATAGTTGAGTTTGAGTTGGACAGTATGGCAATTGACAAGTCATTAGAAGGACAAATTTAAATTTTATAGGATAAACGAAAAAATAGTGCAAAACGAACCAATGCAAACTAAGCAATGCCTGCAAAACCTTATTTAAAATCCTATTGAAAATTGCCAAACAGGAGACAATAAATCGAGCATTTGATGGGAGACAACCAATCCTATATCCCTTTTATCATTTTAATTGTATTAGTTAGCTAACATTGCGTTTAGAGTATGTTTGCATTTACATTTGCATCTAGCAAGAAAATTAAAAATAGAAAAATTCAGATTTTTTAGTATAGGTATAGTCTAAAGTTCTTAAAAAGGTTACGCAAGTCACGATCCTAAAAAGTTCCGTAAAATTCCATATTCCACATCTTTTGTTAAAATTATTGTTCAAAATCAATAAAATAGAATGTGGAATAATATTGGGATATTTGAATTTTTAGCCCATGCATATGCATTGGCTTTCCTACCATGTGTAAGGCTCAAACTATGCGCACGCATGGATTATACTATGAGAATCATGGGGTTAAAAATGAGCTGGTGGCTGATTTTTCAACTTGGAACTTGGTGTCCTATTGGATGAAAAAATTCCTCTTTTCATCTGTTTTGGCACAATTTCGTGTAGTATTTGTTAAGATCTATAAATAGATGATTAATGATCAATACAACACACATTAAAACCACTTGAGATCCAATTCTATTCCACAAGAAAGACAAACTCTTTTCTTTCATATTTAAAAGTCTATTTTCGTGTTCTTGAGTTTTGAAGGAATTTCACTAGTGCTTAAGTGTTTATTCCTTTTCAAAGTTCGATAAATCTTGCAAGCTATTTGCCAAGAGTCCCTTTAAGTATCAAATTCAATTCGAGATGGGGCAAATATCGTTTGAGGATAACGATTACATGTTTAAGCTTTTAATTTTTATTCTGATTTTCTTGTTATTTGTTCTTTGTTTGTTCTCCATCCCCTTTATGTGGAAACATTATTCCAACATCTTTACCTAAATTACACTTCGATTAATGATAGCTCTGTTAAAATACAAACCATAATCATTTTTCTAATTCATGAGTAGAAGATATAGTTTGTTCATATTCTGACCAATAATTAGAAGTTTTCCAAATACGTATTGGTCATTTTTTGCCTCATGATTATAGTTTGTCTCCAGGATTATAATTGAATTAATCAATTTGACTCAACTGATTTGTTAATAGTTATTTCAGTATAACAGAAGAAAATAAAAGAAGGGAAGATGAAAAACAAGGAAAGAAGTAAAATACTTGAATAAAGACAGGATACAAAATCTGAAGAACATGGAAAAACAGGAAGAGAAGATGGCAACCTACCATGCAAAGATTGCGAAGTTGTGTTATCGATACACAAATGACCAAGCTAATATACTGGTTTGTGAGAAACAGAACACCAACAAGAGCCACTGGCAGAGAGAACGAAAAGGAAGAGAAAAGAAGAGACGTTGAGAGAGTGATTAGAGTTTATAATTTGAAGTACTGATTGCCTTGTTAATTCTCCCTTTCTTGGGGACGTTGGAAATTTTATTGAGCTGCTTAAATTTGTGCTCTCTCATCTGCTTGCTTTTATCGTTGGCAACATATGTTATCAGGTTGTCGTGTTCTCCCAGTTCATCTTTTGATGTTATTTATATTTTAGTTTTCACATTGAATCAAGTTTCAATTAGTTCTTTACATACTAGATCAGGAAAAACAATCAACAACAATCTTGACGGCTAGAAAGGGCAAAGATTGATAATCTAAAACAAAACATAAACCGGAATATCTTCTAATCCCACTTAATATCAACAGAAGTGCGTGCCATTGCATATTAACTTCTTCGTTTTACCATATAACAGAAGATTTTGATGCTGTTACTGCTTGGAAGGTTGTTGATATGGCAATGGCTTATGTGTCTGGTCACGCTGCTAGATGATTAGCGTTTTCAAGGAATTAAAGGAGTGCTTGCCATCAACACTATCAACGTGAGAAGAGTTCAGAAACTGGGGTTACTCCCAGCAATATGAGAAGTGTTTTTAGTCCCAACACAAAGTAGACAATATCACAATCCTCTGATTTCTCAGACTTTGAAACAGCAGGCAAATACCTGCATCCATGCATATTTGTACCAATAAAAGTTACCAGTTATACTTCTTCAATAACCTTTCTACACTCCAGCTCTATAAAGAATTTGGTTTTAGGTGCTTGTTTGTTGTCAATTCAGTAAAACCCTTATGTATAATGTCTGATGTAATTTTCTGCTTATGGTCAACTGATGGCCTCTAGTTGGCAAAAGTAATGAATAAATAAACAGATAGAAACTGAATTAATGCTGTAAACACCATATACAAGTTAAAAGCATATGTAAGCTATTAAGCAATAAAATTAACAAAGCGCAAAAACCAAAACTGAAGAAGCAATATTTCATTGAATTTGGCCTTGAGCCAAGAACAAATTTTGATCTTCAATAATCAAGTTTATCAATGGATGGAAAAAGGAGTACCAAAAGGCTTCCCCTGTTACATTAATTTCCCCAACTTGCAGCTAAAACTTTCTTAGCCAAAAGATTTAAATAACCTAAGCTAAAATCCATTCCTCAAGTCAGTATAACAAAAAGAATCTACCTCCAACTCATTTCCTGTCTTAGTCTTCACGGTGATGCCTTCCACGCCAGCAACAATCAACGAGGTGGCCAGTCCAAGAAACATCCCGTGCTCGACAATTCCAGGAAGCCTCAGAATCAAGTCACTGGCTTTATTCAAATCCCCCATGTCCTTCTCGAAATACAAGTCAATAATATAATTGCCATTATCAGTAACAAACGCCTTCCCAGTTTCCACGCACTTCCTCAGCTCCCCCACACAACCTGCATCCGCAAACAGACTCACAAGCCTCTTCAAAGAATGATTCCAACAAAAGGGAATAACCTCCACCGGCATAGCCAATCCACTACCCCCAACATACTTCACCAATTTGGATTCGTCAACTATTACAATGAATTTCTTACTAGCTGATTCCACCATTTTCTCCCTCAATAAAGACCCTCCTCGCCCTTTAACCAAATTCAATCCAGGGTCCACCTCATCCGCGCCATCAATCGCTAAATCCACAACAGGGTGAGAATCAAGATCGGATAAAGGGATGCCCAATGAAACAGCCTGTTCATGAGTCTTTCTAGATGTAGGTATCCCAATAATGTCTTTAAGCTTTCCCTGGCGCATGAGCTGGGCGATGCGGTCCACGGCATGCTTCGCGGTGGAACCGGTTCCAAGCCCAACAACCATGCCAGATTTCACATTCTCCACGGCCTTATAAGCGGCGATTTTTTTCAAATCATCCTGGGTGAGGGGTACAGACGGGCAGGCGACGGCGGGGGAGACCATTAATGTTGGTTGCTCAACCGTTGCTTGATTTTCGGATACCAAAAAATGTGGGTATGCTACAGCCATAGTAGAGCAACCAAATCCTAATCCTGGTTAAATATATATCATACAAAAATGAAAAAAAAAAAAATTGATAACTTTGGAGGCTACAACATGTTTATAGGCCTGGATGTATGAAAATAACCCAGAAACGAGAGGTATATATAGAGAGAGCAAAATTCTCGCCTTCTCGAAAAATAAACCTGGAAAGTTAAAGATAATATCGGGAAAGAGGAGATTTGAAATGGAAAACGACAAAAGGGAATAGATATAAAAGAAAATTGTAAGGTTTGAATTGAGCGGTGTGGATTTTGTGGGAAGAGAATCGATTTTGTGTTGTTTGGTTGTGCAAGGGTGATTAGGGACTAGGGTTTAGATTGAATTTATAGCGGTGGAGGTGGGCCGTGGGCGTGAAGGAAAGGCAGAGGAAAGGGGTTTAAAGTTGAACGGTGGGGGCGAGCGTGAGAAGAATGGGAACCTACACCGTCTTGCTGGGGGACTTGTACCTATTAAATAGGTCAATTATGCTTAGGTTTATATTCTTTTTGAATTTTCTGGGAGTGATTAAAGAACGGTGACCATCTTTCTTTTATAGGATTACGCTAAATGTACATAATCCTTTACACAATTCTTTACACCCCTCTCACATGGAGGGGGCCCACACATAATAAAATATTTGTGGGCCCCCCTACATGTGAGAGTGGTGTAAAGGATTGTGTAAACCATGGAGTGTACATGTAGCACAATCCTCTTTTATAACAGTTGCTTCTTTTTTGTGTTTCAAAAATATATATCATTTTAATTTCAATTTAGTTATAAAATTCATTTCCGTTCAACTACCGTCTTCTGAATAGGATCAAATAATACCAAAATCCGTCCCTCATGTAATCGATATATGGTATGTTAATTTATCACTACATAAAAATATAGAAGTATTAAATAAATATTATACGCTTTAATATAAAGATATTCTCATAATCCTTATTACCATTTTATTTTCGAGATTATAAAATAATCCGAAATGATCTAATGCCCACGATGGACATGGGTTACAATGCTCATCATGAACGCATCAATATCCGGTGTTGTCATGTGCATAGTTATAATGCCCATTATGGATGTGACAACATCCGATGTTGCCACGTATGCACAATGGCAACACCGAATATAGTCAGGTCAATGATGAGCATTGTAACTTATGCTCACCATGGGTATTAGATCAAAACTGAAAAAATAATATTTGGTTGAATATGTAAATTTTTATATGACCCCATTGAAGAACTTTCATTTGACAACTTCTATTTTTTCATTTCAGGTTTTTTTTTTCATAAAATATGCATCTAAAGTTACTTGTTTTTTCTTTGTATTCAAACCAAACTCAAGATCATCCCCTACCCCCACCCCCACCCCCTTTTTGTCTTCATTGGCAGATTCTTTCATCATCTTATTATTTTCGGTATAATAATACAAGAGGTGTTCGAAATTAATCAATAAATTATTCATTTCTCGATAAATTATTAATCCTTTCAAGTAATAAATTCACTTAGTTCCAACATTATTATTATATTAATTTTGTAGTGTACTTCGAAGATCAATTATAGTATGATTATCAACTAAGTTTAGTTTGGAAGATGATGGGTGTTATAATATGACAAAGTGATGAATTTTGAAATTAAATTGATGTAAAATAACGCTATCATAAAGTTACACGACCGAATTGACATTATACTGAAAGTTTAGTGATTGATGATGAAGTTTACCCTATCAAATTTTCATAAAAGTTTATTTCAGTCAATCTTATATGAATTTTATTATGCTGAACAGAATGAGAAAACGAACAAACAGTGAGGAGAAATCCATAAATATTTATTGAGAAAAGCAAAATGAAGAGCCAAAATATATAACATTTTTTGAGCATATAAAAAATTTACTTTTTCCACGCTATTATACATAATATATTATTTATAAATAGATAGTTTCTTGAAAATACTCTTAATATATCTGATTTAATCTGATTCATTGAATATGCTACAAATGTTTAACAAAATATAGTAGGATTGGATATTATTCGGTTCGGTTTTCTATATTTAGTAAGTGAAATCATCATGTCGAAATTTAATGATGGAACCATTCGATACAGTTTGATTTTCAGATTTCGTACAATAATTAATTTTTTTTAATATTTATAACAACACTACAGTAATTCAATTAATGACATATTCAATTTTAACTCATACAAAATAACGTAGTTCAATCCCGTGATACATTTTGTGCATCTCTTTATTGAGCTCTTCATAGATTTGACTATTAAAATCATATGAAGAAGAAGATAGCGAACTCATAATAATGAATAGAGGTGTAGCTAAACTTCTAATCTGATTTCTCCTGAACGGCAGAAATAGAAGAATAAGAGATTTTGATAAAATTTAGGTCAATTTGATTAAGTTGGACTTGAACTGAAAATTAGAAGTATGAAAATTATATGGACAATGCTAGACAAACAGGGCCAAAAAACAAGAAATTGCATACAGATACACTTGGCAACAAAACATTGGGGGATGGGAAAATTTAACACAAAAGGTCACGAGTCAGGAGCCGCCACATGTATCTGTTTTTTATCCCTGTCTGAATTCCCTGTTTGAGTAGCATTTTCCAAATTATATTTTGGGTTTGAGTTAAATTAATCAGCTAGCAAATTTATTTAGAAAAAATAAAATAATTTGATTTATTTAAGATAAAAAAAATTAGAAATATTTGATTTTTCGATTTTTGGTCTAAATCAAGAACCAAACCAAACCCGTTGATGCTCGATTTCGATATCAATTTGGGTGTTTAATTTAAGAAGAATCGTTCGGTTCAAGTCCAGTTCGACCTGTTCGGCTCTGGAGTCCAACTCTAAAATATAGCTAATAGTTATTAATGAGAGTAAAGAACCAAAATCGTGTGCATTTTATGCAATTGGTAAACATAAGGTCCACCTATTGATTTTTTAAAGAGAACTTGAGTTTTTTGTAATATATTTTTAACAAATTTTCTATAATTCTCAAATGCCGGGTCAGAAAATACTAACAAAAAGTCCCATTTCTTTTGTGTGGTGTGTGTGATAAATGAGTTGGTCATTTTGTCACATGATTTTATTCACTTATTTGACAAATATAGTGATGACAGCAAATAATTAAATGCAAAAATTGTAACATATACCATGATTCCTGTTAGATATTAATCGAGGTACATTGCCCCCAGGGCATATCTTCCAGTGGCAAAGGGGAGGGCGGTTAGGGCTCAGCGCGGTAGTGTGCAGAGTTCGATTCCCCGCAAGGTGGAATTGGCTTTGTTGCAAGCGGGAGTTACCATAGGGTTAATAGCCCAGGCCTATCCATAAGCTCTCCACCCTAGCTCCTGGGAGGCACATCCTGCGATTTACCTCCTCCACAATGGTCCAGGGCAGGGTCGGTGGGGGCCCTTAAGGTTGGGGTTCAACCTATTAATCGAGGTACATCTATAAAAGTCAAAAGGAAAAGTCAATAGAAAAAGGGCCTCAAAATCCAATTTTTGAAACTATCTATCCATGACCTATCTGTATGGTAGGCCCAGAAAATCAAAAGACGTGTGGTGGAGATTATGCGACCATCTTCCACCGTTGGATTCGGATGATTAATCAGCAAAAAGTTGTCAATGCAGCTTTCAATTTACAAGACTGCAGACTAGAAAATGACGCTTCTTTATTAAGAGTTTGTTCAGTAGAAATTAAAATCGGATTAAAATTAAAAAATTAATCGTTATTGTTGACTTTTATTAGACGAGTAAGGCACAATAACGACTATATTTTCAATTTTAATTGGATTTTAATTCCTCCCAAACAAGCTCTAAATCATGAAAAAGCTGAACAAACAGGATCACTAATAGAGATTTTTTTTCAGGGAGTGACCGTTTTTAATGGGTAGTTTTTTCTTTAAATTTTTTTTAAACTGTTGATGAGAGAATGTCAAGTGTATGTGTGTATAAATTTCTGTCAATGAATCTGTTAATGTAATGAATTGTAAAATCATGCTACATTATCAGGGTCACATAGGATGAACTGTTAAATCATGCTACATTATGAGGGTCACATAGGCCATGGAATGCCCAGTTGGCCCCCTATGATTGAGGGAAGACCTAACAAAATCCTTCTTTATTATTATTATTATTTTGGATCGGGACAAAATCCTTCTTTATTAGTAGTAAAAAGCTTGGATTTTGCCCTACAGGGGAAATTGTGAGTTTACAAGAGCTGAAATGGCATTTCCTGATTGACAATTTTTTTAATTGTCAATGAGAATTTGCTAAGTATGTCTCTGTAAAAATCCAGGCAAAAACCCCTTGTACACCAAGTAGGGTTCTAAAAGCTTCACGACAGTGGTATGGCCTATTTTCAGTAAACATTTCTACGTCCAGGTGGGATAAAAATTAATCAAAAATATCTAGTACTTTGTTGACTTCGACTTCTGCACGGATGATGTGAAGCAAATTTTGACTTCACTCATATTCATATAGTCTCCTGCCTGCACACTTAGACAAATTATTAGAAACACCTGACCTACTTTGAAGGTGGGGGAGGCAACGCGTACACTTCGACGATTAAGTCAGTCACTTACAATAATGTATTTGATTGTAGAACGTGCTTAGACATGAGCCACAGAGGTGTTCGAATACCAGGAATTAGAGTAGAATCGACTTGTTGAGGGTGAAATGAGAGAGTAATGTTACTGTTGTATGTGTAAAATTGCATTATCTTTAAATGACATTAAGTATAAGCTTTTATAGTAAAAGATGAAAAATGATAACCATTGAATGAAGATAGACATAATCTCATCTTAACGGTCGAGACACCTTATTATAGGCACCATCTTATCAGTTTTAGACTCAGATTTAATGTCTTTGACTATTAATCACTCTATGACCTAGATCTGACATGTAATGAGTAGATTGACAAGTTGACTTGGTAGTGGCTGTTGTACAAATGCTACATTAATAAATCACAGAAAATCTTGTACGAAAGATCTTATAAGAAATGTGTCTTGTATGCCTAAGGTTAGTAACTCGATTTTTATCTAAATCAAACAATGACTAAGAATCAACAAAAATTAGTGACAAGAAAAGAAAGATTTGATTGTTCCAGGGTACCAATCATGTCCCACCCTATACTCCAATACAACATTTTTGTGTCTTTTAATAACCCAAAATGTCCAATAACGTAAGGAAACTTAAAAGTTGGTGCAAATTAGAACTTATAAGTTATAAGCAAGAAAGCATGCAAGATAATGCTGTCTTTTTGGATAGGGGCATGTGAATGGAATCCATTGAAAGTGGCAAACAAAGCATGTATCTTGCTTTCATAACGATTCCCCGCATATTCCACACACTCCATGACATTTTTCTTCTAAATATTTTTTGGTCATTGGAATGTAAACACAACATATTCCTCTCAAAAAATATATTTTCTATGCATTATCATCTTAGATTTCATCATCATACTATCTTTTGTTTTCTTCTTTGAACCATACTTGGAGTGATGTGTAAGCAAGAACGTTGAATTTTATTGCTTATGGCTATTAAAAAATTGTAGGTTATTCGACATACATACAGTGATTTGCAATCTTGATTATGAGATAATCATCTTAGAGCATATTTAGCCCCTTTGACAATGCTTTATGAGAGCATCTTTAGGAGACTGCATAAATATAAGACGTTCTCTATTTTGAAGATTCAATGCATAAAAATAAGGTTTCAGATATTCTCTATTTTAACTTTGTTCTTTAAATATGAAGAGTCAAACACACTCTTTTACTTTATAAAAGTATGTTTCAGTATTCTACTTCATAAATTATTTAAACAATATCTGAATTGATTGGCTATTGACATCTGAAAAAATATGTTAAAATAAAAGATGATGTGAAAACAATAAATATTTATTAAGAAAAGAAATATAAAAAGTCATAATAGAGAGTATTGTTGGAGTGTATGAATTTTTTTTTTTTTAAATTTAAAGATGCTCCTGTTATATAGAAGATGCTATTTACGAATTGAGAGATGCTATGAGATTATAAGTTTGTAGATTTGAAAAATGTATGATTAAAAAGTGAATAAAAATTGTGAATCTAATAAAACATTTTGTTAATAAATAAATTTGACCAATTTATAATCTAAAACAATTTGTAGGGTCTATGTTCAAGAATCAAACACGTTATCGGTGCAGTTTTTGCAAGGCCAATTTTTTTTTTTTGTGTGGTTGGCAGTTTTTCAAATAAATTTCATTATCTTTTATCAAGTCAATTGATAGTTCATATTTGATACTCTATAACCAATATTTTATTCCTTGAGCCATTCGCCAAATATGAGCATAGCAAACAATTTAAAAATCAAATTTGATATTTTTCCGGTACATCGGAGGTCTTATTTTCTAACATATCCTCAAATTATCGTATGAAAAGAGCCATTCCTGAAATATACTTGTTACAAAGATATCAAACTTGTGACCTATTCTTAATTGGCAATATAATTTAGTCTCATTTTTTAAATTCTTTCATTTAGAACGAACTGAGTCTCTTTTAATAAATGTCGAACCTAAAACTATAATAGACTAGGAATTAGGAAGATGGGGGTCAAAATCAAAATTAGGATTTGAATTTTAGCGTTGTTGAAATGTAAATGGGAACGTGTTCAATCAAATAGAAGGTCTTGAAAGAAATGAGACTGGAATTAGAGCAGTCAAAGTCCAACGCTGACTCCCATTCCTTCATGCATTTTTCATGCTCTAACCAAAAAAATGCTTCATATTCAAATTTTCAACGGTCAAATTTTCAAGAAGTGGTCTGGGTTTGGGATTGGGGAGATTTTAGGTTGAATTTTGCACTTGAGGTCCTCCATATTCTATGTCCACGTGTTTTGATGCTTTAGGTTTGAATTAAAACATAATAGTACTAAAACTAAGTACAGTGACCATTTTTGAAACCGCATGAAACTTTATGATCATTTCTACAAGTTTTAAACTTTAGTGATCGTTTTGTTATTTTCGCCTAACTTCAGTGACCGTTTATGAAATTAACCCAAATTATAACTCATAAATGATAAATCAAAAAATGAACTAAAGTGTAATAGAACAAAAACCAAAAAAAGAAGAGAGGCAAGACTCCAAGTGACAATGGCGATGCAGTGTAAAAAAAGAGAGGCGGGACTCACAACAGCGACTCGTCGATTACAAGTCATAGCGACAGCGGCTGAGTGCGCAGCAGGATAGAGGGATTGAGATAGGGTTCGCACTTTGCCGGTTTGGAATTGTGATTTCAAAAACAATTCCAAAAGAATAAGCCTACAATTAATTGTCGGTTTGAATTGGGCATATTTTTTTTAACCATGTCAATCCTATCACATGTGAATGAGCACCTATCATGCTAGCTCTAGGGGTGTCAATCCGGATGGTTCGGGTCGGGTCCGCCTGCCAACATATGAGTCCGGTAACAGCCCGCTTGAAAAAAAACCCGCCCGCTACGGGTTCCGGGCCGGTTCCAGGTCGGCCCACAAATTTTGAACTACAACCCAGACCCGCCTGCGACCCATCTGGGTCGAGCCCATACGGATCACGGGTCGCGGTTTGTTCCGATTTGGCTCGTATGATTGTATAAATAAAATTATAAAAATATAAAATTTTTCATATTTATAGCAAACAATATTTTTTTTGTTAAATGTAAAATAAGAATTGAACAAAATGATAAATTCATATTTATACCAAGAAATGTTTACATAAAATTCAAATTTAATGTTACATGAATTATTTATAAATTTGCAAAGTTAAATTTGACTTAAACAAATAACAACTAAATGCATTTCTAATTACTATTATCATATTTATAGCATAAATACATCCAAACTAGATTGTCACCTAATTTTTTTCAAAATTTTTTAATTTTTTTTCACGGGCCAGCCCTTGAAGGTGCAACCCGTGAAGTCCGCGGGTCACACCTCCTTGACCCGTGAATCGCCCGCTCGGGTCACGGGTCGACCCACAGTCCCGGGTCTATTCTAGCCGGTTTTCACGGGTCTGGCCGGCCCATCCGTCTGACACCTCTAGCTGGCTTTGTTTACGAGTAAAGATGCAGGAGAAAAAAGATGGACTTGGACAAGGTGCAAAAAGTTTTCCAAAACTAAATGCAAAACGAGATTACAAGATAAACTGCAAAAGGAAGGGAAAAGAAACGGAGAAAGTGGTACGTGTGTTTTATATACTTATGTCGACCTTTTTCAATACAACTTTTGGGCTAGTTTTGAATACTATGAATGTAAAAATTATTGATTTTTGCTTATTTGTGTGATTGTAAATGAAGACTCCCAAACTTGATATTTCAATGGGAAAATGACAAGAACATGAGGTATTTCGACATGTTTTAAAGGAGATTGGAGATGGTCAAGATAAGAGTCGAGATGAAGATTCAAGCATTGGAAGCGAAAAGATGATAAAAATACAGAAATTAGCATTGATGCTCAATTACCACATGATGCTCTAGCCAAAAACTTGGTCCACTGAGGCATGAAGAAAGCACCTTGCATACGGAAAATGTGTGCAAGCCTAAGCGACAAAAGACACGAACTTTTTAATTCTAATTTTAACTTAAATTTAAAAAAGAATTATTATTAATGATAATTAAAATAATATTAAAAGCAAGAAAACGCCATATCACATCTAAACTCGTAAGATTTGAGATTCAACCTTGCCGTCTCGCCATGCTTCATGTCTTTTAGAACATTGCTTTATTCCAACCATTGGCCTGCCATCATTTGAGGGATCCAAAATTTAAATAAAGCTCTTTTTTGAATATTTTATGTGTCCTAATCATAAAAATTGAACAATTATATTTTTGTAAGTGGAAACTACATCAAACCTAGTTTTTAACTTCTCAAATTTGAAAAATTAGGTTTAAAAGTTTTTTTGTTCAAAAATCAGGTGATAATTCAATTTTTTAATATTGATAATAATATTATAAAATTAAATTACACCCCACCAATCCACCCACCAACCAAATTTTACTCCCAAACCTTAAGTCATTTTCTTCTTTATCTAACATCCCCCTTCTTTCTTCTCCATCCTCTCTCTATCTTCTCCCTACACCCACCCAACCTACCGCGGTGGCGACGTCATTGTGGCTTGGTGATCGCCGTCGCCCAGTGACACTCAACGAGGTGAGCACCGCTGCAACAATGCTCAGCTTTGAGCGCCACTGCTCGTAGCGTTGTGAGCAGTGTGCGTAACGACGTTCATTGTTGAGCGATGTTGTAGTTATGTTGTTGTCGCTGAGCGGCGCTAGACAGTGTGAGCACTACGCAGCGATGAAATCCCAGTGGGCACGGTGCTCATAGCGAGCATCGTGCAACGATGACACCCTTGTGTATGCAGTGGTGTTGGAAATTTCGTTTCTCTAATCTATTTATGAGGTGGTTTTGGTGTCGAAAATTTCATCCCTGTGTATGCAATTGTGTTATGGTGAGGTGGTGCTAACGGTAGCGATGATGGTGAGGTGGTGTAGGTGTTAGCGACTATGGTGGTGAGATGGCTTGACATTCGATTGGTATCAATGCTGGGGTGGTGTGGACAATGTTTGTGACCAATTATTTTTGTGTTTATGACCAACTATTTGGTTATTTTGTAACCAACTATTAGTGTTGGTGGTGGGGTGAGGATGGGATGAAGAGTGTTTGTGACCAACTATTTGGGGTAGGGTGTGATGAAGAGTATTTGTGATCGAGAAATAATACGTGGCTTATTAATTTGATAATTTATGAACGAAAAGTTCAATAATTGTAACTATGACCATAAATTGTATAGTATTGTGACCTTAATACATATAATTAATTTTTTTAATTATTACTTGATTTTTGAAGTTTTAAAATTTATTTCTTAATTTAAAATTGTATATTTTAACCACCTTAAATATGTAATGTTCCCTTTTTGTAATTTTTAATGGTATTCGGGTCGTTAATGGACACTTATTAATGATAAAAGGGAAAAATTTATATATAAGATATACTCTACGTACCATTTCAAAAATAAGAAAACAATTTTGAAATTTCTATATATATATATATATATATATATATATATATATATATATATATATATATATAGAGAGAGAGAGAGAGAGAGAGAGAGAGAGAGAGAGAGTGTTAACCCACCACATCTCCACCACCCCTATCGTTCCGGCCACTGCTCCAATTCCGGTGATCGTTCCGGCCAAAACTTCGCCATATTTTTGTGACCTATACAAAACATGTGACGTGTCAATATTGATCCGTGACCCGTTTATGTTGATTTGTGACCTATAAAAAATGACTGTGACTTGTGAACTCAAACCCGTGACCACTGATCTGTGACTCTACAATTTATTCAGTTACATATTATTTTTCGGTCACAAATCATAATTTTTTACGTCACAAATTATTTTACGGTCACAAATCAAAAATTTTGTGATGTCACAAATCACTTTGAGGTCACAAATTTATTCGAAGTCACCAATAAAAAATTTTATAAGTCACAATTTATTTCATTGATAACGTATTATCAAATTATTGGTGACAACTTATTTTTCGATTACAAATGAAAAATTTTATAGATCGCAGATTAATTTTCCGGTCACAACTTAATCAATAGTGAGTCACAGTTCAAATTACAAGGTCACATGTTAATTTCAAATGGCCACAACACAGGTCACATAATATTTTTGCACATGGCTCAGGTTTTTGTTGATAGTCACAGCATAGGTCATAGAATATATTGCACATGACTCAGGTCACAGCATAAGTCACAACACATGGTTCAGGTCACAGAATTGGTCATAGAGACTATACAGCACCACCTCACCACCACCACCGTTTCACATGCCCTAACCCTACTCCGCCGCTGCTACCACAGCATGCAACTCACTACAACCACCATCACTAACGTCGCCAACACAGCCTTACTAATCGACGACAAACCAAAAACCATGACAATCTCCAGCACCAACAATATCGCCGCCACCACCACAAAAATTATTAGATTCACATAACCACCACTCCCCGCCAACACGACCGCCACCAACAAAATCACTGCACAACCACCGCAAAACAAAGATCCAAAATCTGCACAATCGCCACCACCACCGTTTACATAACACCAACAACACACACACCCCACCACCACCATCTCCTCCATCTCCGTTGACACCATCCCCCACCAAAGAATCCACAAAACCTAGCGATAACCACCACATCAAAAATCGCAACGAAACATGCCGAACAATCACCACAAAACCCACTGCACAACACTGCAAACCACCATAGAAACCTCCACACAAAACCACCACCAAGAGGAACGAATCATCCTGAGTCAACTGTTTTCTCAAGAGGATTGTAGACATAGCACGGACTTCATGGTGCGGGGAGGAGGAAAGGAGGTGGAGGATCGTTCTGCTGTGAAACAGGGCAGCGTCGCGACGCTACTGCAAATTAAGGCAGCGTCATCAAATTAATTTTTATGGCAGCTTTGAATTAGGGAGAAAGGGGGAGGAGAAGGGAGGAGATGAGGGAGAAGGGGAGAAGACATCACCGGCAATAGCGTGGAGAGAAGACGCCGACGGTAGCGTGGAGAGAAGATGGGGATGAGAGAGACGAGGGTGAGTTAGGGTTTGATAATTAATTTTAGGGGTGGGGTGGGTGTATATAAATTAATTTTTATAATATTATTATTAATATTTAATTAAATATAAAAAATCTGTATCTATATATAAAATATCCGATTTTTGAAAATTAAAATAAAACATGAAATCTGATTTTAGAATTTGGATCTCCAAAAGTAGTGAATTAGGTAATTTTCACATGATAAAATAACTAGCTTCCAATGTTTGGTTAACCTAATAGATCAATCAGGATGGATTGGGGAGGGGAGGGGGCCGGGCCAGGTCTAGCCCAAATCCAATTTTTTTTTGTTTGTACAAGCCCATTTAGAAAATTTAGCCCATTCCAACTAGTGGAAATTACACCTACCCCTACATTTGGAGATTCAATTTCTAAAACCAGATTTTACCTTTTTTTTTTCAAAAATCAGAACTTTTTAAAATAGATACAACTTTATTATATTTAATTAAATATTATAAAAAATAAATTATATAGTATTTGAAACCCTAGATTCCTAATTCATTCTCACCCTCTCGTCTCTCTCTCCACCCTCTCCTCTCGGCATCAACTTCTCCCTCCACCCCCTCCCCGTCTTCTCCCTCCTCCCCGTCCCGTCTTCTCTCTCCCCCCTCCAGCGTCGCGACGCTGCTGCCGGCGTCGCTGACGGCGTCGACGCCGGCGGCGTAGTCATTCGCGGCGGCGGCGCGACGCGGCAGCTGCTGAGCAGCCGGCCGCGACGTCGCGGCGCCTGCCTAATTGGAAACGGCGTCGCGGCCGCTGCTGCCGGCGTCGCAGCAGCGTCGCGACGCTGCGGCGTAGTCAGTAAGGAAGATGGTGAGATGTTGGTGGATCTGGCGGTGGAGATGGGTTTCGTTGGATCAATGGTGGATCAGACGGTGGCGACCGATGGTTGTGGTGTCGATGGCTGATTTGAGAATTTTTTTGCTGATTGTGGTGTCGATGGCTGATTCTTGTGGCGGGTGGTTTGTGTGTGGGAATGCCATGGGTGCCAATTTGGTGGTTGAATTTTGAGAGTTTTTTGGTTTTTGATTTATCTTGTGCGTGGTACGTGTGGCGGTGACGGTCGACGATGGCGGTCGTGGTAGTGGGTGATGGTGAGATGTTGGTGGTGATGGGTCGTCTGATGATGGATCTGGTTGTGGTGAGTTGGTGGCCGATCTTCATGGTTGTGGCGATGGGTTAGGCTGTGAGTTGCCGGATGTGGTAGCGGCAGTTGTTTGAACCTTTGGTGTGATTCGTGACCAACTGTGACCGCATAATGGACTATCTGTGACCTTAAAATTCTACAATTTGTGACTAAAAATTAATCTGTGACCTTAAAATTCTATAATACGTGACCAATGAAATAAACTGTGACATACAAATTTTTTGATTTGTGACCTCTAAATAATTTTTGATCTACAAAATTTTTGATCCGTGATCGATAAACAAATTGTGACTTGAGTTGTGACACTGGTTTGTGACACGTGACCTAAATTGTGACACAATTTGTGACTTGTAAATTGAACTGTGACTTGTAAATTGAACTGTGACCTGACTTGTGACCTGGGTTGTGACTTGTGACCTGAGTCGTCGGAATCGGAGCAGTCGCCGGAATAGGCGCCGGAGCGGTCGCCGGAATCGGAGACGTCGCCGGAGTGGTCGCCGGAGCAGTCGCCGGCGTGGTGGGGTGGTGGTGGTGGGGGTGGGTTAATTTTATATATATATTTATTTATTTAATTATTTATATCTTTTTATATATTTAAATAAATAAATAAATATTAATAAATATGTGTATATATAGGTCAAAAAATCTGATTTTTGAAATGTAAAAGTTGTTTTGTTATTTTTGAAATAGGGTAAAGATAAAGTAGGGAAAGTGAATTTTTCCCTTCCAACTATACCCATCATGTTTTTTCAAAACCCAAAAGTCCAATCCAATTTTTTTATAACCAACCCAAATATCATTATATCAAATTCTCGTTCAATCCTTGAAATCGTCATTTCTTCAAGACTTCAAAGATCAACCCATGAAATTAAATTGAAATTGCAATTCCCACGTACCTCAATAACATTGGTCGTTCTAATGATGAAACTATAGTTGAACATTATTATCACTATGATGTTTTCATTGAAGCAATAGATTTTGTGACGATGGAGTTAAGTACAAGATTTATGACATATCAGTAGAACTCCTTTATCTCAGTGCTGCTTTGGATCCTTAAGATTCATTTAGATCATTTGACAGTCAAAAATTTGCACACTTGCAGAGAAATTCTATCATCAAGATTTTTCAAAGCAAGATATTATTACATTAGAATTTGAGTTACCATATTATGAGTTAGATACGAAGGGCGAGCCTTGATTTCAAGTATCTACACTTGCTAAGTTATGCAGACAGTTGATTGAGAGTGGAATGTCGGAAAGTTATATTATGATGACTATGTTGATTCGTCTTGTATTGAAATTACCCGTTTCTGCCGCAAGCACTGAGCGAGCATTTTCAGCAATGAAACCTGTGAAGACGATACTTTGCAACAAAATGGAGGATGACCTTCTTGCTGAATGTATGATACTTTTTATAGAAAGAGTACTTGTTGAGAAAATCGATCTAAATTCTATTATAAATGAATATCATATTTCAAATCCTCGTCGGGAACAATTTAAATAAATAATGTTCTTTAATGAACTTTTTTAGTACATGTAAATTTTATTACATTTACTTTGTTGAGTAGTTTCAGCCCCCTATAAAAAGTCATGGATCCGTCCCTGAGATCTAATGAAGCGAACCCAAATTGTATTTGCATATATAAACCATGTAAGATCCCACTGAAGCCCATTTGATGATGACAGATGAGCTTGGGTTGATCAGGCATCGACAATTTTTTCATATGTAGACTGGACACCAGCCTAATTTCGACTATAAAAGAAAATTTATTGCAACCATGAAACTACAACCACCTCCCTAAATGGACCTAAATCACAGGCCCTTGCAATTAGTTAGAAGTCATACAAGTAGGGAATGTTAGGTCGAACCACAAAGTTTGGATGCCTAGGTAAAGCTCATTTAACCTGCAACACCATATGGTATGCCTCAGAATCAAAGAATCTAACAGTCCACCTTACCCACGAGTGTCATGCTCATGAATCCTTCCCAGGTAAGTTCGGTGTGACTCGAGAAAATTCAAGCCCATAAAGAAAAGAAGACTGATACAAAGACATATACCTTAAAATCTTAAACAATGAACGAAATATCACAAGAGGAGAAGTTATTATTCCACTGAATCTGATTTCTTACACTTAAAGAACTAGTTTGGAGTTTTATCACATGAGACTTATAAGAGTAACTTAAAGTATAAGACAATATAAAAGGAAAGGGAAAATAGTGCCAATAAATGCTGCCAAAAAAG
This sequence comes from Fraxinus americana, assembly GCA_035079005.1. Lineage (NCBI taxonomy): Eukaryota > Viridiplantae > Streptophyta > Magnoliopsida > Lamiales > Oleaceae > Fraxinus > Fraxinus americana. Next base: position 36,827,251 of record CM068707.1, read on the forward strand.
AAGTGCTGATGATTCACTAACTGCATAGCCCCTCAATCTGGCAATAGCTCCCAGTAGAATAGCACTTGGTGTTGTATACTGCAACAGGAGTACAAATTTATACATTTCATCACCATCAACCAGAAGATGTAGCTTATTCGCCAATATCACGACCCCAATTCCAAGTAAAGGAAGAACCAGTAGTCTTGCTAAAATTATACCGATAGTAGTGCGAACTCCAAGTTTAGAATCATCAGGCCCTTCCGCAAGCATACCTCCTAGAATGAGCATGACAGATGGCACCATAGCACCGGCCAAGATCTCTAAACTGTCAGAAAGGAAAGAAAGTGGAGCATCATATCCGAAGACAAAATTCTTGATCCCGGGAACCATGCCAACAATTATAGCTAACAGAGAAGCAATCGTTGGAGGCTGAAGTATGTTCCAGATTGGAGTCAGTTCAGCAACAATTCGTATCTTCCTGACAACTCTAGGCATTGCCAAACACCGAATAGGCATGGGACTGTTTCCGCTATCTTCTACTGCTTGCTCGATATCAGGCAAAGCGGTCTGTGAAACACTAGATGAGGCTTTAAATATCCTAGCTATTAAGGGTGTCTTGGAATTTTCGATTTCTACTTCTTCAATGCCAGGCCATTCAGCTTCTACAAGCAAAGGTTTACTCGCTTCATCAGATGGTTGTTGCTCATGTTTCCCGCCCTCCTCCCCAACAATCTCATAATACTCCAGTGGAGGCTCCATCATGTGATAAACAAGGGTATAGACAAGAATCACGGAAACCCATTGGGCAAAAGATACATAAGCAACCCCGTTCTGCTTGCAATCAGGACCGAATACATTCTCCTCGCCATGACAAACGGAGCCAATGATGGCAATAGGAAGATTACCAGTATTACCAAATGCAGTCATGATGATAGTGAATCGAGTAAATTGAGGAGGTGGCTGACATATGATCACCACAAAGATCCCCAAGATGCAACCAAAGGCTGTACTAACCAACACATTAATAGGAATAAACCACCACTCTGCGATGTTTTTGAGTGTAATGGATTTCCCCAGATGGGTAAAGATCAGGCACGGTAAGAAAAGGGCAAATACAAGCTTGCTAAGTAGCTTGAATGTGTCTTTTGGGATAATTTGGGTTCTTCGATGCGCAAGAACTAATCCAATAAGGGTAAGGGAGAGAAGCTTTAGCAGTGGTACTATCACACTAAGAAAATCTTCTCCACCAGATGTCATCTTCTTATTCTGTAAATCAGCCAAGAAATGCAACATCTTTTTTTTCTCCTTTCACTTTATATCATGAACTATACTTGCATCTGTACAAAAAACATTGACCTCAAATATGAGAGCATTCTTGTCAATCAAGGATTCAATAACTTCAGCATTGGAAAATAAAACAAATGGCTTTCACTTCCAGTAAAATGACAATCGTGCAGAATTATAAAACAAATTAAAAATTCACATAAACCGTGAAAAAAAAAAGTGAACTACCATAAAGAAAGAGTAAAGAAAGAGATTTAACATTAATATTGCTTCCCAAAGTTTGCTCTTATGTTACTAGCACTAAAAGATAAATGAAATAGAAGTCAAAATATATTAAACAAATATCACAATGCAAACTAAGTTAATGAGACTACAAAAGAAAAGTAAAGGATAAGAATGAAACTTGTTATATCCTAAACCCATGCAACATACGAATCAGCATCCAGGAGATATTGGCCCAATCAATTCCCACTTTTCCAAAAAAGAAACTTTCTCCTATGATCTACATGGGGTAATAATCCAGTTTGATTGGCTCTGAGGACTGTATATGATGGATATGATAAAACAATATATGGTTATGTGCAGGCATTACAAGTTTACAATATACAAATATATCACAAAGTTGAAATATTATTTATATTGTTAAATAGTTGTGTCTATTTACCAAAGAATAATGCTATTCACCACCACAGGTTTGAATCATCAGTATAAGTGGTAATTACATGACATTAAATGATATATTCATTTAAATGTAGTCATATGACTTTTTTAATTGAACCAATAAAATGTGACATGTATACTGGTGCTAGATAACATTATTTATTACCAAAAGTTGTGCATTTGAATGAAGGGTCATCTCTCTTCCAAGAGAGATTTCATCTCCTTGAGGATGCAACTTCCACTGAAGGACACAAACCTTGTGAATGGAGTGCAGGAAACTCTACATATACAACCTCTTGAAAAGATTCAAGATATTCATTTTTTTATCCAAGTTTATAAACAAAGAATGAGAAAACAACTTAGAAATATCCTTGAATTTGCCTTGCACATCATCAACAGGTTCAACATATTAAACAAAAAATTACCTAATTGATACTTCCAACAGAATCAGTTTCTGGCAATTTCTATTAAAGCTGATCGATGGGATATGGAAATTGCAGAGCTTAAACGGCGCCTTCACAGAGAATCACAAGAATTGCAATAACAAATTAAAACAGCAATCTTTTTGTACCTTGACCGGATTTCAAATAAAGATTTTGAAGCCACGCAATTCACCCTCACGATACGCATAGAAAAAGAGATATGAGGTCGAGAAATTCATATGCATTTTATAGTTTTGCCACGTCAACTGGAACTTTCTTTTCCATCAATTTCGATACAAAACACATTTTAACATGTATAAAATTGCTTTTACTTACACCGGGACTTTTATCTAGAACTATGCTACTTGTACAATGAATTTGACAATAAGTTTGACAATGTGTTAATTGACAGGCATTATGTCCATTGATTTGAAAGATTGTTGATCTATACACCTCACACATTGTCAAAATCATTGTGCAAATTCATTGTACAAGTAGCTTAATTCTGTTATCTAACCTTACACTACTTCAACTTGTGTACGTGTTAGAGTCCTTAATAGGGTACACAAACGTCCTTTTAAACTTGCAAAAAAAAAAAAAAAACAGACAAGATATCTATAAAAATTTATTGTGATGTGATAAATACACCCCTTTCGAGAGGAGGATAAGAGAAAAAGATGTATGGGTTTCTTAGCATACTTTAATGTCGGGAGTGTTCCGATAAAATTATCCGTAACTTTTTAAAATGGTAAAAATATTGGATCTCATGAAATATAAATAGTTAATAAATCGATAGTAATTGTGTTCGTTTGATTGGAATTAATGTTTTATTTTAATTAAATAGAAAAAGGTCGTTTTTAATATTCGACAAAAAGACGTGTAATAAAGCATGGTCGAACTGTCTAATTACCAAATCTTAGAGCTAAAATCGAGCTCAAATCCAGAAGGCATTTCTTATGTCTTACAACTCTTAACTTCCTACAAGTCTAATCTAATGCGACTACTCAAATATATTTTGGATACAATACAAGTTAAGAGCAACAATAAACTAAACTCTGAAAGACATAGAGATTGAATTCGATCGTCAATCAAAGTATCGTGAAAATATATTCACTAAAATAGAACTATATAAGGTATATATAAAATATGTCACGAAATCAATTTTTTTTTCTTTTGAACTCAGGTCTTTTCTTCTATTAGAAATTTGACTTTTACGCATTAGGAAGTGTTTGTTGTGTCATAATCCAACGCTTCTCTTGAGGCTTGATGTGGTTATAGATTCATGCTTTTGACAAAAAAAGATTTAAAGAATTATTGCTAGCCCAATAAAGACATCAACACTTAGGGTTAGTTTGGTTCTATTTAGAATCGAACCGAATCGGATCATGTCCAGTCTTATCAACACTCATGCCGCATTGAACGTTCGTGTGGGATTCATGAGATAGTTTCGTATCTTGATTTTTTTACTTTGATTATGTCATTTTGGGTATAAGGAAATAAATCCTCATGAGGAAATTACACATAGGCCTAGATTTAGATTTTCATTTTCACAAATCAGATCACTAGTTTAACATTTCAAAAATCAGGTTTTTTATATCTAATTAAATAATAATTAATTAATTATTAAATTTCATCCCAATTTATAATCCCAAAATCAAATCTAATTTCATTATCCTCCGTCCCAATCTTCTCTCCTCCCCGTCGGCGTCTTCTCTCTTCTCCCTCTCTGACGGCGCTCGTGACCCCTCCCATATCTACCGGCGAAGTCTTCTCTCCTCACGTCACTGTCCTCTCTCTTCCCCTACCGGCTGCGTCTCTGTCCTCTCTCTTCCCCTACCGACGGTTTGTTTCTTTCTTTTTACCGACGCTCGAAGAGGTACGTTTCTTCTTCTCTCCGGCGCTCAAAGCTATGCCCTTCTCTGTCCTCACTCCCTCACTGCAATGTCGCGCGCCCACCGCCGTTGGTCACAACGGCGCAGATCTGTTATGTCCCTTTTTTTTTTCGAGTTTGATTTTATGGATGGTAGTGGTGGTTTAATGGCTGATTTGTGCCGATGGTTGCAGATCTGTGGTGATTTCTGCCGAACGGTGTTGTTGGGCGTGTGTGCGCAGGTACAGCGGTGGTGGATCGGCGGTGGTGGTTGCTTTGTGTGATTGTGGGTGAGTGGTCGTAAACGGTGCGGTGCCGTGGTGTTGGCGGTGGATTGGGCGCTGCAAATTGTGGATCTGAAGTTGGGCGGCGTGTGCGGTTGAGTGTGTGTGTTCCGTGTGAGGATGGGTGTTGTCTGGTTCCTTGGTGTTGAGATCATGGTTTTTATTGTTGTTGGAGAGGTCACAGAAGTTGCGGGTGGATTTGGTGATGGTCACAATGATTTGATTGTTTGTGACCAATAATTTGGTCGGTTTGTGACCAATAAACAATTTGTGACCAATGAATTCGATAAACTGTGACCAGTACAAGTTGTGTGACCTAAAAATTACTAATTTGTGACCTAAAAATTATTAATTTGTGACCAATAAATTGATGTTTGTGACCATAAATTAAGTAACGTAACTTTTAATTTTTATGATTGTGACTGATGAACAAATTGTGACTTTTAAGTTTTTAAGTTGTGATCGATGAACAAATTGTGACCTAAGAAATTTTGAATTATGACAAAAAAGTGGCGGAACGGTCATCGAAGCAGTCGCCGGAAAAGAACGGTGATCGGAAAGTCGGTTGGGGGTGGGGTAATTATATTATATTAAAATTAAATATTTAATAATAAATTGATTTAATAATTCATTAATTATTAATTAAAATTTAAAAAAACCTGATTTGTGAATTTTCAAACTTGTTTTTGAATTTTTGAAATGGGTGAAAGTAAATACCTTATTTGTGTATTGTTCCCATAAATCATTTGTATGACTTTTCTTTTCTTTTTCTAGGCCAAAGCCCAGGTAAGTTACAGTAATGGGCTCAAAGTCTAGGACTGTATTAGCTTATTGGTGAAGCCAGCCCACAAATTTATCTAAGAGGAAATTACACCTAGGCCTGGTTTTAGATATCCATTTTCATAATTCCTGTTTTAAGTTTCATTTTGCAAAAATCAGGTTTAAATTAATAATTTAAAATCTTTTTTTTTTTTTAATAATAATCAAGCCCTAAACTAATTCCGTCTCTCCTTCTGCTTCTTCTTACCCAAACGGCTCTCCTTCTTCTCACCCAAACGGCGATGCCGTCGCATCCACCGCCCTTTGCCGCGCCGTCCGTCCCCTGCTCCCAAACTCAGCCGCACCGTCCGTTTCAGTGTCCTCCACCCCCTCTCCTCTCCCATCTCTTTCTCTTTCTCTTTCTCGCCTGCCCTGCCCTCCCCTCGCCTCCCCCATCTGCTGCGAATCGCAGCAGCGTCGCAGCTGTTGCGAATCGCGCTGCTGCTGCTGCGAATCGCAGCGACGCTGCTGCGACGCGATTCGCAGCAGCAGCAGCAGCGCGATGTAAAAAATTCCAACCACCAGCTCACATCGCCTGCACATCGTCATCTTCCAGCTGCAGATCTGATTTTTTCGTTTTTTTTTTTTAGTTTCGATTTTGATTTTGGTTGGATGGGTATGGTGATTTAATGGTTGATGTGGTGGTTATGGCGGATCTGGCACATCGCCGACAGTGTTGCTGTGGTGGTTATGGCGAATCTGGCGGCGATTTTGGTGTTGTTCAGTGTGTTGGTGTGATTCGGTGTAGCTGGGGGTTTTTGGATTGTCTAAATCGCCCATTTTGTGGTGAGATCGTGGTTTTTATCGTCGGTGGAGTGGTAGTGGCGACTGTGGTTCCGGGTTTGGGTGGTGTTGGCGGTGGTTGTGTGTACTGAGTGTGATTTGTGACCTACTGGTGGTGAGATCGTGGTGTTTGTGATCGTGGTGTTTGTGACCAATGAATTAGATAAACTGTGACCAATAAACACCTTGTAACCAAAAAATTATTAAATTGTGACCAATAATTTGCTAAATTGTGACCTAAAATATAATATATGTTCAATTAATGGGATGTTTGTGACCTAAATAAGTATTGTGACTTATAAATTTTGTGATTTGTGACCGATTAATAAATTGTGACTTTTAAATTTTTAAATTGTGACCGATGAAATTATTAATTGTGACCAAAAAATTATTAATTGTGACCGAAAAATTATTACTTTGTGACCTAAAAATTATTAATTGTGACCTAAATAAGTATTGTGACCTATAAATTTTGGGATCTGTGACCAATTAAAAAATTGTGACTTTCAAATTTCGAAATTGTGACCAATAAACAAATTGTGACCTATCAAAATTTTGAATTGTGACCTTAAAATTTTTGAATTGTGACCAAATTGTAGAGATCTGTGACCGTTATATATTTATTAATAAAATATATAATTAATTAAGTAATTCATAAATAAATTTAAATAAAAACCTGATTTTTGAAATTTAAAACATCAAACCTTAATTTTGAAATGTGTATAAGTAAAAGTAGGATTTATGTATACTTCCCTTTATCTAATCAAAGAATAAACCACATAAAGAAAATTTCACAAATACCCTACTTTAGAATAAAAATTTGAAAGTAGAGGTACACAACAAAAAAGAAAAATATTGCGAAAAAGTCACGATTTGCAGTTTTCCGTTCTAATTGCTTTTAACCTAATTTTTGGCATGTCAATTAATACCCTAGTTATGACATGCGTTTTATTCCAAAATAATTCCTTATTTTAGATTTTTCTAAATTTTCTCAAAAAGATTGTATTTTTAACATGCTTTTAATTTCTCCAATCTTTTATTTAATTAAAATTAGAAACGAAAAGGGCCAGTGGATTAGTTCGATCCACACAAGGGTCGTGTTATATCAACGTGTAAACCGTGACATACCCATTAATACCACTATGTCTTACTTTTAGGAAACAACTGTAAATCGATTTTCAATGGATTATGAAGCTAAGTGGAATGGCAATGGATAGATCAACGTAGTCCCATATCTTGACTATTATACGAGTAAGCTTGTGTGTTCAGAGTGTCGTGAGCCTAGAGACTCATATTTGACATGTTTAAGTGTTCAAACGTGTTAAATCATGTAATCACTTTATCATTTTTAACCTTTAATTTGAACACGTATATATTTTTATTTATATACAGTAACAAGCTTGAGCTTTGGTAGTCCAAAAAAGAAAGCAAAAATTCAAATAATACAATCTGTATTTGATCTAACATCAAGGGGAGAAATGAATCAAACAAATGAATTTACAGAACTTTTTTGCATAATATACAAAAATAAAGTGAAGCTCCCCAAATCAAATTTCCATCAACTCAGATGAATTATTCCCTTAATTATCTCAATCAAATGAAACATAATCACAGCCGTTGAAGTGGGCAAACTCAACGCAATGAGTGCAATAATACCCAAAGCCAAGCCTGGCCTAGTTTCCATCAGCTGGGATTGCAACAACCCCATTGCATCACAAATTATTGAATCATAATTTGCATAAAATCTCTTTTCCCAATCCATCCATTCAGAAGGGGGCTCATAATTCCTCTCTATCACCTTCATTTCATGGATTCTCTTCCGAAGAATGATCAAGTTTTCATCCACCACTCTTCCGTTGTAGTTTTGGTCGTGGGTTTCTCTTCTTATTGCCAAAATTTTGGTACAACTCGTCTTGTTTCTATGTGTTGAAGAAAATGGCTTGGAAAGAGGAATCTCTGAATGACGAAAAGAAGTTGATGCCATTGCGGCTTGGATATTGAATAAATCTATAGATTAACGGTGTAATTGTATTATTTCTGTGAATGCGTTGGGGGTACTTATATAGATTCTTAAGAACTTTGGCCTTTTGGAAGGAGTCAATGGGTGGGCGGCCATGTGGGGTTAGGGTGTGCACGTGGGCTTTCCATGTCTTATGGATTAAGTATTTAGGGAAAACCGTGTTTTTTAAACAGGCAGGCCGCAGCCAGCTTTCCGGCGGCAATGGCGCGTGTCTCAGCGGAAATGCCAAGAAAATGGCGTTTGTCACATCTTGAAAGTGAAATTACCATGGAAAGTATTCAAGGAAATTCTACCTTACAATTGCCATGGTAAATATAATTAATTTTAGTACCCAAAAATGTTTAAAACTTAAGAAGAATTAAACGGTTAAATTAGGTTTCGGTTGGATCAGTACTTTTGTCCACCCCCTAATTGACTCTATTCTTATAAAGTAAGATATATCAAATACATTTTTTAATGTTTGTGCAAATAATACATCAAATAATCTCTGAACTAGAAATTTTATTATTTCAAAATTACTAATTGAAGTACTAAAAGATGTCAAAAATTGTTGAAAAAATTAAAATAAAATAAAGTGAATGAGAATTGTAACGACGTATGGTTTCAATTCTTTCATTAATTTCCCAATTGAATTGGTGGTTATAAAGCCCTAAAAGCTATTGTAACTATTGTGAAACGAAGATGATACCGAATTAATTCAATACTAAATTGTTGGAGAAAATAAGAGATTATAACTACAATATGAAATAATTGATCACGAAAACAAAACAATTCGTAGAAAATGGAGATTTAACATGGAAAAAGATACAAAGATTTGTATTTACAATATTTCTAACTTCTATTAAATTATAATGAAGAGTTAACTATATGTAAGGAACAAATAGGGAATGTCCAAATCCTGATAGTAGAGTTGTAACTGAAATAGAATGCAAAAAAAGAAGTCCAAAATGAAATAGGAGACAAACAACATAACGGCGTCGTGACGCCACTCTCCGGGTGCCCCTGATGCTCGGACGTTAGTTCCTTGTTTCAATAAACAACTACGGCACCTCGATATCTCGTTTCCTTCTCAAATACCTTCCAAAGATATTTTTCATTGTGCCAAAGTCTTCGTTAAGTTCAACACAAATTTTAACCCCTAATTGAGCTTCCAGTAGAACTTCAATCAAAATTCGTCAAATAAACTTGAATAAGATTCCACAATAGCATTTCAAATAGAATTCTTCTTAATGTGCACTTTAATTAGAACTCCAAAAATCTAACAATCTCCATTTTGACACTAATTCCACTGTAATGAACAAAACTTCAAAGGAAAAATTCTCTACCTGAAGACAAATTTAATTGCAAGAAATAAATTTTGAACTCTTTAATGAAAAACACAATAAACTTTTCAATCAAAAAATTTCTTGCTGAAAATATTTTCCATCTCTACTACCCCAACTAGGGGCAAAAGTAATCTAATGACTACCAAATAAAGTTGAAACAAGCCCTATAACAGAATTACAATTAAATGCATCAAAAGAAAGATTTGGGCTAGAATCAATACTTTTAACCGCATTCAAACCATCAATTAAATTAGCAGAATTGTACTTATGTGGAATTTTATGGCAAAAAATAGGTATGTTACTAGCAACTGAATACAATGATACCGTCGATGATGATTGTAAGATGGATTAACTCATCACTTCTAAATTCAACTGAGATATATTCTTTAAAGAAGACCTCAAATTAGACCCCAACGGTATATAATTCAACTCCAAATCCATCTAAGCTCTTAAAATATGCTGATTGCTCAAAAATTCTGTATAACATTGCAAAATATATAAATGAGATTTTCTATGTCCCTTTAACAAAACACGGGCTCATTTACTAACTTTCAGGACTCCACGTTCAACAATATACCTGTACTATTTTGAATTAAGAGTACTTAAGGAGATAAGATTTCTCTTCAGATCTGGAACGTGGCTCATTGCATCAAATGTTATAACCGTTCTATCAAACATCTTTATTCTGATATGGCTAATACCAGCAATCAGACAAAATGTATTATTTTCGGTGATCACAACACCTTTTGAAACTTCTTTATATATTGAAAACAAATTCCGATTAGGAGACATATGAAAAGTGAAAGCTGTATTAAGAATCCAAGTTTCGTCAGGTTTGGAGTTATAGTCAGACATAATTAAAAACTCTCCATCACTGTTAGGATTTTCTACAATACTTGTTTCCCCTGAAGTTTCTGATTGTTGATTTACAGTCAATTTTGATTTATTCTGTAACTTCTAACGCTCGTTTATTAAGTGCTTTTTTTTTTTGCAATAATTACAAAATTTGAACTTAGATTTTCACTTGTCCCTTGAACGACCACCATGAAAATGAGGTTATCTCCATGACCCTCAGATGTAATAAAATGTTTTATCTTCTCCTTGAATATAGAGTATCATAGATTTTTTCTTCTCTCTAAATTTCCTTCTCCTTTCTTTGTTGTCAAGAATCTCATTCCCAATAGTCTAGATAATTTATTTGTTCAAATTCGGTGATAGAAATGTGAGTATTCTTATTTCGCTTAAAATAGTGACGATGTGCTAATAATCTACTATCAACCGTTGTATCCTGAAAAATATAAGCTATCGGTCCTCTTGCATCACAGTGGAGGCCAAATTTATTTTAAGGAAATTGTGTGCAACATATGCCTCGATTCCTCCCAATACGGCTACTATATCTACAATCAGATTTTCCCTCTTTTATTATTACTTTGTTTATCATAACGTTTCTTTTCATTATTGTACAATTCCAACAGTATTTTTAATTTTCTTTGGTATTTTTCATTAAAAAAAATCTCCAAATTCCCATAAAAAATTAGAGGAATTTTCGAGAGAGTTGGAAATGAGGCGGATCCTGGATATGACACCTGACCCAAAATGATAAGTAAATAATTCCAATTGCTTCGAGAAGCAGGAAATCACTGCCCATTAATTCTCGGTTGATGGAAGGTATATTCAATGAGACGTAAGTTTGGGTTCATTGGCTCTGACATTTTTACAAGGGCGGCGAATTTTAATATAAAGTATCATTATTTTAAGGAATAGGGCTTCTAAAAATGTACAAATTTCATGAAAAACAATCGTAAATAAGCCTACTTATATACGTCTCTGTGTTTTTTAATTCATCAATGGTGTCACATTTTGTTAGAAAATCAGCTCAATAATTAACTCGTTACAGGAAAACTTGTAGCAAACTTGACGATTCTCGTGAGGGTCTTCCATATATTGTAAAAAAGCCAGCCTATGATCTAGATAAGAAATTTATTGCTAAAATTAATTCTCTATCTACTTATTTTTAGTAGCCTAGAGAGGGAGGTGGTTGCCGTGGGGTTTCTGGCTCCACTAAGACTCGATGAAAAAAAAAAAAAAGATTTCTTGATTTTTACTTTAAATATTATTATATTCTGTGTTTGAAAAAGAATTCGTAGTTAATGTTAGACCTGAGTCATGACTCTACTGCTGGTATCGTATTCGTATCCATAGGTTCAATACTTGGTCATTATTGTACCACATGTTGTTCTACGTTTTTGGTAAATTCCATGTTTTGTGGTGAAATTCCTTTTCTTATTCAAAATTTTTGACATTTTTAATTAAATCATTTTTTCTTTTGTAACAAACAAAAATTAGTTCAATCAAAATTTATATAAAATTACAAATGCTCATACAATCTCGACCAAATCAAAAAATTTGAATAAGAGAAGAATTCTTATAATTTAGCATGTTATCGTATAAATGGCGGCAAGTACATAACCCTTTACCTAATGTTATGACACACATTAGGTAAGAAATTATGTACAACAAGAATAATCCTAAATATAAACATAATTAAGCTACGAAGTACAAATCAATAAAGAACAAGTCATTAATCAGAGAATCATCCCCTTGAAAATGTCCACCAAATAGGATAGTAGAAGAGCTAAAGAAGTTGATCCACTCAATATCATGAGAGCCACCATACCCAAAACCAAACTTGGACTGCTATCCATAAGCAAATTCTGTAGCAACCCTACTGCTTCAAACACATCTGAATCATAATTCACGTACCATCTCTTCTCCCACTCCATCCAATTCGCCGGTGGCGCGTGATTTTCCTCGGCCATCTTCATGTCATGAATTCTCATTCTAAGGAGAATCATATTTTCATCAACCAATCTTCCTCTCTCATGCCCTTTATCATGGCCTGCATCTTTTTTCACAGCAAAAACTGGGCTGCAAACTTTTTCTCGTCGATACAGAGCTGGTTTTCGAGACACAAAATTGCCTGAAAATGGTAGTGGGATATCCAAGGATTTAAGGAAAGCTGCTTGCATTGTTTTCTTCAAACAAAAAACTGACTGGTTTTGATTTACTTCTGCCTTTTGTTGGGTAATACGATGAAATTGTAAGTATACATGTCTGAGCAAGTTTGTTGGGACACGTGTATTTATAGAGCAGAATGATTCTAGATTGCGTGTGACGGATTATTTGAGCAATTGGGATTTGGCGTGTGGAAATAGGAAATTGCGGTGTAAGGCAAAAGGAAAGTGATATATTCTAGAAAGAATGTTCCTTCATAGCAAATTTTGACCAGCTTTTACCTTTGTATTTCTATAGGTTCAGTTCATCTTTCGAAATGATCTGGATCGACTGATTCAATTAACAATTAGTCAAAAAATCAGTCGTTGAAATTTTTGAATAAGGTTATTTACAATCATTCACTATTATAGTCGTCCTACATGACATATATGTGACGATTAATGATTTGATATATGAGACAATAAAAAATTACAGTATTAATGCATCAAATCACTACCACCACATGTATGCAACGTATGACGACTACTGTAGTGAGCCATTACAAATAGGATTACTCAAAACTTTGTAATGCAGTATTTTGTCGAGATCTACCAAGTATTTTAGATATTTTCCATTGCAAAATAACTTGATCGAGAAAAAGAAATCAGATTTATTGGGAATTAGGAAATCATTGAAAATAATCAAAAACTCAATTGGGACTTTTGACTTTTTGATGTCACGCGACAACCAATAATTAAATTAAAAGTCTACTTTTCTTAATAAACTAATTAGAACTTTCCGTGGGCGGCCGCTTTGCCGGTGAAACTCACCTGGAAGTGGAATCCGTCCAAGATAAACAAACTTTCTTGTATAAGATGAATATACAGTTGAGCAAAGACATTTAAATTATATACATTCAATTATTTAGGGTGTGTTTTGGAAGAATGTATTTTGGAATAGTAAATTGATGGATAACGCGTGGATGGAAAAAAAGAAAAGTAATTAGTGTGATCAAAAATATTATTTTATTGAAAAATATTTAGTTGAAAATGAGTAGATTTTAATGTGGCTCAAACATGGGGTTTGAAACTTTTTGTCCCTAACCTTTTCGAATCTATCCTCAAACCTTTTTTTTTTATTTTTTATACCGTACATTCTCAACCTTTCAAAAAATGTAGCAAAACTCATCCTTTCACTATCCTGACAACTCAAGATGATGAATTTGAACCCTCTTTAAATAGAAAGGAAAAAAGAAGAAGAAGAATCAAGTCCGTTTGATTGCGAAAGTAAAAAATTGGTGGAAAGAAAATGAATTTCAGGGAATTTAATTGCCAGAAGTGAATTGTAATTAATTGTGTTTGATTGGTATAATTTTCCACATGAAAAATGTTGAAAGTTTGATGTCCGTTTGACTTTATTTTTCATGGAAATTATTCATTAAAGTGATAATTTTTTTTACCATTAGGTCTAAAATTCGTTCCAATTGCCAAATTAAAAAAATATATATTATACCGAATACCATTCGTCTTTGTTTTGTGTGGAAATTATCAATAAAAGTGATAAATTTTTTTATCATTATGTCTCGATTTTTTTCCAATTGTCAAAAAAAAAAAAAAAAAAAAAAAAAAAATGAAATTCCATTTTGCCAAGAAAATGGATTCCCACCACTTTGGCAAGAAAATCAATTCCTTAAAAACATGGAAAATGGGTTGATGTGACACAAGTAAGGAAAGACAATTTCATGGCAAATTTTGTCAATCGAATAAGTCAAAAAAGTGAGAAATGTAATTCATTTTCCATTTTCTATAGAAAATTAGACTTATCAAACACAACCTAAATGAAACGATAAAAGAAATTGTGGGGAAATGGCACAATGATGATTGGGCCTAGTCTGATTAAATGGGCTGAAGTGATGCTGTTGGGCTAGACTTCTATTTGGATAACTTGGTGGCTCCTGTTCTGTTTTTGGTAAAAACGTGTTTTGTTCCTACACCTTTAGCTGAAGCGTGTGTTGGTTAAAACATTGGACGGTTGAGATGTCATCAAGTGTCGCCCCAGCTGCCGTTGGATGGTGACGCTTCTGGAGACTTCTCTATTACTAGGGTTTGAGCTCTTTTGGACGATTCATTCTCTCATTCATTCAGTCTCTTGGTCTCTCTCTGTTCTCGGTTCACGCCGTTCTTCTGTTTGCACTCTAAGACTGATTCTCCTGTAAATCGATTGTGGTTTAGCTTGTATACATCTCTTGAGTGACTTGTAGTAAGGCTGATTTGTATCCTTGTGTGGATTCAGTGTCGATTTGTGAGAGATTCTTTACTTTGAGGAAATCTTGAGTGATTTTGCCTGAGTGCCTTTGTGTAACGATGAACTGGTTTTGATCCTTGGTTTTATATAGTGATTTCTTCCTATTGGCGGTAGCTCAAAAGGGGAGTAGGATTTATTCCGAACCTCTTGCCTTAGGGCGAAAAATCTTGCGTTCTTTTACTCTTTCTTATTTTTCTTGTGCATTACTTTTGTTGTTCATGAGTTTATACAACTGATTAGTGGCTTTTAATCCCTACAGTGGGCTCAGAGCTTCAGGCGGAGGTTCTTGGCTCTAGATCTGTGTAGACATTAACCTGTTTTCTCTTGTGATTTGTATGGTGATCTAGTTTCTTGAAACTATTATGTAGGACCTTGGTGAGTTCGTTCTGGTTTTGTTTAAGTGCACTGATATGTTACTTATACTGTTATTGTGAACATAAATAAGTCTGTTATATTAGGGTTTAAGACTCTGCTTGGCAATACCTTTGTCCAGAAACCCTTGAGTTATCTGGAATCTGAGGGTTGCCTTGCTTTCTCGAGTCAAGAAACTAGATTCAGAATTCTGTTTGTGTGCTTTAATTCTGTATAATGCCACTATGATCACCTGTGCTACTTTCTTGTAAGTTGTTGCAAGATTTGTTGAATGTCCTTAACTGAAGTTTGAACTTGTAAATCATTGTACATTGTATATACATTCTGCTGGGTGTATGATTCATGATTACTTGTCTCTCGAGTGATGACATTTGAATTATTACCTGATTGTGTATATTTTTTGTTATGCTCTGCCTGATCTGTTTTATTTAGTCACTGATTCAAATCTTGTATTATGCCTTCTTCTAAATCTGAATTGGAAGTTTTTAATGGCAAATGAGACTTTAGTCTCTGGTGTCTGAAAATAAAAGCTCTTTTACTTCAACAAAAGTGTGCTAAAGCCATTGATGAATCTTGGCCTACTGATTTGGAAACTAGTAAAGTTACTGAACAAGATAAAATTGCATGGAGTTCTATTTTTCTGCACTTATCTGATAATGTGCTTAGAGAAGTAGGAGAAACAAAAACTGTTGCTGAACTTTGGAAAAAACTAGAGACTACTTATTTGAATAAAACTATGCCAAATAAAGTCTTCCTCCTAAAACAGTTTTTTGGTTTTAAACTTGATCAATCACTTAACCTTGATGCTAATATTGATAGATTCAATAGATTAACCCACGACCTAACCAACTGTGACGAGAAACTCTCAGATGGGCAGTTGGCCGTGGTTCTATTAAATTCAATAGGTGATAAGTACAAAGATGTTAAAAGTGCTATTGAATATGGTAGAGATACTTTAACTCCTGAGGTTATTATTAATGCTCTAAGAACTAAAGAGTTAGAGCTGAAATCGGATGGAAAAGAATTTTCTAGTGGTCTGAATTTGATGGTTAAGTCTAAATTTAATCCTAGAAACAATTTTGAAAATAAGAAGTTTGGACACAAGAAGAAAGGGAATCAAAAAGATAAAATGAAAATCAAAGGTAAAAAATGTTTTTATTGTCAAGAAAAAGGCCATTTTATCAGAGATTGTCCCAAAAGGCTTAGTCATAACAAAAATAAGTCTAAAAGTGATAATGACACTGCTCTGGTCTGCAATAATGAAACTGTTTTTGATGAAGTTTATGTTGCTGTTGCTGATCAGCCAGTCAAGAGTGGATTCTTGACTCTGCCTGTACCTATCACATGTGTCCAAACAAAGACTGGTTTTCTGATTTTGAAAATGTAAATGGTGGTCAAGTTTTAATGGGTAATCATATGGCTTGTCAAGTTAAGGGCATATGAACAATCACTTTAAGGCTAAAGGATGAAAATGTGCTTATTTTAGAAAAGATCAGATATGTTCCTAACCTTCAAAGAAATCTGATTTCCTTAGGTGTGTTAGATGACCTTAACTATGATATACTGATTAATGAGGGTTACATTAAAATCTTGAGGAATTCACACTTAATTGTGGAAGCTCCCAAGAGACATGGACTTTACATTTTGCAAATTCAAAACTTTCTTGATTCCACTTCAGCAGCACTTTCTGTTTTAAATGATAAGTCACAAATATGACACAAGAGACTTGGCTATATTAGTGATAAAGGGTTACAGATTTTGAAAAAACAAGGTGCCTTTGGAAAGGACTGCATTGAAAAACTCAGTTTTTGTAATTACTGCATTCTAGGAAAGCATAATAGATTGCCCTTTTTGCCTGGAATGCATAAATATGTGTCCATTCTTGAATACCTGCATGCTAATCTTGGGGGACCAGCTAATGTGCCTACTCATACTGGTTTTAAATACTTCCTGTTAATCATTGATGATTTTTCAAGAAAGAATTGGATATTTCTGTTGAAATCAAAATCTGATACTTTTACTGCTTTTAAAAATTGGAAGACCTTGATTGAAAATCAAACTGATAAAAGAGTAAAAGTATTAAGGACTGATAATGGACTTGAATTTTGTAATTATGAGTTTGATGATTTGTGTAAATTGCATGGTATTTTGAGACACAGAACAGTTGCACACACCCCACAGCAAAATGGTTTGGCTGAAAGAATGAATAGAACTTTGCTTGATAAAGTTAGATGTATGCTTCTAAGTTCTGGTCTGCCCAAGCTTTTTTGGGAGGAAGCTGCAAAAACTGCTAGTTATCTGATTAATAAGAGTCCTGCCAGTGCTATACATTTTAAGACCCCTGAAGAAATATGGAATGGAAGACCTATTGACCTTAGGAACTTAAAAGTGTTTGGGTGTGCTGCCTTTGCTCATCAATATGAAGGAAAATTAGATCCTAGGGCTCTTAAGTGTGTCTTCCTGGGTTATGGAGAAGGGGTAAAAGGGTATAGACTGTGGGTAAGAGAAACCAGAGGTTATAAAATCATTGTGAGTAGAAATGTGGTATTTAATGAGGATGATTTACCCTGTCTAAAATCTGATAGCAGTTCTGGCCCCTTAAATCAGTCTGATAGTATAGAGAGAGAGTCTGAAATTGAGGTGGAGCATATTGAGGATAATAATCAAGTACCTAATATTCAGACTGGAGAGGTAGAGACTGATACTGATGTTGAACCTTATAGGACTGATGAGACTGAACTGATTGATACTGATTTAGAGACTAATCAGACCTTAGGTGATTACCAATTAGCTCGTGATAGGCAAAGAAGACTGGTTAGACCACCTGTGAGGTTTGATGATGAAGTTTCTTTACTTTCTGTTCAAAGTTTTATTGAGAATGAACCTGTGACATATGATGAGGCTGTTAGTAGTAAAGATTCCACGCATTGGCTTGAAGCAATGCAAGAAGAGATGGAATCTCTTAAGAAGAATAAAACATGGGTATTGACTAGTAGACCTAAAGAGAAAAAGGTTGTGGATTGTAAGTGGATCTTTAAGATAAAAAGAGGGGAACAAAGTGAAAATGACATTAGATACAAGGGAAAAGCCATATGTACCGAGGAGGGACTACCGAATGGTGTCCCTCCTCTCACATGAGGCGCCGGCCCCACATGTATTTAATAATGCCGACCCGTGGCCCCCACCTCCTATTGTGAGTGGGGTGTAAAAGATTAGGTAAAATCTTTAGGTACATGTAGTATAACCTTTAGATACAAAGCTAGACTAGTGGCTAAGGGTTTTACTCAAAAAGAGGAAATAGATTTCAATGAAATCTTTTCTCCAATTGTAAAATTTACAACTGTTAGAGTGATATTGGCCTTAGCAGCTCAGTTTGATTGGGAATTGGATCAATTGGATATCAAAACTGCCTTCTTAAATGGAAATCTTGAAGAAACTATTTTTATGGAACAACCTAAAGGTTTTGAAATGAATAAAAATTCTGACCTTGTATGCCTTCTTAAAAAATCCTTATATGGTTTAAAACAAACTCCAAGACAATGGTACAAGAGATTAGATACCTTTGTACTTGGACTTGGTTTTAAAAGAAGTAATTTTGATACTTGTCTCTATTGTAAAAGTAATGGTGGTGAAAATTCACTCTATCTTCTTCTTTATGTTGATGACATGATCCTAGCTAGTAATGACATAAAGGAAATAGAGTTCATTAAAAATAAATTGAAATCTGAATTTGAAATGAAGGACTTGGGTCCTGTTCGAAAAATTTTAGGTATCGAAATTAAAAGGAATATAAAAGAAGGCATACTTAGTCTAAGTCAAAAATCCTATGTTTTAAAATTGTTAGAAAAATTTTCTATAAATGATGCTAAAAGTGTAAGTGTACCTTTAGCTAATCACTTTAAACTTTCAAGTGATCAATCTCCCAAATCTGAAACTGAGTTCAGAAGAATGGCAGGAGTGCCTTATTCTAATGCTGTTGGGTCAGTTATGTATCTAATGGTCTGTTCCAGACCTGATTTGGCTTTTTCTATAAGTGTGTTGAGTAGATTCATGTCAAATCCTGGTAAAACTCATTGGGAAGCTATGAAATGGCTTCTTAGTTACATTAAGGAAACTTGTGACTTGGGGATTCATTACAGTAAACATTCTGATGGTGTTATCTTGAGGGGTTACACGGATTCTGACTATGCAGGTGACAGAGATCATAGAAAGTCTACTTCTGCTTATGTGTATACTTTATGTAATTCATGCATTAGTTGGAAATCTCAATTACAGAAAATTGTTGCATTATCTTCAATTGAGGCTGAATATATTGATGCAACTGAAGGGTCTTTTAAATGAATTTGGCTTTGTGAAAGATGTTGTTTTATTTTCTGATAGCCAATCTGCCATATACTTGAGTAGAAATCCTGTTTTGCATAATAGATCAAAACATGTTGATGTGAAATTTCATTTCATTAGAGATGTTATCTCACAAGGTATTGTAAAACTTGAGAAAATCTCTACTCATTTTAATCCTGCTGATGTTGGAACTAAAGTGCTGCCTTTAAACAAGTTTTTGGACTGTTTAAAGCTTCTGAACATTGATACTTGCTGATTTGTGTATCAGGTAATAAGAGCAAATGATGCCATAAGAGAGAAATCACTATGGAGAACCTAGATCATTGTACCAAGGTGGAGATTGTGGGGGAAATGGCACAATGATGATTGGGCCTAGTCTGATTAAATGGGGTGAAGTGATGCTGTTGGGCTGGACTTCTATTTGGATAACTTGGTGGCTCCTGTTCTGTTTTTGGTGAAAACGTGTTTTGTTCTTACACCTTTAGCTAAAGCGTGTGTTGGTTAAAACATTGGACGGTTGAGATGTCACCAATTGTCGCCCCAGCTGCCGTTGGATGGTGACGCTTCTGGAGACTTCTCTATTACTAGGGTTTGAGATCTTTTGGACGATTCATTCTCTCATTCATTCAGTCTCTTGGTCTCTCTCTGTTCTCGGTTCACGCCGTTCTTCTGTTTGCACTCTAAGACTGATTCTCCTGTAAATCGATTGTGGTTTAGCTTGTATACATCTCTTGAGTGACTTGTAGTAAGGCTGATTTGTATCCTTGTGTGGATTCAGTGTCGATTTGTGAGGGATTCTTTACTTTGAGGAAATCTTGAGTGATTTTGCCTGAGTGCCTTTGTGTAACGATGAACTGGCTTTGATCCTTGGTTTTATATAGTGATTTCTTCCGATTGGCGGAAGCTCAAAAGGGGAGTAGGATTTATTCCGAACCTCTTGCCTTAGGGCGAAAAATCTTGTGTTCTTTTACTGTTTTCTTATTTTTCTTGTGCATTACTTTTGTTGTTCATGAGTTTATACAACTGATTAGTTGCTTTTAATCCCTACAGAAATATTACAGCAGGAGTACTAAATCTTTTCAAAGTGAACAACTGACTCTTCTTTTCCAACCTACCATTGTACATCGTTAAATAATTTGAAGTTAGATAAAATTACCATTTTGCCCCTCCTATTATTTTTGCAATTTGCTGCTTAGTCTTATTTTTGTTTTGCAATCAATTGTCATCATATAAAAAAATAATTAAATTCAAACATGGGCTTAATGTAATGGATTGCAATCAATTAAATTCATGAAAAACTTGTATCTTTGTCTAATATCTTCTTCAAATATTTATCCACCCTATAACATCAAAGGATATACCTCTATTTGGTAGGAATAAAAATTTAGATTTTAATTTAAATCAAAATCAACAATTCATTTTTATGAGACCCATAATTTTTCAACCACGTATTTAGCAATTTTTATCGAAACCTACTGAAACTCTAATTTTAATCCCTACTCCTTACTATTAAAATAAGTAATGATTTGCAAACATAAAGACAAATTAGATTCCTTTATTCCACAGTAGTAGTAGAGTTGAAATTGGAGAAAAAACCGAACTTCCTCCCTTCTATTGGCTACTTGTGAGAAAGACGTATTTTCTAGACTATTCTGGATTTGGCACAAAGTCTACAAGCTGGAGATGGCCACAGTGTTATCTGGTACAAATTAGTGGAGAGCAAGATCAAAATTTGGCATAAAATAGACGAGCACAAGGCCAATTTTTCAAACCAAAACCTATAGAAATTGACGACCACCTTTGCGTTTGTCTTTAAAATAGTTAGCGTCAACCGACAGCCATTTTTTGACATTATAATTTTTCCACATACCATACCATATAGGGTTGTTTTTTACGTAGACAAATTCAACGGTGCAATCTATTTCTTCATTTGACAAAAAGAAGTGGCCAGAATTTTGTTCAACAATTTTTTCGATCAGAACTTGACTACTGTGGTTGGATACAGATTTTTGACTGCTACTTAGTGTCGGTAATAGGTTTGAAAAAATATCTAAAAATATTAAATTTATTTATTTGTACAGTGCAACTACCCATTGCAAGGGGTTATTCGAGCATATCTAAGTAGATAATATGTTTAGATATGGATCTCTATGTCATTCTATTCCATTTAGGAATAGGATTATGTACTGTAATGTGTATTCTTGTGATCGATTTAACAGATATTTTATCTTATGAATCTGGGCGACACACGTGCTAAAATGGTTTGGAGAAAGGATCACGACCCTGCGAGGATGAGCTAACCCCAAAAACCATTCTCGGTTTGAATTGCAGTCTCGTTATTTCTCTATGGGTCCATTTGATTGCAAGAGTGGAGATGAAAAAAAAGGAGTTTCAGGGAATTGAATTGCCTAGAATTGTTTTCCTGGAAATTATCAATTAATTGTGTTTGATTGATATAATTTTTCACGTGAAAAATATTTAAATTTTGGATCTTTTGGTGTTTGTTTGACTTTATTTTTTATGGAAATTGTCCATTAAAGATAATTTTTTTTTTTTTTTTACAATTGGTAATAAAATTTGTGTCTATTGCCAAAAAAATTAAAAAATATATATATAACCTGGAAACCATTTTCCCACCTAAATGGTGGGAAAATTGTTTCCTTCATTTTGAGGAATTGGTGCATGTGTGGGGGATCATTGAATTAATTTTCCATGCAAAAAAAACCTATCAAACAACCATTTCAATTTCCATGAAAAATGGAATTTTTTTTTTAATTTTTTTTCCATTTTCCATGGAAAAAATGGGCTATCAGACATAGCCTATATATTTTTTTACTGCCAGTCCACTTGATTTTTGAGCAGAATATGGGTATGAACTTAAAATGTTCTCAGATTTTATTGAAAGTCTTGATTATCAATTCCAAGTTTGGGACGTTGACCTTTAATTCAATTTCAGTGCTGGGATCGAGAA
Source organism: Fraxinus americana (assembly GCA_035079005.1). Classification (NCBI taxonomy): domain Eukaryota; kingdom Viridiplantae; phylum Streptophyta; class Magnoliopsida; order Lamiales; family Oleaceae; genus Fraxinus; species Fraxinus americana. Next base: position 36,849,682 of record CM068707.1, read on the forward strand.
TATCAAGTTTATCCTCAATCGTAACACAAATTTGGTTAGGGTGATACTTGTCGAAACTACGATTAAAATGGTTTTATTCCCTCTCCACTTCAATTCGTCATCTATGAAGACAAAATTTCTTATATACGATACGATGAATCTCAAATGATTATTCAGACCTGAAAATATGAGATTACAATGGTACGAATTCTGAATAATCAATATGTCGACATTTGATAATATGAAAGTAGCACATTCGAAAATTTAAATCCATACACTAGCAAACATGTGAAATCAACAGTTGAAATGTCTATCCCGATATTTTCTAAATGTCGAATTCGATAATTGAACTGTCGGAACTGACATGAAACATTTAATGTGGGTGTGATTGGAACAAAATTTTCATAACATTAAGTGTGATCATCAATATTGTACTACCAAATGACAAAATCTTCTTCCCAAATAATTTGCACAGTAAATCATTATAGATACAATCCTTCAAAATATTTATTGGGTTTAATTGGAAGAAATTATTCAAAACATTAATGGTGATAATCAATTCTCAACTACAACATGACATCTTCCTAAATAAATAACTCAATACTTCATTAAATATGAAATATTTCATAACATTTTATAGAGAATATTGTTATCTTTATTCCAAAATATTTGAAAAACTAAAAGAATCAATGAATAATAATTTCGAAAATTTAAAAGAAATATGACCATGTTATATTTAACATTTCAAAAATAATAAGTTATAAGATAAAAATACAAACAATTTCTAACATACTAACCTCTCAAAATGGAAAATGAATCCAATAGTATTTTCTTCTTGATGAAGGAATAGAGAAGATTGTAAGAAAATTAGGGTTTGTTAATGGTAGAAGAAATTGGTTTACACTCACTTTTCAAAAAAAAAAAAAAAATCTTTTTTATTAAAACATTACCCAATATAATATACATATATCAAATGTTTATAGTACACAAACTAAATCATCATATCATAGCATTAACGAGCATTAAATGCTCTCAAAAAGGCACATTCATATTTTTTCAACTACACATTTCATCAATTTTTATTAAAATCCTACCAATTTCAATCAAAATAAGTAATCATTTGCAAACAAAGACAAATTGAATTCCTTTATTCAATAGTAGTAGTATAGTTGAATTTCCCTTCTATGTTCCTTTCGGCTACTTGTGAGGAAGTCGTATAGTCTAGACTATTTTGGATTTGGCACAAAATCTACAAGCTGGAGATAGCCACAGTGTTATCTGGTACAAACTAGTGGAGATCAAGATTAAAATTTGGCATAAAATAGACGTGCATACGGCCAATTTTTCAAACCAAAACCTATAGAAATTGACGACCATCTTTGCGTTTGTTTTTCAAAAGCGTGGAAGTTACGGTTTTTACTACAAGTTCGCTCTCATTTTTAGATGATCAATTAGGAAGTGAAAACCTCAATGAATGTCCTAAATTCATACATGTCTAGGCATAAAATTTATATCATTTTTCAAAGTTGTCGATGGAGAAGTCCATGAAGCAAAAACAGTAAAAGAAAACCTCTATGAATGTTCAATATGTCAATGAGAGACATTTGTGATATTAATATTAACTGTGGTGGGCAAATAATTCATAAATTTGTATTATTTTTTGAAGTTGTTGTAATTTGGTATCCTAACAAATTAAAAGAAAATCAAATTGTGATTGCTACTTTTGTTGAGTGAAACTACATAAACATTTCCAAGGTGGAGGTAGATTCGGATTAGTGTCGAACCAATATGCATATGGTGCTATCTTTCTTATCCTTCTTTTTATAGCTCAATCATAGAATTATGAACCTTGTATTGTCGATATTCATCTAAATAACTCGATTCATATGGTCATTTTGAATATATTTGATCGTACATCAATTAGTTTCATGAAATTTTTACCATCATTTTACTGAAGTCATACTTAATATTCATTTCATTGTTCAAATTTATCATTTTCAAACAGACTCAAAAGGTTTAACAACCAACATTTTTTGTCAAGAAATATTTTTCAAATTCACAAATAATTAATTAAAGTAAAATTTTATTATCGTGAAACAATTTTTCTAAAACTAAAAAAATCGTGATTTAATCCATTATTGGACGTGGATTAGTTTTTTTTTTTTTTTTTTCATTTTACAACTAAGAACATCTCCAATACATTTTATGAATTGCTATCTAGGTGATGTATAAGTTGAATGAGACATTAATATCGAATAATATACACATTCAAATCTAAAATTACTTTTCAATAAATTCTATCTACAACCGATAATATTGTTTAGATGTCAACAATCTAAAGTCTAGCTTTAGAAAAGTGATTAAATGGTTGTTTGACATTTTGAGAAGTAAAAATGATTTTTTGAGATCTAAAAGTTGTTTTTGGACTCATTTGATTAATTTTACGAAAGTGTATTTGTAATCTTGATGTTTCCATGGGAATTTGATTTAAAATTCCAAAAACACCTTATTTAATGTAAATAAATAATCAAATGTAATATCACTAACTCTACAAATGCAAGATACTATTTTGTCCAAAAATATAAAATAAAATGAAGTAGAGACACAATCTAACGCTGGACGAAGACATATATACTAATAAAAAGTTGAATTAATCTACTTGTACATTAGGGGTGGGGCCCACGATACTGCAGCATGGGACCCACCTCACTCAAATTATGTTATCCTTTATGTCACCCCCAATGTACCCCTAATATTTCTCTAAAAAGTTCTTGTTCGTACACGCAAACGAATGTTGCTCAAATTTCGTTCGAATGATTGTGAGAAATACTAGAATTCACCATATAACAAAAAACTGAAATACTATTATTTAGAAATGGCTGTATGGGTTTTCAACTGATTTATAATTTTATTACATCAAAATCACTTCCTATACTTTCGCATGTTAGCATACCAATATTTCATGAATATCTCTCAACATAAATAAGCTATAAATATGTAAAACAACAAGTCGTTAATCAGAAACTAATCCCCTTGAAAATGTCGACCAGATAGCAAAGTAGAAGAGCCATTGATGTTGATCCACTTAATATCATAAGAGACACCACTCCCAAAACCAAGCCTGGCCTGCTATCCATCAGCAAATTCTGCAACAACCCTACTGCTTCAAAAACATCTGAATGATAATTCACGTACCATTTCTTCTCCCACTCCATCCAATTCGCCGGCGGCGAGTGATTTTCCTCAGCCATCTTCTGATCATGTATTCTCATTCTAAGAAGAATCATGTTTTCATCAACCAATCTTCCTTTCTGTTGCCCTTTATCATGGCCTGCATCTTTTTTCACTGCAAAAACTGGACTGTAAGCTCTTTCTCGTCGACTGGGAGATGGTTTTTTAGGCATAAAATTGCCTGAAAATGGAAGTGAACACTGGAGAGATGGAAGGGAAGTTGTTTGCATTGTTTTCATCGAGATAATTTCTAACAAATATGATTGAGTTGTATGTATATGTATCTAGATAGAACAGAAATAACGATAAGTTTGTGGGGACGTGTATTTATAGAGCTGAATGATTCGACATTCCGTGTGATGGATTAATTGAGCAATTGGGATTTAGCGTGTTTTGTGATGGTGTGATTACGGGGGAAATAGCTGTCTTAAGGCCAAAGGACATTCGGCGATAATCATAGGAATATTACCAATACTCGGTTTGATGTACATTATTAAGTGTAGAATGCATTTCAAATTGTGATATGATGAAAAATATGTAGTTAAAAAATAAGGAAAAAATTTGAATTTGTGGAAAATATTATTTTATTGAAGTATGTGCGGTTGAAAATAAATTTTGAAAAAATGAATTTTTGTAAGAATGTGGATCAAACATGGTCCAATAATGCTATTCATAAAGAATTTTGCTAAATGTACCCGAGCGTTTACACGATCCCGCCGCCCCCCTCACAATGAGGGGGGCCCAAGGTGAATAAAATAATGGGCGGCCCCCCCATTGTGAGGGGGGAGCGTGGGACACGCCCGTGTACCTGTAGCATCTCTCATTCATAAACTGACCATTTATATATTTAATCGACGTTACGATTTCGCTCCAGATCATTTGTTGGATTGCACGGAAATAATTCTCCGTTTATACATATATTCCTTGTTTGGTATAATTTAAATTAGATTTTTAATTGATTTTGTTAAAAGTTGATGAAATTAGTAGATCGAAATTGTGATCCATGAAATGTATAATTAAAATCAACTATTAACTTTGACTTTACTTTTGTATCAGAATTTGAAGCCACACCACAAAAACAGGGACATAGTATTATTATTCTTAAAAGGAATGTTTATTCGAAGAGAATCGTTGACTTTTGGCTTTTAGATTTGTATGATAAAAAGATACAATGGATTTGGAAGAAAAAAATAAAAATATATTTTAAATGTAACCGTCCTTTCTGATCCTTAAGCGTGTTTATTAATAGGAAAAGCAAACGCGTCCATCTCAACTTTTAATTTTGTCTTGAGCGAATTGTTTATGTTGTTTTAACTTTTAAAACATTATTACAACTTAAATTATTTCTAATCATGGTACGATCCTACGTTAAGCAATATTTTTGTTTTCGAAACTATTAAAATACGAAGTTTTTTCGATTTCAAATAGCTCAATTTTGAATGATTGTGGATATGCTTAACCGTAAATATCTTTTTAGTTTTCAGCGATTCAAGAACTGAATCAAATGAACAAAAAAAGAGTTCGAATTAATTCCAGAATAATAAAAAAAGAATTAAAATCGGAGGCGTGATGAGGCTATGTTAAAGAATGTTTGGGGTATATTTTATAGCAATCATAAACTCATTCGGGACTTGACTCTTGGAAGTCATGTGGCAACCTATAGTAAAACATTAATTAAATCAAACGTTCCCTCAAATTCTTTACTAGGATTATTTAAATCTATGCTGTCTGTGATGAAAACCTGGAATCATAGTCAGATGCAACTCACCTGAAAATAGCAGTCACCAACACAAATTAAAATCTTATTCATTTACACAAATAGAAAAATATAACATTGCATATCAAACGTGCCCATAGTGTCTTATGTATAAACGAGCACTAAAATTATTTTTGTATACATCAAATGGCCAATTTTTATGTCAAGAATTATCTATTTAATCAGAAATAGGTATTACAGCCATGGTAAATAGCTCTTACCAAATTATTGAATTTTACGATATTTTCGCTAATATAACATGGAGGGTGCCTAAGTTCTGGATTTTAGTTACAACATCCACCAAATTTTCACTATTCAAAAAAAAAAAGAAAAAAAGAAAAGGGAAAATAGATCATTAGCTGAGAAAAAGACATGACCTCCATTATTGCACAAGCATCTCCTTTGGATTAGCACCTGTATGAGATAAATAATAGAAAGTGGCACAATCTCTATTAACATCATCAGCTGTCCAAGTAATTACAAACCTTCAAGGTTAAACAGACTAAGTGGATCAGATGGAGGAGAAGAATCAAGCTTCTGGTTGGGTTTACCTTGCTCAAGAAGGGGAGATTCAGGTTGGTCGTATGGTCCCGCAGGATCAGTTTCAAGAGGCTCAAGCTTTGTAGTTGTTTCTATTTGATCACGAGGTGGAGGCTCAAGTTGCTGGTACTTGGGTTTATTTTTCTCCAGGAGGAGGAAAGTAGTGTAATACCAAAACAAAAGTATTCTACTTTGAGCTATCACTGTATCTCTAATCCGACTGCCTCCAAAGGAAAGCCGTTCAAGTGCCTGAAAAGGGGAACGCCCATAAAAGAAAGAAAAAAATGGATAAAATGAAGTAGTAAAACATTTGTAAGAGAAGAAATAAAAATGCACATTTCTTCTGAGCTGGCCCTTTGTTATAAAAATATATGGAAGGAAATGATTAATCTGAATTTATTGGAATTTGATTGACTTCAGTATTTCATAGGATAGTCGAGGGAAGATTAACTCCAATTGCGACAATCAAGAGTTAAAATCCCGGAGTGTAACATCCTCACGTCAAGTTGGTAGAATTGAAACCAGGTGAAGTTTTAATAGTAGAAATGTACTAATATAGGTCAACATTCCCCTTAAACTCAGAATCTCAAAAAAGAAGCAAGATGATATTTGAAATGTAAATCAAGGAATCTAGTATCTAGACTTCATCTGTCTTGAAAAGAGTTGAATAATATAACTAATGATGAGAGGGGACCACTCGTCAAACACCACTCTTGTTTGCTCATCATCAAGTTCTAAGTTTGCTGCTGCCTTGTTGACTAAGCTTCCTCCTATCCCCAAGACAAAGGTCGCTACAAGCAGAGCTCAATTAAGGATAAAAGGTTGTCCTCTCAAATCCAATGCAAAGACCAAGTATGTGAGAAAAGCTTGTTGCTTAGCCTGAATCCACTAAAGAAGGTAGTGCTTGCAACTAAGAAAGCTTTTCAGAAGGTGCAGGCAGTTTTGAAGAAGGTAGTGACAGGGTCTAATTTGCTGGTGAGGCCGTTTTGAGTCAAAAAAGAACTAAAAACACATACAAGTACACCAAGTCTTACACCATCAAGAGGCTAGAGAAAAGAAAAAGTGCCTGCGGAGGGAGAGGAAAGAGGACCTAAACCAGCATTTTGCCAAAAGGCAAAAGGAGAAAGCCAAGAGAGAACCAAGGCACATTGCTTGGTCGAGCAACAAAAAAGAATTAAAAGAGAATCTTCTATGTTTAATCAGCCGAAATAGAAGAAAAAGGAGATCCCCATGTAGGTCACAGAATTTGGATACCAACCGGAAAGTGATACAAAGAATAATTGAATCAACATAATGCAATATCACAACTCTTTTGTTAACGAAATTAAACTCTTTCACGGTAACTAGAAAATGATAAGATGTGAAATAAAATGTGTATAGTCTTCACTCACTTGTTCACCAGATTGTATATCAAATGAGTGCTGATGATCAAATTGAAGGCCAGTAAATTCGTTTATGCAAAGCCCTTGAAATCCCCTGAAAGTAACAGCAAATATTAGAATCTACTTTTTATGCAATTGTCCAAGGGGAAGGAGAGGATTGACCTCTCCTCCACTCAAACAAACCACAAAGCATTTTGCAAAATAACTATGAATAGAATTACCATCTTATGAGAGAAACGCGGGGAATCCACCGAAAAATGATTGGCGTGTTCTCTGCATTGACATAGTAGCCTCCAAATACAATGAAAACTGTCATAAGAGATGGTCCTAAGGCCAATGCTGCTTCAGTGGTTGGAACCATAGCTCCCACAGTTAGGCCCATTGCAGATGCAGCAAAGGACTCGGTGGTTACTATTCCACAAAACCTCCCAAATCTAGAAAGCCAATCTTTACCGTTAGTTTTCAGAAAATACTGTACAACTTATCCAAGTAATTATTCTCTAATGTCTAATGGCAAAACATTTTACTTATAAATTCAGCTTTTGCATCATACCCCAATTAATAAAATGGGAAAAGTTCAAGGTTGTGCAATTGCTTTATACTGTATCCAGTTAAGTTGTTATACTGAGACAGTGTCAATGGTCTTTCTGGTGCATGTAAATGATGATCACCATGCACATTACCTTTTGTTTTCACAAAATTCAAATTAATTCTCTATGGACTTAAAAATGTATATGATTTTATGTTGAGTGAAACTTAAGGTTATGTATCTTCTTGCCTACAACTAAGAAATTAAGAACAGAACCTAAACAAGACTTTTGATGATTATCAAATTGCTTACCAAAAAATAATACAACAACTTTAACTGCAGGATCCTCGTCAACTATAGAGGGATCACTGAGTGAGTAATTCATTCTTTTTCTGTTAACCCCCACATCCTTGGCTATTTAACATATAGAACATGTATAGAAATATCCTATGCTTAGTGATAACAAAAGCATGAAACTAAACATAGTCCAAAAAATTTAGAAGATTTCACTTCACATTTATCATTTGGGTTTCAGGGAGATTGTGTATTATCTCCATTCAATCAAGAGGGACATCTTCCTCGCAACAACATGCTCCATCTCATAACAGGGAGATACTATGTTAAATAGCCTCCAAAGTATCATTCAAGGTCAGCAAACTTACAAGACACTGCGGTTAAATATAAGGAAAACCCAACCTTGACATGGTAGGATGAAGACAAGCCATGGGGTACAAAATGGTACCAAACAGCAATGGGAATGCTGCTCCAACGGGAATCTCAGCTAACAATTTTGAGAGTAGATATGGTCCCAGTGAATAGGATCCCTTGGCTCTCTCCCTGTCAACAATTGCACGTTCCATAGGGAAGACACTTACAGTCTTTGTAAGTGCAGCCATCGCAGTGTTTATAGCAGCAACCTGAAGGATAGGGAAATATAAAACCAAGGTATAAGAGACACCTAAATGAAGACTCAAACATCCTTTTCATAGGATACCTCATATAAAGTTGTATGGTGATCAAAGCTATACTCGTATACTTATTTCTGTCCTCCACTTAGCAGGAAGAGCAGTTCTTGGAGAATTGACTCAATTTAATTGCATGCGTGGACATGAAAACTAAAGATCAAGAACATTCTATGAGCTTTAGAATTACGCTATTCAACTCAAAAGATATAAATTACAGAAAAGACTTAAAAGAAGTTTGAAGGATACGTGGGTTAGAACTGGGTGTAATATCCAAGTAGAGTTAAATTATGACACCCAACTTCAAAAACCAAGAAAAAATTCACATCCATGACCTTGTGGGCAGTACATTCATAGAATATATAGTACAGCTCTACATCAACACTGGGGACAAAAACCCATACAGAAGTGTATTTACACACCCCTTATTGAGCATGCATATCTCTTTCCAAAAAGCCTCAAGTTCCAAAGCAAATTGTGTTGTGTTATAATGATCCATCATAAATCAGATAATAGTCACCTTTTTGAGTATTTAAAAAAGGGGGGGGGGGGGGGGGGGGTTGGGGTAGATATAAGATGATGTGATTTTAAAAAAAAAAAAATTGTTTACAAAGAACAGACACATTTTAAAGATCTACAACTTCAAAATCCAGACCCGGACTTCAAAGAAAATGGTCCTTTGCTCTTATATACTCTGTTTGTTCAGTATGTCTATGCTTGTAAGAATTTTCTAAGAAGAGATAAGGGAGAGAAAAGAGATGATTTAATTTAAAAAAGGAAATTTAAGATTCATAAGAGCATTCATAGTCCAGGGCATAAACAAAGGCGCGGGTTGAAGCTCCATCAACAGAGTTAGAGATCATTTCAATTAAAGCAACAATTACACTAGAAGTTACTCCAGCAATGCCAGAAACAATTATTTCAACAAATATTTGGTATTGCGGAATTTATTTTCGAGATTGTGCCATTGGATAAGAGTTTCCTTTGCAATAACTTGGGTCCCCATAACATTTAGTTGCATTCAATTAGTCAGGAGAATTGTATGTGTCAAGTGGGGCTAGATATATATTAGTAGGGTACTTTGTGATGGGAGTGTATAAAATGGAAAGAGGGTAATGCCCAGCCCTCCTCACAATTGTACTGCAAATATATGCTGATATTAGACTAAATTGCAACCAGAATAAATGATCTTAGCACATTCATAAAAAAAGACAAGTTTGGATCCCAAACGAGCTGAAGTAAATGTCATACCTGAAGCAATCCCATTCTATCTTGTATTGATGTCTGTGATCTACCCATCCTCCAGAAGACAGAACCAAATATGAGAGCTGATGCAATCGACATTCTTGCTCGAACTTTGTTTGTTGGGCCATCACGAGAAGCCTTTTATTGATGGGCAAGTATCAACCAAATAAGGCAAGCGAAACAATAAAAAGAACACAAACAGTCAAATAATGAGTTCTAAACATATGCAGAAAGGGAGGTCGACAATCTGATAAGCAATTCCATAACAGCCTGTGAGAATCTACAATATCAGCCATGTGCAGCTATTAGATTGTTAGGAATTTTCTTTATGGACTTAATTCATCAGGATCAGGATAGAAAGGAAAAATAAGAAAAGTGGAAAGTTGGAATAAATGTCGTTTAAAATTCAGCTAGCAACCCAAACACCATCCTCCTTCACGGAAGAAAGAAAGAAAGAAAGGTGGTCCCTCCAGCAGGAAGGAGGAACTAACTATTAAAAGAGATGTGTCAATAGTAAAACAAGAGTAAGGATACGCAATATATTGGACTGCAGAATCTTGTTTACTGATCATTTTATTTCCTATGCAGCATAAGTTAAAAATCCAGCAAATACTACTATCCGTATATTCTAATCACAGTATGCCAGGGCCATATTACGAGTTTGTCTATCCCTCAATAAGGCCACTAATTTCTGTTATCCTTTCATTTAGCCCCTGTTTAGTTTGGATAAATTAAAATCTCAATTGAAAATCAACAATTAAATTTAACCACACACTTCATAGGATAGGATCCATAAACCACACATTTCATCAACTTCCAAAATCTACTAAAAATCTGATTTTAACCTACATCAAATAAGGGCATAATCTGGCATTCATATTATGGTGATTCATCTTCCATTTGACTGCTTTTCCATGCTAGTGTACACTACAAGAACTTAGAATCCCTCAAATGAAAGGATTCCAATAAACTGCAGAATTCTTTAATAAGTAAAAAACTTATGAGTTCCACCTGCATCCATGCACGTTTAAGTAGCAGCCAGAACTGCCTCCACCAACCACCTTTCCTTTTAACTACAGTTCTCTTCATTGAGTTCATGTTGTTCTTAAGATCCTCCCTGGTAAGTGGAGTTGTATATAGAGTTAATGATGTCTGCTCAGCAAATGACTCAACAAGACTATCTATCCTTTTCTGAGAAGCATTGACACTCTCGGCAGAAGTGTAGTCTACTGATATAAGATCAGCCAAAAATTCAGCGGGATTTACGTGATCGGGACAAATATACCTGTCATTTAATTATTGACTTGATCAGCACTTAGTTAACAGTATGAAGTAGCAACCACATCAACATAAAAAGGAGTATGTGACTAAATATAGATCATCAAAGTGTCAGTAGGTTAATCAAATGAAAATAAGTTAATAAGGATACTTGAACATACCGTACGCCACCAACATATCAATGAAAACATGACATCATTCTGCACAGAGAACGGTTCAAAGTGTGTATACTTGTGCCTATTCTGTCGATGCTGTTTATCGTGTAAAGAGTCAAATGTAAATTGTCTCCATTTATGAAAACTAACAAGAATACTCTTATTAACAAATGATTAACCATCAGCCTACTAATATATAATGGTAAAGAATTGACAATATAGCTCTTTGGTGAGTTGCTCTATGGTCAACTATTAAGAATCAAATCAGCTTAGCGTATTTCTTCAGAAAAAAACATGAATGAGATTACTGCTGATTTTGATGGAATATCCATAGAAATTACAGGAGACATTTAATTTTTCTGATATTGGACAGAAAAGGGATTTGAGAAATCTATTGGGAAAATCCTGGTTGAATAAAAATGTCACGTTTGCAAAGGATTTGAAAAAGGTATAAGAAATGCGATGTGTAAATTTTGAAAGAATTGTACGAAAAAAATTTGTTATTTAGTCACAACCAAAATGTTTTTGACACAGTGCAAGCCTGTAATTATATCTCAAAGAGAACTTCTTTGTGCCAGTATCAGATAACTACATTTGTGATACGGATTACCAAAAGTGTTAAAGGATTCAATGGGTGAACTTAGTTCTTACAAGAACTCAGAACTAACATCAAGCTGATTCTTACATGCATTCTATGCTTAGAAACTAGTGGCTGCTTAAATACTTGACTATTTATTTTTATCTCCTGACCTCCTCTTGTAGAAAAATAAATCATATACAAATATGATGGACATTTAAATGTACTAGAATACAATATTATGGAGCATCAAAAGAAGTGGATTGTCTTATTTATATATTATCACAAAAACTTAATATCTGAAATTGGAGAAACATAACAGGAAAAATTCGGGTGCAAGTCATATGCAAGAAGGTTGCCACGCCCAAACTGTACTTAGAAATCCTACTCATAACCTCCTTTTATATATACAAGGAATTGGATCCACACATATATATGCAGTTAGTCCCATATTTCACATGGAATAACAGCAACCTGAACAATTTCAACCTGGCATGGTAAGTGTACATTAAAAAGCATCCCATAACTCACCCAAATTTTGAAAAGTAAACCAATACTTCATCACGTGCAGGACCAGCATAAACAAGTGCGCCTTCTGTCAGTAACACAATGTCATCAAATTTTTCATAAACTGAACTTCTAGGCTGGTGTATAGAGCAAATCACAGTATGCCCATCCTGTGCAAGTTGTCGTAAGGTTTCCATCACTTTCTCTGCCTGGAAGGCATCAAGTCCTGAAAGCATCAGTTTTATAAGTAATCAACACAAATTAAACATTACTGCATTATTTATCTGTCATGAGAAAAAAGACCGAAGAGTAACATGAGAATAGCAAGGAAAGAAGGGACTTAGCTGTTGCAATGTGGAAATCTAAATACTGCAGAAATGTTTCAAAACGTGGTAACTAGTTCTAAAAAGCAGGGTTTGCAAGTTATTAAGCAGATTCGGGGGAAGCATTGACTAGATCAGTTAAATGTTACAGCTAATTTCTGTCATAAATTTACGAATACAGTTATGAAGTTGAGGATTTAGACATACCTGAATCTTTGATTAAAAAATGATGTTTCAAAGAAAAAGGTAAAAGAAGAAATGCACACCATTTGATTGATATTACAAGATGGAAAGAGCATGAGTGAAGCTACAATGATGTGTGTATTGCACTAACAATCATGCACATACTCAGGAAAGCTACATGTCCTCGTCGGACATTGACACTCTTTAGACACTATATGATAGCAAACCCCTTGATTTGTGCAACAACAAAAAATGAATAAATAAATAAATAAAAAATCAACACCCAATTATATAGTGCAAATAATTAGTTAGTCAAATTTCCACTAGGATTAGAGATAAAGAGAAAGGATAGGACTCCACAAAATTAGCCCCAGTCACTTCGTCCTAACTTTTAAGTTTCACCTCATGACGTGTTCAGGTTGGACCTTGAAACTACAAAATCAAAACAAAAGTGAAAAGCCAAAAGAACATAAAAGAAACAGCTCAAGCTCAATTCAGCATGCTTTTGTTAAGCTTGAACTGCCCTAATCTTGTTTTAGTTAAGGTTCTCAGGCTCGATCATATTCAAAACTCAAAATATTCCAACATAGTTCTCTTTACATAGATTTACAGACAAAGACAATCATGATGTTTGGGCCAGTATGTGTCACAGGCGTAATCATAAATTTATATTCAGATACACTTCACACATGGGCATATTCTTTTGAAAGAGCTGCTTTCACAAATCGATTTCTCCCTATATCAGCTACTAGTTAAAGAACTATTTCTAAAACATCTTTTAAAGTAATATGAAATTGGTTTGGACCGTCTAAGAAAAATTCTGAACTTTCAAACATAACTGAAATTTTGAATTAGATAAAACTAAAAAGAGAGATGAAATATCACATACCAGTCGTAGGTTCATCAGCAAAAATGACAGAAGGACTAGCAATCAGCTCACATGCAAGTGACAATCTTTTCTTTTCACCACCACTGATTCCACGCACTTTTGCATCCCCAATTCGCGAATCAGCGCAACTGACCTTTAAGAGAAATGACAAAAGTGCAAGCAAAGAAAAATAAATGAACAGGAGCTATAGCTTTTACTTTAAGTGAGGTAGTTCACTTTCAATTATTCAAGTGGCAGAAACTGATTGGACTGAAAGAACTAAAGTCATTCTGCATTAATGCATTATGAGCGTGTCTTATTCTTGATCTGAAAGCAACGATAATATCTTTTGCCATACCAAATCCTATGTGGCCATCCACGTGGCATCTCGAGGCATACTGACCCATCATGATAGGTAAAGTTATTTACAGAAAACAAAATGGCCAATCAGAAAGCTAAAAGTAATATACTAGTCCTCAAAACAATTGAAGGGAGTAAGCCGTGGCACTATCAAGCTCAATACCGTGGCCTAACTCAGGCTAGGAAGGTCCAAGCTTGTATCGTGCAGTGTGTAAAGGAATCCCTGAAACTAGACAAAAAATCTTGGACATAGAAGCCAGCTTAGTATATATTTCTCAGCTCGGCATTCATTGTTTACACTGATATGGGTCAGAAGCCTACCAAACACAAAAAACAGGTATAGTGAATCCAAACTCACAAAATGTGACAGTTTACCTGCTACAAGAATGGCAGGACCCTGCAGTTGCAAAAGCATGGCTCTTCTAACACAATAGACTACAAATACAAAGCCATCACTCTATACAAGGTAAGAGAAATCTAAAGCTCTATAAAACTTGGCATTATTTCTGACTCTTCTACAATAACCTCAAATAAAAATGGAGTGATATCACCTACCACCTCTTAAATGTATATTCCACATACTTTAAATACGAAACAATTATCAACTCCTCTTATCAAGGATGATCTTATTAATTGGAACCCAAAGACAATATAGGTTCAAAGCCTAAAAGGCTCAAACAAGCAATTTGATCCGTATAAAATCTCAAACGAGTAAATGAATTCCAAAATTGGTATTCTCAAACGAGTCTTGTGGGTGCTACTTCTTTTAACAATGTTGAAATTTTAAGCTAGAACCCCTAGACTGAATGTCTCTAGCTTCCGATGGTTGCAGATTTTCGACAAGTTTATGCACTTGCAAGTTGACTATGTATGCTTAATGAATTCAATTGTCAAGATCACTAATGCCTCGAGGATTTGATTCAGACTTATCAGTAAATTATGTATTAAATTGCAAGAATTATAGTCGATGAATCAATAACAATAAATGGAAGATAGATGGAAAAGCAGAACATAATGTCTAGCGTTTCTAAATTTGAATGCATCTTACACAAATGAAATTCAAAGAAAAATAAAGGCATTCTTACAAGGCCTAGTTTCAAAAGGAGATCATTCACATATTCGTCTCTCTCTTCCACTGAAGATATTCCCTGCAGCTGGAGTTCAGCTGCAAGAGAAAGTGTTTCTCGAACAGTCAACTGGGAAAAGAAAAGATCTTCCTGCCTAACATAGGCGAACCTGCAACAGACAGGTTATTC
This sequence comes from Fraxinus americana, assembly GCA_035079005.1. Taxonomy (NCBI): domain Eukaryota; kingdom Viridiplantae; phylum Streptophyta; class Magnoliopsida; order Lamiales; family Oleaceae; genus Fraxinus; species Fraxinus americana. The sequence goes on from CM068707.1 coordinate 36,864,813, forward strand.
ATCACTCAAAGACCTCAAATTTCCAAAAAATTAAAATTTTGCAAGAGAAGTCAATCATGAGAAGCCTCTAAAAGGTTGTAAGCCGCATGGTATTGTAGTTTTCACATACTTGTAAGCTTTGTTTGAGAATGGTTGCCCATTAACCTCCAAAAGGCCTGACAAATGCAATCTCGGCGATGCCACTATCTGACCTGCCAGAACATTGAGCAGGGTTGTCTTCCCTGATCCAGATGGTCCCATAATTGCAAGTAATCTACCAGGTTTTGCTTCTCCGCTAACATTTTGCAGCAAAAACCGCACCTAAAAATCAAAATGATGACCTAAATTTCCATTCACACTCATAAAATACTCATTGAAATAGAATCTAATTCTTAAAGCCTCAATTTCAAGACAAAAATAAGCGATGAAACTCTAAAAGGCAAAAACATTACCCTTAAGAGCTTACATATCTAAGTGTTTTCTAAAGAGGATAAACGAGACAAAATTTCAAAGTGAAGTGAAACATCCAAAATCAGTCAGAATAATCAGCCATTCAATCATAATTTTCAGCTTCTACTTTATTACAGTATTCAAATTTTTTTCTTATTCCACTCTCTTCCAAATTCTAAATGCAGCACACTTTTGGAATCTATAACATTTATTGACCTCAGGACCAATAACTAAACCAAGAAAAACGCTTGAATTCCACCACAATCAAATAAGCTTTAAACTTATACTGCTACTTACAGTTCCAATACAAAAAAAAAAAAAAAATTGCATGATATATGCACTTACTCTATAAGTTGTATTATGCATACTTACTATAAGTTATATTATGCATACTTACTGATTTAGAGGATTTATCGGAGAGTGAACAGTTGATGTTAGTCCATTTAATAGTAACCGGCGAAACCTGTCCTTTGACCGGAGCTTCGTGGTCTCCTTCCTCGTCATCGGGGACGTTCTCGGGAAGAACTTCTGGTCCGGGTGCTGAGAAAAGGCGGAGCAGTAGCGCTGCCGCAACCGCCGCCAGTAGCTGACCAACTCCTCCGCCTCCTTTCCCGCCAATTCTCAGCATTTTCCTGTTTGTGTCTTTCTAATTCTGGTTAGCTATATATGTGCAATGAGCAAGGGCAAGGTGGGTGCATACGACGCCGTGTCACTGGAATTTGAGTAACACTATGTGGCCACCAACCTCCATGGTAGAAAAATGGCGAGTAGGAGATTGATTTGTTTGATGGACGCGTGTCGCTGAACGAAGAAGATAAGATTTTCCTTCGATTTTTTGCCCGTTGGACGAAATTAGCGTCATGAAAATAAGTCAATTCTTGTATAAATAGATAAGAGGCGTCAAAGATTTTATTGTGGAAAAACTAATTTAAATTTATTACTAGTATTTATTTTTTTACTTTCACGAATAATGATAATTAGGATAATATCACAAGCACTGGAGGAGCCAACACGGGCGGCCTGCCAGAATTAACAGTCTCCATCAGGAGTTGAGAGGAAACTTGAAACGATAACGCAAGGATGCTTGGGAGGAAACTTGAAAGTTTGGAAGATGATAGTTGTGTATTGAGCATTTTCTCATTTTTAATTTTTTTGATTGTGGGTCTTTTCGTTTGACCTTTTAAAAAATAACAATGGCTCAATCGGCCAATCCATTGGATTCAGGTCAATGATTTAATGGTTTTGTATTGTTTCAATTGCAATTTGCAAAATTAGAGAACAAACCAAGCAATTGCAAACCGGCAAACCCTATCCCTTCCGCTGTGCACTCAACTCAGCCTCTGCTCGGTGATCGATTGTCGACGAGTAGCCGTCGACATCGAGCCTCTTCGGTCTGCACCACTAGCCCACTACAACTCCACCACCGTACATATTATTATTTTTATAGTTTTCTAGTTTCATTTCCTAGATTGAGTGCATTTTGTATTTCTTTCCCGTTTATTAACTGCCCAATTTTGTTGTTGAATCTTTATTGGCAATTTTTTTTTTTTTTGTTTTGTTACATGGTTTTATTTTTTCTAATTACTTCGTTATGATTGAATGCCTTCTAGGATAAAAATAACTATTATCGTAATTTACTTTTTAAATACATGTTTTATGTTTTATTAATTTTTTTCTTTATTTAGGTTGTTTCATTTTTTTAGACTTTAGTTTATTTTTTGATTTATCATTTATGGTTTATGATTTATAATTTATCATTTTTGTATGATTTCTGAAAATTTGGAATTTTGTGAATTTGAGAATATGTGATATTTGTGAGAATATGTGATAAATGAAAATGATAAATTGAGGAATTTGTGATTTGTGAGACTCCAGAGAATACAGTCGTCTGAGTTTACAGTTATGGAGTGAAGTGGTATAATGTATTTTTTATTATTATTTTGGGGTATATTGAATTATATTTTCACATATATATAATTTTTATATTTTAGTGCATTTACAAATAAGTTGAATTTTTTAAATGTTATTTAATTAAATATTAATAAATGGCATCGTTATTATGATCATTTACTGTCAACGGTTAATAGCCAACGGTTGCCCTAACTGACCTTCAATCTTGGATTCACCACTTATCACAAGAAGTTTAATTTTCAAAATTTAAATTTTCCTAATTTCCAATAACCTTACTATGGGGAGAAAAAAAAAAATCATGATTCTTGTTAAGAATTTCTTCCCATTATTATTTGTATTCTTTTTTAACCATAGTACCTTCTTCATTCGAGTTGAAAGAATAATATATCTATGTATTTTGCATTTTTGTCGTAGTCATCTCGACATTCAAACCTTAGTCATGCAAAATAATTAATTATTTCCATGACAGTAACATTCTTCACGATTACAAGGATTAAAAAAAATCTTACAATTTTAGTGCAGTATAAATATTTTAGGTCATAGTCGCACAATGTAATGACAATCTAAAACGTAATGATAATTTTTCAAAAATGTATTAAGTCGTATTCTTAAATTGTAAATGCATGCTTAAAATTATAGATTGTCACAGTTTAGTGATTAGGAGCCGCACAACATATATGTCACAATCAGACAACACATTAGATCAAAGTCACATTTTTAGCACAAAAAGATCGAAAGCCTGTGATCGGAACAATTGTTTAAAATTGATTGTTCGATTATGGACTTCACCAATAGATGTATAATTGGACATAGAAATTGTAATCGATCATTCTGGAGAAACCGTGGACAAGAAGGAAGCAATTATTTTGGACAAATCATGTTAGGAATTTGTGGCCATTTTCTTCATCTATTCTGGATAATTAAGTCATTGAAGTCCGGTATTCTATTTTTGGTTTTAGGATTTGTTGGAAGGAAGATGATTGAGTGTTTTTTTAGGAAATGGTATGATGAGAGAAAATAATTAGTTGTTATCATTTATTAATCCTCAATTTAAATCACATTATTCTCTTGTTTAAATCTATAAATTTATAATTTTAGGAAATATAATATTAATTTATGACCATCTTATGAAAAAAATTATATAATTTTGATATTTTTAAAATTTTATTCTTAAAATATGGTACATATGGTATTTCCCTTTTCCCAATGCAATATAATAGAAATTGGCAGTCTGAAATTACAAAGTTCGTCCCAAATTACACCTAGAGGGGGAGGGGGAGGGTGAATATGAGATTATGCGGAATTTAAAAATTAATAATTAAAAAGCAACAAGTCATTTTTAATTATCTCTAGACGATTAATTAACCAATCTAATTTTTCTATGTTGAATTACCGCAATTATATGAAAACAGTAAATAACGCATAGAATGATCACAGAGAAACCCCAATTGGATAAAAACTATGAGCACTTTACCAGTCAAAAATCCACTATAAACGAATTTAAATTTACAGTTCGTCAAACATGACTGCCACTAGTACTTTCCGACCTCATGACTGTAATTTTCACAGCCCTCCTAAATTGTGTGCTCATGCACAACTCTCAACTGTAATTTTCAAAACCCTCATGGAATGAGTGCTCCTTCACCACCTCCCGATTTTATGAATTCGTCTATTTTCCGTAGATCAATGAAGAACTCTGTGTTCTCCAACTATTGGAATATTAATCACCTTCTCTTGATTTTCAGAACTCTGATAGATTCTTTGGAAGTAATGATTTTGGTATTTGGTTTAAGTGAATTTGATATTTTTCACCGCCAAGAACAAATCAAACTAAGAAGGTTGCAGGCTATGAATGAATTTGATGAAGTAGATATGGAGAAATATGAGTTCTCTCGATGTTCATCCTTAGAAAAAATCGTTCAGAGGCATGTTCATATTTGTACTGTAGGTTTAGGGTTGAATGAGCCGGACAAAAAGCCTTAAAAATGCGAATTAAAACTTTTTGGATGGCACTGTCGCTCGAGCGAGGGATCAGCGACAGGTGAGCGATAGGTTATTGCTCGAGCGAGGACAATGCGGCAGGCGGGCGATGAAGTTTAATTTTCCTAGGATATTCTAGAAATAGTTGAGCCTATCGAGTATACAATTCTCATATACGAGTTGTGATGGAGTCCATCAATGTTTTAGTAGATGATGCTTGTAGTGAGGGGGAAGATTGGAGAAGATTGGGAAGAGTTAGATCACTCGAGTGTAGATCCCGTCACGGTAACTGAACCTAAAGAAACTTCAATTTCAGATCTCTCACACGTTTCTAAAGGTCTAGATACATCCAATAAGGAGTCCTCACCTGATGAAAAAACTAAACCTCCTATGGAACTTTCATCTAGAGTTAAGTCCAATCATCCAAAGGTAAAATATTGGGGATTTAGATTAAAGGAGGTGACTTTGTAAGAGGGTTTTAAACAGCCAGACATTTGCTAGTTATGTGTCTTAGATTGATCCCAAGAAAGTCAAAAATGCCCTTAGTGATGAATGTTGGGTAAATGCGATGCATGAGGAGTTAAATCAGTTTGTGAGAAAAAACGTATGGTATTCAGTTCATAGGCTTGATGATTGTAATGTTATAGGTACTAAGTAGATATTTAAGAATAAAATCAATGATCAATGTACCATAACTAGGAACAAGGCTATGTTAGTTGCCCAAGGATATACTCAGGTTGAAGGAGTGGACTTTCATGAGACGTTTGCCCCGGTAACTCGATTTGAATCCATTAGAATTCGTTTGACCATTGCTTGCACTTTAGGATTCAAATTATATCAAATGGACGTCAATAATGCTTTCTTGAATGGAATACTTCAAGAGGATGCTTACGTTGAACAACCAAAATGATTTATTGATCCTAAGTTTCCGCATTTGTCTATAAATTGATTAAAGTTTTATATGGTCTTAAACAAGCTCCTAGTACTTGGTATGATAGACTAACTGTATATCTCGTGTAACATGATTTTTCAAGAGGCGGTGCAGATAGAACTTTATTCATTAGACACATTGAGGAAACTATCATCTTAGCTCAAATTTATGTTGATGACATCTGTTGACATATGGTTGATTTCATCTTCAATGTTTTGATTATAACAAACAAGATTAATATTATTTCTAACAATTGATTTTGAGTTATGATAGTTCAATGTTAAAATCAATCGACTATTGCCAAAATCAACACATCATAAATCGGACTCGAAATGAATAGTAAAGTGAAAGTTAAGCATTTAAGTCAAATCATTCGAGACGAGAGTTTAAAAGATCAAAATCAATACTATTAAATCGGACTCACAAAGAAGGTCAAGATCGAAGTCAAGCATTAAAGTCAAATGTCAAGAAAGACCAAGATCAAGAGTTTAAGAGCCAAACATGAAAAAAATTTCGAAACGAAATCAAAGACTAGGCTTTCGAGATCATATGTAAATGTATAACACTTTGATCTTTACCAATGAATGACAATAGTTCAAAAATCATTTTGTGTACAAATAGTTATTTTCATATTATTTGTATAAAATATTTTTGATCAAAAGTAATATTGATTTTTCAAAATGATACTTCAACTTAGATCAAATCTCAAAAAAAAAAGTCAATGGTCAAAGTCAACAATCAACTGAATATTCGGTTGACCAGGCGGACGTCCGGTACGCCATACCGAGCATCCGGTATGGCAGTAACGATAAGTTTTTTGACCGTTTTGACGCAACGGCTAGTTGATCATCTGGTACGTAATGGATGTCCGGTACAGTGCGTCCAATATGACAAATTTTTGCCCATTGCATTGCTATAAATACCACATCTTCTTACATTCAATACATACACTTCTGAGAGCATTATATAAATGTTCTTTTGAGATAAAATAATTGATCTTTACTCTTTATTTATCTTTATCAATTTATTTTCTTTGGAAAATTTTTTGATTGATCTTATTTTTGAAAATCATTTCTCTCATCAAAGTTTTTCATTTCTCTTTGTGCTTAACTTATTTATATTTATCTTAAAAGAGAAATATATTTTTGAAGTTCTTGACACTTACATTGCATAAACTTATTATACTTTTTCATAGTGAAACTTTGATTAAATCAAACTTGTAAATATCATATTCATCAAAGTTTCTAATTTTTCTCTTAGTACTTAATTTATCACAAATTATTCATTGAAAGAGAGATATACTTTTGAAAAAGATTTTTGCACTTACATTTCATAAATCCTTCTTCTTTTTCTTCATATCAAAACTTTGATTGATTGAACTAAAACTTGTAAAATCATCATATTCATCAAAGTTTTTCACTTAACACTTGAGCTATCAATCATTGCTATCTATTACAGTGTTAGCCTACTTCTCTTCTTGTACTCAACTTTGAATTCATTAAGAAGAGAAGATTTCATTTGTAAAATTTATTTGAATTGTGGGTCGTGTTGAAGTCCCTTAAAGATCAACATTATATAAGGATCAGTGCTCCTTGTTTGTAAGTTACCGGAAGCGTTGTAAAGGGTTGGATTGCACCATAAGTCAATCAACATAGTGAAAAAGGCCTTGCTCGTACCAGAGAGCTTGGTAACGGGGGACGTAGATCATTGCATTGGATCGAACCTCCATAACTATATCGTTTGCACTCTCTATCCCTTTTACTTAACGTTTTTACTTTGTGCAAATTACATTGTTTCACTTATTTACTTGTGTTTAGTTATCATAGTTTATTTGCACTTATTATTTGATTGATCTACTTGCTTGAACTTGCTTACGATTATTAATTTATTAACGTGTTTTTAACTTACGTGATTTTAGTTAATTATTGGAAAAAGTTTTAAAAACCAATTCACCCCCCTCTTAGTTAACCAATCTTGGGATTTCAATCTTTGGTTCTCTTGTTGATTGTTTTGCTCATGAATTCGCTGAATACATGAAACGAGAATTTAAGATGAGTATCGTTGGAGAATTAAGTTACTTTTTTGGTTTCCAAGTAAAACAAACTGATGATGGGTAGTTCATATCTCAATCGAAGTATGTAGAAGACCTTGTCAAACATTTTGGACTAGACAGTAAGAAACACACTAGAACCCCCATGATCACTAGTGTCAAGTTAGGTTATGATCCTACGGGTAAAAGTGTTGATTCCACACTTTACATGAGTATAATAGGTAGTTACTTTATCTAACTTCTAGTAGACCTGACATAGTCTTTAGTGTTGGGGAATGTGCACGCTTCCAGGCTAATCCTAAGGAATCCCACCTGAGCGCTGTGAGATGTATCATTAGATATGTCAATGGAATCGTAGATTATGGAATACTATACTCTTGAAATTCTAATCTTGACCTTGCTGGCTATTCTGAATGTCGATTTGGTTGGAAATGCCGATGATCGAAAAAGTACTTCCGGTGGCTATTTTTATGTTGGTGCTAATCTTGTAGTTGGATGAGTAAGAACAAAACTCTATCTAATTCTCTACGGTAGAGGCCGAATATATAGCTGCAGGAAGTTGCTGCACTCAATTGCGTTGGATGAAGCAGACGTTGAGCAATTATGGAGTTGAACATGATACTATGACTGTGTTTTATGATAACACTAGTGCCATTAATATTTCCAAAAATCTCATTCAACACTCTCGAACCAAACATATTGATATACGTCATCATTTTATTCGAAAAATTGTAGAGACCCGTGTTGTAACTCTTGAACACGTCTCTACAAAGAACCAATTAGCTGACTTATTTACCAAATCATTAGATGGTCTGAGATTTGAATCTTTTAGGATGGCTATTGGTGTTTGTGTACCTCTTTGATTAGGACTTAGGTGCATGCATATGCTGTTCATTGAGTCCATTCATTCATACATGCATTTCATTTGTTTTTTGTTTAGTTCTAATTTTTTTTTTTTGCTTTTAAAGATCTTGATTTTTTAAAAACATATAATAAAAAAAATTCTGCTACTGGACATTTCATGATATTCTTAAATGTTACGTTTGTGACCGAGTATGCATTGATCTTATCTGTAATGTGGTTTTCATTACTTGGTTAGATTTAATGTGGAGTACTAGGTATATGTTTCTTCATGTACCATATGTACAGCACACAGTATGATGTTGTGAGTGAGTCTAGACCGCATGTGTGAGAATTGGGATGACAGACATCTATTGGTAAGGTGACCTTGAACATGAATTGACATTCATTTAAATGACCTAAACTCACATATAATCCCCTTATCATAAAATAAAAGGTGTTTCATCTTATACTCTTTTTCGAAACTTATTTGACTCGAGTAATTAAGGTTGAGGGGTTTCTCATAACCTGATACCCTATAGTCAACTGACTTGGAGTCATCGGCCCGACACTCATTACATGGGTCATTTTAGTCGCTTAATCTAACAAGAGTCTACACATAAGATGTAATAATTGAGAAAAATGATATGTTGAAAAAGAAAAAAGAAATATATATATATATATATATATATATATATATATATATATATATATATATATATATATATATATATATATATAGAGTAAGGGAAAATACTTATTTAACATATCATTTCTCGCAAATTTAAGGTTAGGAGTCATGTTCACGAGAAAATAGTGGCACTTAACACACGTGAGTCACTTATACACGTTACTCCATTTGAACTCGATTTGAGTACGTGAGAATTTTTTTTTATTGATAATGCAATACTTGTGATCACGTGCATTGTTGAGTTCATCTATATGTCGGAGGCTTATTTAAAATGGTGGGGATGGGGATATTTTTCGAAATTTTCAAAAATTCAGTGCTATTTGTGTCGAAAGTTTTTCGCTAGCTTATCGCTAAGCGTCGCTCGAGCGATAAAAGTAGAAACTGTCTCGCTCACCTCTCACTCGAGCGATAACCCGCTTTTTTGAATTTTAACGTTATTTTTTCCAATTTTTTTTTTTCCATTTTCTTCATTTTTTTTCTCGGTTTCTATTCAAATCACAGGTGGTGCGGCGATGTGGTGCTATCTATGCATCTATGTGTGGGCTGTGTGTTGGATTGTTAGTGTAGATGGGTGGTGGCGTTATTGGGCTGTTGGTACAGGTAATGGCGATGCAATGATGGCGGCGACGGTGGTATCGAATCTATAAATACACGATGAATGCATGGAATATATTTTCACTTAACTAGATGAGAATTTCATCATGCATTTTTCTTGTGCGTGTTCGATCTTCATAGTCCTTTAAATGCAATAATCTATCATAGCACGATGAATGCACAGAATACATTTTCACTAAACTAGATGTTATAAAACAAGGGATATAAATTTACTTTGATACCACTTATTAGATTCTAAAACAAGAGTAATACGACAAAATGAAAATAACAATCAAGAATACCAAAATTTACTTGGAAAAAACATCACGAGTAGATGAGGAGAATTCAATAGAAGATGAAATAATACAAGATTTTGTGTTTCTAACTTGTTATAAATCACAATGAAGGGCCAACTTTATATAAAGCACACATTAAACCCTAATTATAGTGTTATAGATGAAAAGAGTATCTTAAAGTTTGTCAAATTGAGAAGTAAGCTTTGGCCAGATAACACAGGCTTTCAAGCGCCCAACCTTACGGACAACGAGCGACAGGACAACGCTCTGTTTGGTCATCAGGCGTTGAATCATTGTTCCAAATTCGATTTTCACACTCAATTGGCACATAGGGGCCCAATCTCTGCCCCAAAAATCCCAAATTTATAATTTGGCTTCTTCAAAGCCTTTTTCAACCAAAACGCAAATTCTCAATGGAATTTGAGTTACAATCTAACAAATCTCCACCTACACAAATTCTACTATAATGAACTAAGCTTCAAAAACTTTTCATCTTGAGACAAATTTCACTCTAAAGAATAGAACTTGACTTGTCAACAAAAAAATTTCCACCTATTGAAAAATTACAACTAGGACAAGCTTAATAACTAAATATCAAATGAATCCAAGCACTGCTCAGCATATTACCTATGGTGTTAAGTTGCTCGAATTATCTTCACGAGCAGCAAAATCACAAATAACTCAACAATAAATACCAAACAAGCAGTAACACACCTTGTAACAGAATCAAAACAACTATCTGCTTCTGAAGAAGGTTCTTTGATAGACTTAATACATTCGACCACATTTAAAGCATAATCAAATAAATCAGCTTCATCGTACCTTTGTGGATGCTTAATATTTCTTCGGGGTCTATTTTTAGCAATTAAATACTGGGCATCGTTGATAATGGTGGCAAAGTGGCATTACCCATGACTTCTTAACTTGACTGAGATGTATTAATCAATGTAGATCCTAAATCAAACTCCAACTGTACTGTACCAAACTCAAACTCCACCTAAGGGTCTAGTTTCTGCTTATTGATATCCAAAGATTTTGTAGAACCTTTAAAGACATATCTATGGCCTCTTCGTCCCTTCATCACAATACAGGTACACTTACTAACTTTCAAAACTCCACCTTCACCAGTATACTTATATTATTTTCAATCGAGAGTTGAGATAAGATTTCTTTTCAAATCTGAAACATGTCCCACCTCATCAAATTTTCTAACAGTTTCACCAGACATCTTAATTTTGATCATTCCAATACTAACTATCTTACAATATGCATTATTTTTCATTACCACAACACATTTTAAAATTGTTTCATATATTAACAAATCTCGATTAGAATACATAAGAAAAGTGTGAACACCACAAAATTAATCTAAAATTTTCTTCATCATACTCGATCTTCAAGGTCTCCAAATCAGAGACAATTTCCTTAAAAATAGCTGGTGATCTTCAAGTGATGTATCTTCTGTCATATGTTGAGAATACAATCGCTGCTTCAAATGCAATTTGCTGATTAGACTTTTCATCAACAATTGCTCCAACTTCAACCATAATATAACAACAGTTTTCTCCTTTAAATGTCATGAAGATATAATTCGAAAGATGAAAATGAATATGTGATAGAGCCTTTCGATCCTTATGTTGTTTCTCCTCCAATGTCTAATTTGAGCGTATCTTGTCAAATCCCAACAAAGTATTATTCAAGTCCATATGATCGAGCATTGCTCGCATCTTTACCTGCTATAACAAAAATCTTGTGCTGCGATCCAAAGGCAGAATATCATATTTCATGGTTGACACCATAAAAATCAAACATTGAATTGAGTTGATAGAACCTAGCTTTGATACCGCTTGTTAGATTCAATAAATGAGAGTAATATGTCAGATGAAAATAACGATCAAGAACACCAAGATTTATGTGGAGAAACATCACAAATGGATGAGGAGAATTCAATATAAGATGAAAAATTACAAGATTTTGTGTTTCAAACTCGTTCCAGATCAAAGTGAAGAGCCAACTATATATATACAGTACATGTCATGGATTGGATGCCAATCCCTGCCCTAAAAATCCCAAATTCATATTTTGACTTTTTCAAAACTTTCTTCAACCAAAACGCAATTCCCAACGATATTTGGGCCACTATTCAACGCTAAAAGAGATTAGAATTTTAATTGGTTGAACAAATTGGCTACATCCATTATCTCCAAAAAAATTCTGAACCCGTTTTTCATTAATTCCTCAAGTTCACTCTTGCACTGTGACAATTCTTAATATGATTTGAAATTTAATTTTGAATTAATCCCATTTTTATTTTTAAATTTGAATTAGTGCTATATATATATATAAAAAAAAGGAAATTCCACCTAACATATTTTTTTACACTAAAATTTGTTTTCTCCTATAAGAAAAACGGATTTGGTTGCTGGCCCGGGTCAGGAATAAATCGCCCCCCTAATGCATGCATGCATGCATGCTGGGACCTCATGCTTTAACAAGGGAACCTAGTAGGCTCATCTAGGCCTATTCACTGGTCGAGAATGAGTTCAGATAGCATGCTCGCGCACGAGTTAGCTTGTCCAATTTGCGAGTCATATAGTGCGAAACATGGATTGACTCGTGCTTGCAGCTCATTGTGCGCGAATCGAGTCAAATCGACTTGTTAATGGAATGAAACGAGCCGACGAGGTGTTCACCTCACTTTCTGCACTTAGTTAAAATCAACACAAAAAATAAGTTGTTGTTTGAGCTCCATCGAAATGTAATTTGGAAAAAAAATTTGCATTTTTAAATAGTAAATTTTTAGAGAATGTGTGAATAAAAAATAAGAATTATTTTTGAATTGACGTTTAATATTATTTTATTGAATAACGTGTAGTTAAAAAGAAAGTGAAAAAATATATGGAGCGAGGGAAAAGTCTCGTACCCACAAACCCACGACCTTCTTTTTTTGCACGTGTAAGGCTACTGCCGACAGAGTCAATCAACCCCTTTCGTGTTTCACACGCTCCTACTCCGAGAGTGTACAAAATTTAAACGAGCACTGTTCTAAATGTGGAACTAATCTTGAACAATTAGCATTCGTTAAACTTCATCAAATGTCAATTTTAGTAACTGAACAATAAAGCAAAATCAAAGCAAGAAAACAATGGTCTCCATTTTCACACTTCTTACATATTGGCTTTTCAACCAAAATCTCACACCCGGTCAAACCCTAATCGGATAATCCCCAATAGATTTTCATAATCCCGTAAATCTAATTCAAATTACCATAACCCACAAAGTAAGCAGAGATTTTTCTGGCACTCTCATGAAGATCTATAAATCTTATGCCCAATTGCATTTTTATGTGTAAAATAACTTTTTTTGGTGTGAAGTTTTGATTTTTTCTGCATTTTTATCCATTCCATGCTACAAAGGCAGGAATCTAAATGGGAGCTGAAAAGAAATGGCTCTTCACCCTTTTTTCTGCATCCTTTGTTTCAATTCTTATATTCCTGTCCACCATTTCGGGCTTCAGTTTTTCCTATGACTATGCCACACATAAGCCATTTTCTTCCGTGGTGCATCGCGGGCTTGGCCATCCCCCAGCCTTCGCCTACTATATTTCAGGCGGCCGGGGGGATGGGGACCGGATTTTCAGATTGTTGCTAGCGGTGTACCATCCGAGGAATAGGTATTTATTGCACATTTCAGCGGATGGGACTAAGGAGGAAAGGCTGAAGCTGGGTGTAATGGTTAAGTCCCTGCCTGCTGCTCGAGCCTTCGAGAATGTGGATGTGATAGGGAAGCCCGATCCGACGACTTACATGGGGTCCACGAATATGGCCGCCATTTTGAGGGCGGCCACAATTTTGTTGAAGGTGGATGCTAAGTGGGATTGGTTTGTCACTCTAAGTGCTATGGATTATCCGTTGGTTACACAGGATGGTATGCATAGTTTACTATTTGAATTTTCTTGTCTTTTCATTTGTTTTTGCAGTTAGATTCTTGAAATGGTAATGTTTAATATAGCAGTATCTTTCTCTTGCCTTCTTCTTGAACAATGATTATAGGTTTTGGTTATGAATAATAGAATGTGTTACTTTTTGATTGGAAAGATTGATGCTTTGATGAAATTGACACTATTTATATTTACAAACGTGCTGTTACACGCATAGAGGGTCTAGTCTGACAGTGTAGACTTGATTTTCTGAAATTTTAATCTCAGTCCATTAATCTTGATGCCAAGATGATAGCTCATCCTACTATTTCGTCAAATTTCAGCTAGATCAATTGATGATAGCCGCAGGTGCATACAACTGAAGAATCTATAGTTAGAGGAGAAGATTATTGTCCCCAAGAATTGAGTAGATTATAGGTGCAGGAGAGTCACCAATATAACAAATCTTATTTTCAATAAGTTTTGTGCCTATACAAATTTCAATCTTGCTACATGCATATCCTGCTTACCGAATTTACACTTGCACAATCTCACGTCATCTTTCACATCTCACACATTTAATCCAACCATAATAACATTTCCACGTCATCAATATTCAATATGTCAATCAAGGTGTACAAATAACTTAATCCTATAAATTTTCCTCGCGCTAGATGCCCCCTCATCAGCTATTTATGCTTGCAGAATAAACTATACTCTTTTCCATTTAAGGGCCTTTCAGCTCCAACAGTCATTTTATTCTTTCACTTGGCATGACTGAAGCACAACTGTGCACTCAAATCCCCATCACCAAAAAAATTGTACATCACAACCATTTCTGGCAGTCTTCCAATACCGTGGACATTTATAGTATCAATTAATGTAGCAACTAAACTCACATTCTAGCTAACTCTTCCAACTATCTTTTTTGGAGAGCTTAGTTTCATACTCTTTTATATAGCTTTAATCCTTTTGGCTATTTTAATGGATGTTTAACTTGTCTCCATAATTTATTATTGCTGATGGTGTTCGAGTCACAATCAGTTTGTATTGCATGCTACAATTTCATTTATTTCCGAATATGCTTTTATTTCCAAATATGCTATCCTTTCTTACCTCATCCAAACTACTTCCGAAGCTATAAATCGACGATCAAGACTCTGTACTAGTCCTTCCTACATTCGCATTGCACAAATGAAAGATGACTTTAGTCACATGACTGCGGAACCAAATCCATATCCAATGATCTACAGAATGTAAGGCTTCTGTTGATGAATTAACACTAGCTTTTGTGCCTAAATGATTTTCTTTATACACCCATGGTTTAAAAAGGCACAACAGAGGTGCGCCTCACAACTGTGCCTTGAAGTGCTAAATATTGTACTACTCCAATTAGGCAAACACCTCATTGATTGAGGCGCACTCCTTTTGATGTGATTTCCATGGTTTCCAGTGCACAGGTGTCTTGTGTGTGTTGTAGGCATGATCTCGACTTTATTTTTCTTGTTTTGTGCAGAAGTTATGTGAAACTTAGGATGTGTTTGACACCCATTTTGGAGAAAAATAAATTCTGGAATAATGATTGATGGAAGAATGTATAGTTAAAAAGTAATGATAATTTTTTGATTTATGTGTAATATTATTTTATTGATAGAATGTGTGGTTGAAATGAAGAAAGAAAAAAATGAGAAAGAAAATGGGTGTCAAACGGGGGCTTAATTTTCTCAGACAGATATGACAAAAGGGTGGGGGAGGGGTGTAAAACTTTCTACCTTCTTCACAGAGGAATGAGGAGAAATGAGGCAGGTTGGGATGTGTTACACCACCTAATCTAAAAGCTTAATTTAGTAGCATTTATTATTTAAATTTTATCTTCAACCCAACCCCTTCCGTGCAGGCTGTGCAGACCTTTTCATTAAAGACCTGAAGCAAGCACAATTTTTCATAAATAGGCTATAGTAAGATTTTGACCCTGTAGCTCTGCTGGCTCAGATATCATGTTACACCATCTTGTCTAAAAGCTAAGTTATTAGAGAAGAGACTCATTTGTATATCTAAATTCAGTCTTCAACAGGATGAATGAGCTAGCTTCTGAAACTTTTTTATCAGCTGATATAAGCAAGTTGTTTCCTACGAAATACAGCACTGGGGACACAAACCAAACAATGTATATTGTGTGGAATAGTTAGATAATTCTTGATGCTGAAAGAGAGAATTTTCATCTTTTAAGATCAGCTATGGGGTGTTTTCAAGAATTTGATTGTTGGCTCCAGCTCAATATATTTTCATGGCGACTTACATATATCACATCTAAAATCTTGACACAGAACTTTTAAGTACTGATATATTATATTCACAGCTAGGATTTTATTACATATTTAAATTTTAGGCAAGAGTGAAGCCATGCATGCTGCTACCAAATATCTTTAGGTCGCTGAAGTGCTTATTTCTAGTCTTGTCCCTCGAGTTTCGTTGTCATTGTTGCATAGATCTTTAGCCTTCACATTGCTAGCACAATATTTAATGTTTTTTTTTTCATGAATTTACCGTGCTGTCAGCAGTAATACTCTTTCCATATGTAATCTAGAATAATGTATTCTTTTTCATTTTGTTACATTTGACTTCCTGTCTACTTGTTCTAATTCTGATATGTTCTGTAATCTTCTTTCAGATTTGTCCCATGTGTTCTCATCTGTTAGGAGAGACCTGAATTTCATTGATCACACTAGTGACCTTGGATGGAAAGAGTAGGCAAATCCTTTCTGCTTCAGAGTCACCATTATGCAGTTTTCGCCAAAAAAATGACTAATTATATTTGCATAATGTTATTGCAGGGGTCAAAGAATTGAGCCCATTGTAGTTGACCCGGGTACGTACTTGGCTAGGAGGACCCAAATCTTTCATGCGACAGAGAAGAGGCCAATGCCTGATGCTTTCAAGGTTTTCACTGGTAAATCAGTCATACTGTATAAGTTGTATAGTTTCTAATTACTGTTCACTTGAGATTTTAGTTGCACATGTCAGAAATTCTTTTCTCCTGCAGGTTCTCCATGGGTCATCTTGAGCCGATCCTTCCTTGAATTCTGTGTTTTAGGCTGGGATAATCTCCCACGAATCCTTTTAATGTATTTTACTAATGCTGTCTTGCCACAAGAATTCTATTTCCATTCTGTTATTTGTAATTCACCTGAATTCAAAAACACGACAGTCAATGGTGATTTGAGATATGTTGCCTGGGATAGCCCCCCTAAGATGGAACCCCTTTTCCTCAACACCTCAAATTATGATGAGATGGTTCAAAGTGGAGCTGCTTTTGCCAGGCAGTTTGCAAAAGACGAACGTGTGCTTGACATGATTGATAGCAAGATTCTCAAGCGAGGTCGAAACCGGGCTACCCCCGGGGCATGGTGTACCGGCCGAAAGTATTGGCTGATGGATCCGTGCTCTCAGTGGGGTGATGTGAATGTTTTAAAGCCGGGGCCTCAAGAGAAGAAGTTTGGCGAGTCGATAAACAGACTTCTTGACGACTGGAAATCACAGTCGAATTCCTGCAGCTGACATCTAATGTATGGATAGAACATCTTTGGATATGAGAACTGTAACTTAAATAATAATAATCAATTTAATTTATACCATTCAGTTGGGATGCATTCTTTTGGTGTTTGAACATTATTCTTTCAGGGGAATTCTTCCGATTAGGGGCTTCTTCAGTTTTTATATTAAGATTGGAGTTTTAAGGGCCAAAAACAATTTTTGGGCTGTAACTTTGAGTTCAGAAGAATACATTAGGCAGCTACCAATTGCAGTCTTCTATCAATAAGAGGAATTCCCCTGTATGTCATATACAACATTTATGTATCCTACCTTAATTTTAATCTTCTCTGATGTGGAGGCACAAATGGGTACCAATATTTTGTTACGTTGATTTTAGAAGAATTTCTAATAATTTGAACTCACAAGCAATTCAGACCACTTGGATCCTATGTGAATCGCTTGTTAGAAAGCCTAAGGAAGTACCAATCGACTCAACACACGCACGAGCCGAGCTAGCTGGACTCGCCTTGGAGGAGAGTCATGGGGTGAGTTGAGCTGTATTTTACTGCGTGAACCACTTGCATCGGCTCATTCGGGAGCGGAGAAACAAAATATTAAAAATAAAAATTGAACTTTTGTCGAGATGTTTTTTGAAGCGACGAGCTGGTTTGCCAAGTGGGCCAAATCAAGTCCAGCGGTAGCAAAACAAGTGGCTTGAGTAAACGGTGCTAAAAAGTATGATACATTGAAAACTTGTCGAGTAGCCAATTTCACCTAACAACTCTTTTGAGTAAATTTTTCGACGAATTCTCCCGTGCGATTTAAATCTTGTCATACTTACTTTAAAATGACATCCTGAATGTGTTACCTTTGGTACTCTTTCTTGAAAAATTGTTTGTTGATCCTAAGAGTACGACTTGCAAGCCGTAAGGAAGAGGAGACAAGAACTTCATTCTTACCTTCACCTTTACATGCTGCCAAAACAAAACAATACTACATAAATTCACTTTTAAGTAAAGATCCGAAGAAAATTGTATTCTAAACATTCACACAATCATGATAGATACAATTACAAAGATTATAACTTTCCTTGCCCGTCTTAATACCATAATCAAATGTGGCTTTTTCATGTGAAATAGCTGTAAGCATGATGGGTACAATTCAACTTATCTTGACTAATTTTTATTAACGGCTTATAAATGATTAAATTAATTTTTATCCACTCATTTCGTGAGATTTATAAATAATACCTATTTATTCATCACCCATTTTTATATATTTATTATTTATACGGTTTCTAAACACTTCACTGTCATTTTAAAGTACGTACGACAAAGTTTAAAATATATGTTTTGTAACAGAAAACGATCGAAAGTTTTATTTAGATTTGTTCGTCGAAAACAACTACTTATTTTTTCAATTTACCGATCTTTTAGGAGCGTTTCTCGCTTATTACTTGTCGAAAATAACATTTACATACTTTCCTAGTTTCATTATATTTAGACAAATTAATTCGCAATAATTTGAAAAGGAATTGACATTAATTGACTTTTCTTTTTATTTTAAAACATACATTTTATTTATTTATAATTAACTGAGGTCTAAGTATAGAACTAGATTCTGCTTGTTTCATTAGACTAAGAATGTTGTGACTAATAAATGGTTCGGGAAACTATAATAAAAATCGTCAAGAATCTTGAAGTATATGATACAACTACTGTTCAAATCCACTCGAAGCATCAATGTCGTTTGTAAAGATCGAATTTCAACGATCTTATTCGAAAGTTTGTGTTTCGCGCGGATTATCGAGTTTCGCTAACAATTTAAAGATGGTTCAGACGATTGTGTAAGAAACAAACTTCTCGAGACAAAGTCCCAACGAGTGGTGCTTTACTTATGAAGATTACAATTAGGAAGAAGCAAAACGCTTCAAAGGGGTACAAGCATACAAAGTAATTTGAAAGTTGACGATAAGAACTAAACGAAATGAAATTACATAATTCTCTATTTGAGAGTGATTGATTCAGGGTTTTTCCTTCTATGTCTTTTTTTTTTTCCTTTTATACTCCATTGCTAGTTTTCTTTGTAAAATCGTTTGGAAACTGCTTGTCGCTCTATAACTATCCACTTACTTCATAATGGCTGACGTGTCAAGGAATCGCTATTTTTAATCTGCATGCTATTACTCCCCTCTTTTAATTGCTTGCAACCGAAATTCTTGAATCGTGGAACGTGATAAAATTGCTCAATAACTGCTTCAATAACCGCCGCTTTAAATAACAACAAGATGTTGTATTCGCTCAGATTTTTGGCGTCTTGAAGGCTTGGGCGAGAATGCGACTGTCTCTCTGAGCGACAATAAGGTACTTCATTCGCTCAGGCCCTGGGCGTCCTGCAGGTTTGGGCGATAATAGTCCTCCGTTTATGGGCCTCCACTATAGTTTACAATGGTCTCATTTAAACTTATCCTTCAAATTCCATAACTGGGCTCCATCTCTTGGACCATTTAATTGGGTCTCATTTTTGTATGTCAACAATTACCCCCCACTATGGCAAAATGAATATCAAGTATTAATCTTATACCATATTCTTCCTTTATATTTTCTGGCAATACTTTGAAATCCTAAAAAGGGCAGAGAATTCCAACTATTATTTCCGTTGACGATAACCCTCTACACCCTGAAAAGTGTAACATCACATAACCCTTATAAATCAAAGGACACACCACTTCATCGCGCCATTACACCCATGTCTTTGCTTTGCGTGCTTCTCTCTCACTGTTTACTGTTCATCTTCTTGCTTCTCTGCTACGCTTTTTAAGCAACCCTCACATAGACTATATTTTGTATCAAATGGCGACTTCACAAACTCCTTCCGACAACTCCCTTAGTTTCGAGGATTTCCAAAACCTCCTTATCAGGCCGTATATAAATTCAACTTTTCTTTCACCAGCCAACCCTGACCTCCATGAATTTTATCTGGGTCCGTCGTTTAATGATGCGGAATCTATCGGGCAAACGGTGGTGGGTCAGCTATTCCCTTACACTCAAGGCCCTTCTTTTCTGAACTCTCTATCGCTGAAACCGATTTGCGAGAAAGGTATTTGCACTGGCCTAAAACTGACATTACTTTTCGTATGTGGCATGCAAGTATGGTAAATCATGGCTCTACCAAGGAGATTTTTGATCGTGCTAGGATTTCGAATTTATTAGAAATCGCTTTCCGTCCCTCAATTTATGACCCGGTGCTTTTTCCCATCGCTTTAAGTTTTTGGTCTTCTGAGTACAACACTTTGCTCTTCCCCCTTGGCCCAATGTCTATTACTCTGAGGGACGTTGGAGCTCTAGTAAACCTTCCGCCATTGGGCAACACCATTTTTCCTGGCATTTTGGTTACTGCTGCTGCCCCAAAATTTGACAAGAAACTTACTGATTCCTACTCGGGCATGCAAGAAATGTATAATAATTCTAGCGTTGAACCTTCCCATGTTGAGCGTGTGGCCTTTCTTTAGTTTAGGCTTTGTAAATACGTTCTTTATGTGCCTAGCATGAAACCTTCCATGAGTTATCTACCTATAGTGCATGAATTAGCGCGTGGTAGATCTTTAAACCTCTGTTCATTATTCTTAGCCGCCCTTTATAGAGGCATGGCTTCTCTCCAGTTTCAATTGAAGAATAGTGCATCTCCTACTGGTAGTAGGCCTATTTAGCTTGCTCAATTGTGGTTGAGAGCATACTTTCCCCAACTTGATGCTCCACCCTCTCTCCCTCGAGCAGTTAGTTGTTATGGGCTCGCTATTAACCAATTGAGCTCCGTAAATATGTCCAATAGGGATGTTTTCTCATTCTTTTACAACCTGAATTCAATTTCTACCTTTTTTCCTTTCCCTGCTCCCTTAATTCTAAACTGCGTGGAACCTCCTTCCACCATGGATGATGTGAGCACATTCTTGCCCATTTGGGCTCATTCTTGATTGGGAAGGAACAGTTCCATGATATTTTAACCGGAACAAATGCCAAGGCTAGGGTTGAGATATATGTTCCCCAATTGTTTGCTCGTCAGCTTGGTCTTAGCCAGATGTGGCATGTTCATCCCTACTTTTCTAAGAGCTTGATAGAGCATTTTCATACAATAAATAAAACAGAGGCACAAGTCATTGATATCCATAATAATCTTTTGACCAAAGGTTTTTCCTTGGCTCCTTTTAAACAACTCTGGCCGTCTGTGAAACGTAGACTATTCACAACTGACGCTAACCGTGCTTTCCACCTACTAGAGAGGCCAAAGACTTCCTCTTCTCCGATTCCTGCCATTCATGTATCTGTCAGGGATCCCATTTCCCCTTCTAAATCGCCACATACTCGTGTCAAACGTTCTGCTCTTCCATTTGGTTGCCCACCTGCTCAAGCTAGTACAGCTAAAGGTGCTTCTAGCCGTAAACGGCTAACTTCAGCTCTACCAGTTTTGCCCGATGATGATGATGATGCTCATCTCATAGTCAGGAGAAATGTAATTGTGCTTGTTTATTCATGAAACAACAATTCTTCATAAGTTAATGTTTTTACCTGAATTTTTCAGAAGAGCTCAACTTCTCCTTCGAAGACTCTGACTTTAGCAACCCCTGCTCTATCGCCTTCTACTAAAGCTGCTTCATCCAAGTTTTATGATGCAGGGGCTTTGCCTAAAGAGAAATCCATAGTCTCAGAGTCTTCTTATGCACAGCTAACTGGAGAACTGCCACCTTCTCAGGGTGTTGATCGCCTACGTGTTGAACCCGAAGGTAATGTCTTTTCCCTTGTTTGTGCTATTGGCCTTCAAGTCATCGCTACTTGAATTTTACAGAGGTTCCCATGGACTTGCCCGTTGTGGCAGAGCCTAGTCGTCTAGACAAGGGGAAGTCTCCACAAGTGGCTGAGTCAACCAGTGATGTGCCCCAACTTCCTAAAGCTGCTGATAAGGTAGCCTTTATTTTATCTTTCATCTTCACTTCATTTACTTCAATGAAAATGCTAAATGTTTGCATTTTTTTTACAGGACACTGATGTTACCTTGGGCTCCATCTAGGACTTGTTCACTTTTTAGGAACAAGTATGGACATCTCGTCCTTCTTCAGCCAATCGTCCTTCTGCTTTATCTGCCGCATTCTCGGAAGAAAATATGAATGTTCTCAAGCAATCATTGCTTGAATACGTTTTCTTTATGGATATGGATATCAACAAAGCCAGTGCTGCTAAATAAAGGGATAGTTTTGAGCTCTTGAGTGCGAAAATAGCTCAAGCACTGGAGCTTTCTTCGCTAAAAAATTCATCTGACTTTAAGTTGACGTTGAAGATTATCCACTCTGAGATAAGCTCTTTGCTAGGAATGTCGAGTTGAAGGCCAAGAAGACTCAGTATCTCCATGCTGTAGCCGAAAATGAGTCTTTACTTCAAGAGATTGAAAAGGCCAAGGTCGATCTAAACGAAATCTCCTCTGAATTTATGGTTGAGGACTCTTTGATGATAAGTCTGGCTGCAGAGATGAAGGAACTCCAAGCGATGATGGACGACTGTAAGGCTAGATTAGCTGCCAAGAAGCGTAATGCTTCCCAAGGAGTTGAGTGAACCAAGTCTTTGGTTGAGTGTTATGCAAAGCTGGAAGTTGACGAGAAGTTTATGACTAAGCTATCCACTGCTTCTTCCGAACAGAGCGATGAATGGGGAGAACTTAGGGAATAGATGCGTTCTGCTTGGGGTAAACTGTAATTAAGACATTAATGTCCTTATTTTCCTTGTAATTCTGTGATGGCAGCCACTGTTAATTCAATGTAATGGCAGCCAATTTCATTAATGGAATGACCATTTTATTTACTTGTGTAATAACATTCATATGAATTCTGAAACAGCACAATTGACGTTTTTCTTCAATCGTCAACACCCCAAAACATTTAATTATTAACCTTGTGCCCCTTTCCCTTTGTGGAATCTTTACACGGAACAAAATTTTTGGTATTCCAATTTTCCTTTCCAAGATTTGGGCCTTCAATTTCGGTTACCATTCACATTTCGTCTTTTCGCCTTCACACCTCTATAAATGCGTATGTATTACACATTTGTTATCTTCATCATCACTCTCCACAAAATCAGCTTACTTGCCATTGTTTGGCATTCAGATAATTGATCAACTATCTCCTCTTTCAACAGAAATGGATCATTTGATCTTTTCTCTATTTCACCATCTAACTTGATATTATCTTTGGTATGGGAGATATAGGAAATATCTCTTTGGTCAATGAAGGTATTCTCAGCGCCTCTTCCATTTATGATCTCCAGATAGAGTTCTTGATGAGAGCCAATTATTTGTTGAGAGTGCTTCTTTGACCGTTTTCCCATCATTGCAGCAATGCATTTAGGAAGGCGACAAAGGCTAATCTATAGTAGTTGATAGAAGAACAATGATAGCCTACTTCCAATTGTAGCTTATAAAACAGTTTGTATTTTGTATCTCATGGTTTGTAACAAATATTTGATTAATGAAAAATGTTATTTGAATGCACTTCGTTTTTATTTTACTTGGACATAAGTGTCTAACAAACTGTTTACTTATGCATCTATTTGTTCACTTTCCCATAAAGAAGGAACACATTTTTTTAAATATTTGCCATTAATAAATCTTGTGTGCTTCGTGTTATCTAAATCTTCCAAATGGTAAGTCCCATTAGGCAACACACTCTTCACTTTATATGGTCCTTCCCAATTGGGTGACCATTTACCATACTTTGGATCTTTGCCATCCAAATGGAAAATCGTTTTCCAAACCAAATCGCCCAAACTAAAAGATTTAGCTATAACTTTTTTGTTATAGAACTTAGCCATTTTTCGTTTTTGAATCTCCAATCTATCTAGGACGTCCAGCTTTAGTTCGTTCAATTCTAATAAATTTTGGGTTAGTAATTCTGCATGCTCACCATCACTTAAATTGTTTTGCAAATCCACTTTGATCGACTGCACATTGATCTCCATAGGCAACACAGACTCTTGTCCATAAGTAAGTTGAAAATGAGTTATTTTGGTATTTGAATGTGGGGACGTCCTATAAGCCCATAAAACTTTATTTAAGCATTCATGCCAATTTCTGGCATTTTCGTTTATCATTTTTATTATAATATTTTTTCGAATCTTATTAGAAGATTCGGCCTGTCCATTAGATTAAGCGTAATAAGGACTGGAGTTTACTAGTTTAACACCAAACTAGCTCAAAAATTCCTTCATTTGATCTCCATTCAATGAAGTTCCGTGATCCATCATTATGGTCTATGGTATCCGAAATCTATAAATAATGTGGTCACGAATAAAGCCTATAACATTTTTTCTGGGAAATCTCTTTCAAATGTATTGCTTCTACCCATTTAGTGAAGAAGTATGTTGCGACTGTTATAAATATATGTTGCTTAGATGACGCAGGATAAATTTTCCCTACCAAGTCTATCGCCCAACCTTTAAACGGCCAAAGTTTAATAATGGGTACCATTTCTCTTGCTGGTATTCTTTGTATCGGACGATGCTTTTGGCATGCTAAACAACTCTTTGCGTACTGAACGCACAATTCTCCAATTTTGGGCCAAAAGTATCCACTCCTAACAATCAACCATCTCATTCTATGGCTTGATGGGCTCCTCATATTCTTTCATGGACTTCAACCATGACTGTTTTGGCCTCTTGGAAACTCACACATTTCAACAACACATCATCTGAGCATTTCTTGAATAGCTCCTCATCTATCAATATGTAATTCAACGAGAGTAACTTCATTTTCCTACTACTTTCATTGTTAGGTTCTTTCAAGAACCTTTTAATCTCTACCCTCCAATCTATTGCATCTCCATCTTGTATGCAATGAATCTCAATCCTGCTCACCATCCTTTGTACTACGGGTAATATTACTCCATATTCATAAGTGAATTCCAAATTTAGCACCTTTGAATAACCCGAAGCCATTTTGGCTAATTCGTTTGCTAAATCGTTATACATCTTGTTAACGTATCGAAGCTCCACTTGATCAAAATCTTCCAATAATTCTTTTGATGCTCTTATTTTCAAATGAAGTCGTCCTGATTTTTAGCTTTAAAAGAAGTGAGAAAGCTTTCGTTCGCCCTGCACAATTAGAGATAAAGCGTCTTAAAAAGTTTACTTGGCCTAAAAACCTTTACAAATCTTTCTTGTTACTAGGTGGTTTGGCCTTTAAAATGGCATTCGCTTTATTTTTATCGATCAATTCCTCTTTCGTGCACTAGAAAATCAAGGAAATTCTTTGCATTAACGCCAAATGCACATTTCAATGGATTCAATTTTAGTTTGTATTGCCTAATTCGCTCAAATGAATGTTTTAGCCGTTCAAAATGGTCTTCATCTTTAATAGATTTGACCATTATATCATCTACATACACTTCAGCAAACTTGCATATCATGTCATGAAAAATCAAGTTCATTGCCACTTGATAAGTTACCCCTGCATTTTTCAGGCCGAAAGACATAACTACCCATTCAAAGCATCCTAAAGCCCCAGGACATCTAAAGGCAGTTTTGTGTACATCTTCTTCAACTATATAGATTTGGTTGTATCCTGAAAATCCATCCATAAAGGAATACATTACGTGTCTAGCAGTTGAATCTACTAACAAATCCACCGTAGGCATTGGATATTCATCTTTAGGCGTTGCTAAATTTAAATTTCTAAAATCTATGCACATCCTTATATTACCATTCTTTTTTAACACTGACACATTATTAGATAACCACTCAACATATCTGACTGTTCTAATAAAACCCACTTTCAACAATCGCTCAATTTCTTTTTATACCTCAGGCAACATGTTCGGGTCGATTCTATGCCGCAAGCGCACGAGTCGAGAACAAGTAGTAAAAGTGGACCTAAAGAGTCCAAGTCGATCCCTCAGAGAGTGTGGAATTCAATTCGATGTTTAACAGTCTTAATTTTAACGACGACACACACACAGATTTAAAATGAATTTAAACTTCTAAAAACTACAGTTAGACTAAAAACTAATAAAAAGTCAGATAAAAAGTTAAAAAGGTTTTGGTTTTTGAAAAGATGTTGGAATTTATGTTTCGCTTAACCTATACTTCATTAATGTCAATTCATTCACGTGCACATGCTAATTATCAAAATAAGTAGTCAGACTCGATTTTCCTATTATAGTTAATACCCCCTCTCGAGGTCATATTAACCCTAATTGGTGTATCTGTACCGCATATCTCTATGTCGATACAAACATAACCAACAACATGATTTTTTTGTGAAAATACTCAGTGGGTCACTCAGAGTAGGTGTATATCTCTATATCACCTAAATGCGCAAAAGATACACTAATGCAAATCCGAGATATCAATCATTTCGGTCTAATTAATGCAATCATTGTTCAACAGTCACAAATAATTACCTAATAATTTCATCTAGTTGTCAATTAGATGAATAGAACACTTTGATCTATTAAATGCAACTATCTTGCAACAATCATATTAAAATTAATTACAGTCATTTAAGCGTCACCAAAAATGATGTAAAACCTAATAATTTCATCTAAGCGTCACCAAAAATGAAATCATCTTAAACATGATGATCGATACACTATGATTTTGATAACAACTGCATTTATCACTAAACATGTAGATATATCGATAATCAATGAAACAATTAGGTTAAGTTTAATTCATAAATTCCAACACAACAATATTTAGCTCATTTTATAGATATGGAAATAAAAGGAAGATATATAAACATTCATTACAAATTTGGCAAATAAATAGAGAAATCAAAGTATAGATAAACCCTTTTTTTTTAGCTTGGTATTGATCTTCCCCACTTCTTTGCCAATTCCTTCTTAGTAATCTCCCTTTTTGCTCTATGATTTCCTCTCCTCCATGAGCCAAGAACACAAAAGAAAAGAAAAAGAAGAGAAAAGAAAAGGAAGAAGAAGAGAGAAAAAGAGAGAAAAAGAAAACTAACTAAAAAAACAAAAACAAACTAAACTAATATATATATATATATATATATATATATATATATATATATATATATATATATATATATATATATTCTATCCTATTCTTTTTCCAAAAAAGACGTCCCAGCACCCCTATCTATACGTGGGATATTTTTCTTTGCTTAGAGATTAAGTTAAGTAAATATCTAGGTAAATTTGCAACAAGGTCCCTAAACTTTTGTTAAGTTACAAAATAGTCCCTCAACTTTGATCGTGTACAATTTGGCCTTGGGATTTTAACTTCCATGTCATGTATGCCCTTGATAAATTTCTCTCCAAGTCCTTCACTTTCTGACTTGTGCATTTTAGTCCCCATCTTCACCATTTTGTACACTTTTAGTCCATTTCGTCTCATTTTCGTTCCGTTCTTCTTCTTATCGGGGTTTTTGCCTACAAAAGTGAAATTTACATAATTATGCGTAGAAATAAACTCAATATCATTTCTAATTAAATAAAAAAAGTGCTAAATAAGTGTGTAAAAACACACTTATCACACCCCCAAACTTGAGCTCTTGCTAGTCTCGAGCAAGATTAACTTCTAACACAATCATGTAGATGCGACAGTGATCAACACATCAGATAGCTCACAAAGAATATCAGAGAGTTTAAAAATTGTCTATCAATTCACAACTATGCTCCAAATAATGCTATATAAAATCATTTAGCTTATCCGTAGTTCAATCAGTGTAGTGTGTGCATAGTCATTCTCAATTATTATCAAAACTAGTAAACAATCATTAAAATGGAAAATTTTTTGACATTGGTTCCAACCCAACCCTTTGTAGTCAAATATATCCTTTCACGCTCGTAAAATTCACACTTAGAATAGATATTTTCTTTCATTTTCCCAAAGTGTAAATCTAAAGGGTTCTCTCCATTCATTCTTTTCTTTTTCAGCACTAATTTGGTTGGATCTAACCGGCAATTTCAACATATAAAAATGTGATGATTCTCCACTAATGAGTGCGTTACAATCAAGCTTATACTAAGTAAGTCAAACTCACTAGTTATCTACGCCCAAAATCAATCAATTGCACCAAATCAAAGTTTCAACAAAAGCTCAAAATTCGCCTCACTCCCTTAAGCTTTCTTCTTGACCCTTGTAGCAAGTTTTAGGTTGGTAACTCCCCGGTTGTTTAGACCAAAGGGTACCAGGTTTTGAAATACCCCAACGGACTTAATAACTCGAGTCAAAAAGGCTACGAAATGAGACATAGTTTTAACATAGTGCAATATTCTTTTCAAGCAACAGTACGGCGTAGATTCCTAGCATACGGTCAATACCTAGCTTATACTTGGCAACAGACACTCCTCACAATCATTTTATCAACATGCATGGAATCAACACATTTTTCAACAAAATCATTTATCGGCTCAACCACCCCCAAACTTATTTCACAACATGGTAAAGTAGATGAGAAATGGGTATAGTTTGATATAATTTTTGCAACAATACTCACAACCTAAGTTCTACCAATTCAAAAATTTTCCATAAAACAATCATTTCCACGTCAAAATAACAATCAATCCTGACTATGTGCTCAATAAAACTCATAATCTCACATGGATAAGAAATTTCTCAGAAAAAATTTGGGCAGCATAACAGCATAATTCGGCAAAAACATAGTTTGTGAATCAACAACAATTCCAACTTCATACAAATAACGGCCGGCAAGGCCATCTAACATGTCAATACAACATCATCGCCACTCAAAGCACACAGTAAAGCCGGCAAGGCTCAAATATATTCAACACA
Organism: Fraxinus americana; assembly: GCA_035079005.1. Lineage (NCBI taxonomy): Eukaryota > Viridiplantae > Streptophyta > Magnoliopsida > Lamiales > Oleaceae > Fraxinus > Fraxinus americana. The sequence continues at coordinate 36,893,786 of CM068707.1, forward strand.
CAACATCAGTAGCCGGCAAGGCTCAATACCCCCAAACTTAATCAACACATTGTCCTCAATGTGTAAAGAACAAGCGAAAGGAAAATAGAGACTTCTCTGAATTTCATGTGAAAGGCAATGCAAGCGTTTGGACTCTTAATGCAATTGAATAGCTCGGACCAACGGCCTTTTTGTACATCAATGTAATCAGGACCTGCGAAAAATCAGAGACATAGTGAACTGCAAACATGGCCTACAAAAATAGCGGCATTAGTTCACAAATATAATAATAAAAGTAGTAAACACACTAAAAACAGAAAATAAAGCAATAAAAACGTTGGGTTGCCTCCCAACAAGCGCTTGGTTATAGTCGTTAGCTTGACTATAAGACTCAAATCATTCGGTGTTATAAAAAAGAACGGTGGACTGTTCTTTGTCAAAGTCATTTCCCAAATATGATTTCAATCTCTAGCCATTGACTTTGAAATGTCCCTGTTTTTCACCATAAATCTCAATCGCTCCATGTGGAAAGATTTGAACAATGGTAAATGGTCCCGACCATCTAGAGCGGAGCTTACCAGGGAATAACCGGAGTCGAGAATTATAAAGAAGAACTTGCTGTCCAACATAAAATTCCCGCTTAACAATGTTCTGATCGTGCCATCTCTTTGTCTTTTCTTTGTAGAGACGGGCACTTTCATAAGCATCGAGGCGGATTTCATCAAGTTCATTGAGTTGGAGCAACCTCTTTGTACCAGACAACTTTTCATCAAAGTTTAAAGCTTTTATGGCCCAGTATGCCCGGTGTTCGAGTTCGACAGGTAGATGACATGCTTTTCCAAATAGCAAGCGATATGGTGACATACCGATAGGAGTTTTAAAAGCAGTACGGTATACCCATAACGCATCGTCCAATTTCTTGGACCAATCTTTCCGCGAAGCATTTACTGTCAACTCGAGAATTCTCTTTAACTCTCGGTTTGAGATTTCAACTTGGCCACTCGTTTGGGGGTGATATGGTGTAGCCACACGATGCTTTACCCCATATTTGGCCAAAAGTGAATCTAAAAGGCGATTACAGAAATGTTTGCCTCCGTCACTAATGATAACTCGGGGAGTGCCATAACGAGAAAAAATGTTTTTCTTTAAGAAGTTCACGACTACCCGAGAATCATTAGTAGGTAAAGCCACAGCCTCAACCCACTTAGACACATAATCAACAGCCACCAGAATGTACTGGTTTGAAAATGACGATGGAAATGGCCCCATAAAGTCAATGCCCCACACATCAAAAATCTCTACCTCTAATAGCGAAGTCAACGGCATCTCATTTCGCCTGGAAATGTTACCCGTACGTTGACATCTATCACATTTAGAGACGAGTGTGTGAGCGTCTTTAAATAGCGTGGGCCAGTAAAAACCAGATTGAAGTACTTTGCCGCATAGCTTTTCACTGCACCAAAGTGTCCACCATATGGAGAAGAATGACATCTATCAAGAATGTTCTCCATTTCATTTTCAGGTACACATCTCCGAATGATCTGATCCGGACCCCTTTTAAACAACAAAAGATTTTCCCAAAAGTAGTGCTTGATATCAGCGAAGAACCTTTTGCGTTGTTGAAATGAAAGCTCGGGGGGTATGATACTACTTGCAAGATAATTGACATGGTCCGCATACCATGGCAAATCAGATACTTGCAACAATTGCAAAATTTGCAGTAGTTGTTCGTCCGAAAATACCTCATTAATATCTCCTTCCAACACATCGTCGGGTTGCTCGAGACGAGATAAATGATCAGCTACAACATTTTCAGTTCCCTTCTTATCTCGAATCTCAAGGTCAAACTCCTGAAGAAGGAGCACCCATCTGATCAATCTCGGCTTTGCATCTTTTTTAGCCAACAGATATTTAATAGCCGAATGATCAGTGTAGACGATAACCTTTGAACCAATGAGGTAAGATCTGAATTTATCGAACGCAAACACTACTGCAAGCATTTCCTTCTCAGTAGTGGCATAGTTCAACTGCGCATCGGTAAGAGTTCTACTAGCACAGTAGATCACATGCAGGATTTTGTCTCGCCTCTGTCCCAAAACTGCACCAATAGCATAATCACTAGCATCGCACATCAACTCGAATGGAAGATTCCAATCCGGAGCTGCAATGATAGGTGCAGTAATGAGTTTTTCTTTCAAAGCATTGAAAGCAATGAGACACTCTTGAGAGAAATTAAAAGTAATATTCTTCTCAAGTAAGGAGCACAGGGGTTTTGTGATTTTTGAAAAGTCTTTAATGAACCTCCTGTAAAATCCAGCATGACCAAGAAAACTCTTAATCCCTCGTACAGTGGTAGGTGGGGGCAATTTTTCAATCACTTGAATTTTTGCCTTGTCCACCTCAATTCCTTTCAGGGATATCCGATGGCCAAGAACTATACCTTCTTGTACCATAAAATGACATTTTTCCCAATTGAGTACCAAATTGGTATCTTCACAGCGTTGGAGCACTCTCTCCAGATTATTCAGGCATCCATCAAAGGAACGCCCAAATATCGAGAAATCATCCATGAAGATCTCAATGCATTTATCGACCATGTCTAAGAAAATAGCCATCATACAGCGTTGGAAAGTTGCGGGTGCATTACAAAGGCCAAAGGGCATTCTCCTGTACGCAAAAGTACCGTACGGGCATGTAAAAGTGGTTTTCTCTTGGTCTTCCGGGGCTATGGGAATTTGATTGTAGCCCGAATAACCATCGAGAAAACAGTAATGTGAATACGCTGCCAACCGCTCTAGCATCTGATCTATGAAAGGAAGAGGAAAATGATCCTTTCTAGTCGTAGTGTTCAACTTGCGGTAGTCAATGCACACTCTCCAACCAGTCATAGGTCGGGTAGGTATCAGTTCATTGTCTTCATTCTCTACCACTGTGATACCTCCCTTCTTTGGAACGACTTGAACAGGACTTACCCAAGGACTATCAGAGATGGGATAGATAATGCCTGCATCAAGCCATTTCACAACTTCTGCTCGCTCCACTTCCTTCATATTCGGGTTAAGTCGCCTTTGATGCTCAACTGATGGCTTAAAGTCATTCTCCATCAGTATCTTGTGCATACAGAAGGACGGACTAATTCTTCGAATATCAGCAATCGTCCACCCAATGGCTTCCTTATGTTCCCGAAGAACTCGAAGTAGCTTCTCTACTTCTAGCTCACTCAAGGAGTTAGAAATGATAACCGGAAGCGTGGATGATTCACCCAAATAAGCATACCTCAGATGAGGTGGAAGAGTTTTCAATTCAAGCTTAGGTGCTTTTTGGTGTGATGAAAGTGGTGGTGGAGAAGTTTTATCCAATTCATCAAAATATGGTGTCCTGACGAAGGTATGGGAAGGTACAACATTTAAGTAATTGACCATATCCTCAACATCAGGGTCACCATCAGTGTTATGTGGTGAACTGACAAGGCATTTTTCAAGATGATCCTCAGAACGTCCACATAAAGAGTCGGCAATCAATTCATCCATAATATCAACTCTGAAGCAATTTTCAGCTGCCGACGGGTACTTGACAGATTTCAAGATATTGAATGTAACTTGCTCATCTTGTACCCGTAAGATGAGTTTCCCTTCTTGCACGTCGATCAGAGCTCGACCTGTGGCAAGAAATGGCAGCCCTAAAATGATAGGGATATCATGATCTTCCTCCATGTCGAGGATAATGAAGTCAGCTGGAAAGATGAATTTGTCAACTTTCACTAACACATCCTCCACGACACCACGAGGATAAGTGATGGAACGATCGGCCAATTGCAAGGATACCGTAGTAGCCTTGACTTCTCCCCAATCCCAACTTTCGAAAAATCGATAATGGCATCAAATTAATGCTAGCTCCAAGATCACACAGTGCTTTACTAATATTCAGATCACCAATGACGCATGGAATAGTAAAGCTACCTGGATCTTTGATTTTTGGAGGTAACTTGTTTTGAAGGATAGCACTACACTCTTCAGTTAACATCACCGTCTCATGCTCCTGAAGCTTCCTTTTGTTAGAAAGGATATCTTTCATGAATTTTGCATAGCTCGGCATTTGAGCTAGAGCATCAGCAAACGGGATGTTGATGTGTAATTTCTTAAAGACCTCCAAAAATTTACCAAACTGTACATCCAACTTGTGCTTCTGGAGCCTTTGTGGGAAGGGGATAGGTGGTACATAAGTCTTAATCGGTGTAGGAGCCGTCGATGATGATGGCTCGACTACATCGATCCGTACTTGGTTCAGGGATTTCCGCTGGTTCCCGTACCACCTCTTTCTCGAGAGGTATAGTGGGTCGTACTACCGTGGGATCAGACAACTGTATCCCACTTCTGGTAGTAACAGCTTGTGCCTTCTCTCGAGGATTAGTCTCAGTGTCACTTGGCAAAGCCCCTTGAGGCCTCTCAGAGAGAAGTTTAGCAATCTGACCCACTTGCCTTTCCAGATTCTTCAAAGAGGCATCATTGCGTTCTTGGTATTGCAACTGATGATTTGCTAATTTAGCAATGGCCTCTTCCCAACCTTCCTTCTTTTCTTGTGGTTTAGGATTCAGTACATTTTGATTGTTACCATAAGAGAAGTTAGGATGACAACGCCTACCAGGGTTATAAGTCTGCGAATAAGGGTTGAACCCGGGGCGTTGAAAATTCTGAGTATATGCCAGTTGCTCAGGTGGTCCCGAACTACTGGCAATCAGAGGACAACTAGGACTGGGATGGTTAGCTCCACATAAATCACAAACAGGCGGTGATTGTACCATGTGAGCTGAATGCGAGCTGGAAGAAGATGTCGAAAGCCCTTCTACTTTACGTGCTAAGGAGTCGATCTTAGATAAAACTAAGGAATATGCTTCACTGTCTCGAGCTCCACTAACTCCTATTTTAGCACGTCTATCCGGCCACATAGCACTTTGTTCACTCATCACCTCAAATAGATCATACGCCTCTCGGATACTTTTGTTTTGGACAGATCCGTTTGACGATGAGTCGACATTTGAGCGATGAGAAGGAGTTAAACCGGTATAAAAGTATTGGACTTGCTGGGCTAAAGTAATCCCATTGTTTGAGCACTTTCTGAGCATGTCCTTGAATCTCTCCCAGGCTTCATGAAAAGTCTCCGAGTCCAGTTGTTGAAAAGTGGTTATATCGTGCTTAAGTTTGGCAACACGAGCGGGTGGAAAGAATTTAGTTGTAAATTTCTGGACTAGTTCTATCCAGCTCGTGATACTCCTAGGCGGTAGAGTGTCAAGCCACTCTCTCGCCTTGTCTTTTAGAGTGTGCACGAATAACCTCATTCTGATGGCCTCCTCACTTACTCCTTCATAAATGAAATTGCTAACAATTTCCATAAATCGAGTCACGTGAGCATGAGGGTTTTCATCTATTCTCCCATAAAATGATATGATGTTGGAGAACAGATTAATTACATCAGGCCTCAGTTGAAAATTTGGATGCCCAAAAGGAGGATAAATGATTCCTGATTGATTCTCAACTACAGGACGGTTCAGGAAATCCCTAAACTGCATATCTTCCTCGTTAACAACGGGATTCTGGATCCTTCCTGCTTGGTTAATGAAACCAGGCGGAACATCATCCCTCGGGGCATGTTCTGGCTGAATGAGAGGGTCAACAGGGATCCCTTGTCGATCCATCTCAATCTGTTGTCTTCTCAACTCGTGCTGTTCACGCAGTCTTTTTCGAAAAAGTCTCCTCGATTTCGGATCAAATTCAATAAATCGAGACTTCGCGAACGATGCATAAAAAGTCAACGAGTTCGGAGTTTTGGAAATCGAAGACAACCACGCTTTTGGATTTTTGAGAGAAAATAAAAAAGAACAAAAATAAAATTCGTTAAAATAAAAGACAACTAAACCGACAAATTGACCTAAACACTCCCAAGAACGGCGCCAAAAACTTGTTCGGGTCGATTCTATGCCGCAAGCGCACGGGTCGAGAACAAGTAGTAAAAGTGGACCTAAAGAGTCCAAGTCGATCCCTAAGAGAGTGTGGAATTCAATTCGATGTTTAACAAATTCTTAATTTTAACGACGACACACACACAGATTTAAAATGAATTTAAACTTCTAAAAACTACAGTTAGACTAAAAACTAATAAAAAGTCAGATAAAAAGTTAAAAAGGTTTTGGTTTTTGAAAAGATGTTGGAATTTATGTTTCGCTTAACCTATACTTCATTAATGTCAATTCATTCACGTGCACATGCTAATTATCAAAATAAGTAGTCAGACCCGATTTTCCTATTATAGTTAATACCCCCTCTCGATGTCATATTAACCCTAATTGGTGTATCTGTACCGCATATCTCTATGTCGATACAAACATAACCAACAGCATGATTTTTTTGTGAAAATACTCAGTGGGTCACTCAAAGTAGGTGTGTATCTCTATATCACCTAAACGCGCAAAAGATACACTAATGCAAATCCGAGGTATCAATCATTTCGGTCTAATTAATGCAATCATTGTTCAACAGTCACAAATAATTACCTAATAATTTCATCTAGTTGTCAATTAGATGAATAGAACACTTTGATCTATTAAATGCAACTATCTTGCAACAATCACATTAAAATTAATTACAATCATTTAAGCGTCACCAAAAATGATGTAAAACCTAATAATTTCATCTAAGCGTCACCAAAAATGAAATCATCTTAAACATGATGATCGATACACTATGATTTTGATAACAACTGCATTTATCACTAAACATGTAGATATATCGATAATCAATGAAACAACTAGGTTAAGTTCAATTCATAAATTCCAACACAACAATATTTAGCTCATTTTATAGATATGGAAATAAAAGCAAGATGTATAAACATTCATTACAAATTTGGCAAATAAATAGAGAAATCAAAGTATAGATAAACCCTTTTTTTTTAGCTTGGTATTGATCTTCCCCACTTCTTTGCCAATTCCTTCGTAGTAATCTCCCTTTTTGCTCTATGATTTCCTCTCCTCCATGAGCCAAGAACACAAAAGAAAAGAAAAAGAAGAGAAAAGAAAAGGAAGAAAAAGTGAGAAAAAGAGAGAAAAAGAAAACTAACTAAACTAAAAAACTAAACTAATATATATATATATATATATATATATATATATATATATATATATATATATATATATTCTATCCTATTCTTTTTTTCAAAAAAGACGTCCCAGCACCCCTATCTATACGTGGGATATTTTTCTTTGCTTAGAGATTAAGTTAAGTAAATATCTAGGTAAATTTGCAACAAGGTCCCTAAACTTTTGTTAAGTTACAAAATAGTCCCTCAACTTTGATTGTGTACAATTTGGCCCTGGGATTTTAACTTCCATGTTATGTATGCCCTTGATAAATTTCACTCCAAGTCCTTCACTTTCTGACTTGTGCATTTTAGTCCCCATCTTCACCATTTTGTACACTTTTAGTCCATTTCGTCTCATTTTCGTTCCGTTCTTCTTCTTATCGGGGTTTTTGCCTACAAAAGTGAAATTTACATAATTATGCGTAGAAATAAACTCAATATCATTTCTAATTAAATACAAAAAGTGCTAAATAAGTGTGTAAAAACACACTTATCACAACACATTAGGGGCAAAATGCATAGGAGGTTGTTTATGAGATTTAAAATTTGGCTTAGTTGATAATATATGTTCTACCAAATTCTTATCTAAACCAGACATGTGTTCGTATTCCCAACCAAAACAATACTTATATTCTTTTAATAAAGCGATTAATTTATTACTAACCTCTTGACTAAGCATCTGGCAAACAAATGTTGGGTGATCTTCTCCTTCGTCGCCAATATTCACCTTAATCAAATGGTCTTGTGCTTGAGCATGCCCAAGCTTTGTGATCCTCATTACTTCATCATCTAGGTTCCTTGTAAGTACTTCATTTTCTAAGCAATCCACCTTGTTGACTTTTTGGCCAATATTCTACTCCAACTCGAACACTGCCAATTTGTCTCCCAACGTCCTTAATGCTGCTTCTTCTTTCGTCTTCTCTTGATATTCCTTATTGAAAGCCTGAATGTCGGCTATATGTTCTTGTTGCTGATAGTTCATTAGAGTTTCTTAATTATCTTTTTGCCAATTACTGGCTCTTTCAGGGCTACTATGTTTGATCTCATTTGATTGAACATTTCAGTAAGTGCATCTACTGAAAATGGCTATTCATTCTGTGCGACAATTTGAGTCTTTTCTCCATCTTGAATTACGTTGACAGGTCCATAATTTCCTTCGTACACAAACCTTTCTACTGAGTTTTGCTTCTGCGACAAAGGGCCTATGGTCTGCCTGCACCACTTCTACTTCGCCCTTGTCATTCCAGAAAACCAAGTATTGGTGGAGCGTTGAAGGTATGCAACGACTTCCGTGAATCTAGTCCCTTCCTAGTAGCACATTGTAACTAGTAGGACTATTTATCACAAAGAAGACTGTGGTCATAGTAGTTGTTCCCACAGTTATGTCCAGTGACATTACTCCTTAAGCTGAAGTTGCTCCTCCATTAAAACTTGTGAGAATAACTTCTATTGGGATCATATCGCTTTCTGTCTTTACAAATTTCCTCATCATCCTAGACGGGATGGTACTTATGGCTGCTCCATTATTAATGAGTACCTTCGCCACAGGTATACCATTGACTAAGACCTTCACATACAATGGCCTTATATGTTTAGTTAATTTCATGGTTGGTTTCTTAAATATGACCTTTTCAGCTGCATCTATTTCCACTTCATGTTTGTCCTCCATTGAATTATTTTCTTGTGACAGGTCCATGTGCAGTATTTCACATTGAGTTTTTGCTTCTTGGACTCTCTTCTCATTTTCTTCTACTGATTCTTCTTTGGTTATCCAACCTGTAGGGAGATGCAATATTCTTGGAGGAGACCTATATTTCTCAGAGCGAGACACTTTCTTCTTTCTTTTGGGTGTCCCATATAACACATAGTAGTCAAAAGAACGCCCAAATGGTTCTCTGAACAAATCCACCCCGCGAACACCTTCCCGATGTAGTTGCTTCAACAAGGTATTGCGCGACACTCCTCTTTTTTTTTTCTCTCTGCTTCTAAATCAATTTCCTCTTCAATATTAGTCATTCCATAGTCCTCTTCTTCATCATATACCTCCTGAGACGTTTGGCCTTCCTCACATTCCAACACACATGCTTCTTCCTCATTACATTCCATTTTCCCCTCTTCATTTTCTTTATTTTTGAATTCATTGGCTAGTAAATAATTATTAGCCATAACAAGAGGTAAGGTACCAAATTGGATGGTGAGGGGTTACTCTGGATCTTCATCATCTTTCTTTCCACGCTCAAACTTTGATATCCCGAAAGAACTTTATGCAAACTCTTCCATTGATTCTCCCATACCGGCCTCTTTACTATCTTCAAGAACATTTTGGTTAGCCACCTCAAGCAATTTAGGTGCCTTAGGACGTGGCAATCCCTGTTGTTGCCTAATCATTCGTCCATAGTTCCATTGAAAACACATTTAATGGGTTCTGATCATCTCATTGAAAGGTACAACCCTTCCTGCATTATACTAGAATGAATGCCATATATTTGGTTGGTGAGGTTGCGGCCTGAATATCCTCCCAATGTTTATCGGCCTGAACTGCCTCTCAAAAGGCAGCCCTCTATAGAATGATGCACCTCGTCCTCCACCAGACTCGATATTTGGGACAATATTGGGCGATGGTGATGTGGCCACATTCCTGGTCTTTCTATATTTATATTCACTTCTCCCTTGCATCTCGCACATAGGATGCTTCCGTCCTTGATATGAATGTAAAATGCATAGTTTTTTCTCTTTATTTAATACGCTCGTATGATTATTTTATGCCAAAGTGTACTTATTAATCTCATATTTTGGTTTATGTGAAAATTTGATGGATATGACGTAATTTGGAAGAAATAAGTGAAAAAAGGGACCAAAATGGAAGAAAATGAAAGTTCAGGGACTAAAGTGTAAATACTCTAAACTTGCTTCTAACCTTGTGATGAAGATTCGAGAGTGTTAGATGTCAATTGGATGAAGGAAGGAGTCAAAGGGATGAAACATAAACAAAACATTATCATATATCAACTTTCAAGTTGAAAAGTTTTGCACTGGTTTTCAGCCTCATCTTGAGACTAGTTTTTTATATGGTAGATGATCGAATTCGAAAATGGTATCTGAAGTAAAGTTATAGACCTTTGAGTTATCTTTCCAATGCATCTTGAATCGTCTCAATCGGATATCGGGAGAGGACGTTATGATGAAAATACTAAAGAGAATGCAGACTTTGAAAAGTAACACATCGCCTAGGCGCTGTGTTGCCCAGAAAGAACAGCTTGTTAGCGCCTAGGCGCTCGCTGCTCTCATAGCGCCTAGGCATCGCGCAGTGTAAATTAGGGTTTTTTTTGTATGTATGGGCCGTGAGAAGCCTAGAAAAACACCCTAAAACACTTCAGAACCTCTCAAATCTTTTTTCTCTCTATTTTTTCTTAGATCTATCGCGTGTAACTAACTCTTGGTGCTTGATTGAAGGATATCGAAGCCTTGGAAACCATTATAACTGTGAGATCCACCTATTTTCATTGTTTACTTTATATATTTAGTATTGAATATTCTTCTATGCGTAATTTTATGATTGCCATGCTTGATTGTTAAGAGATCTATTAGTTTTTTATATATTGCAATCTATAGCTAAGTTAAATCTCAAATCCGTAATTGTTTGAATCATTTAAATTGTGAAACACTAGAATTTGACAATTTTCTGCGATAGATGTTATTGAATTTTAAGAAGAATGTTTAAATAGATTGAATGCAACCGCTGGTGTTTGTATTATCTATTTCATGGATTTCTCTATTGTTTAAAACTGTAATTAAATTGAATCTTTAGCGTTGGTATGAGATTATTTGATAATTAGGGTTAATTAGAACGCTAATTTCTGATTAACTAAAATTAAAGAGAAATATGAATTTATTCCAACGATGAATATTGTGAATGCGGATTAATTATTCTTTGTGGATTGATAAATGATTATAAATCTCCAATAGTGGAAGTTGACTTTGATCAAGACTCGTTTCATTGGTTTAATACAACTCGTTAATTTACATTATTATTTGTTATAAGATTGATTTAGTTATAAACAAACCCCCTCAATCGTTATACAAAGTATAAATTGTTGAATTGCACACTCTTCGTGGGATCAACCATTACTTCCATTATTACATTAGTTTTAGAGATTTAAGAACTATTTTTGGGTGCCTACGACAGCACACCAGTCCTCTCTAGGATCCTTCCCTTTGATACGTTTAAAAACACTGGGATGTGGCCCAAAATCTTCTTCTCCGTCGTCTACAACCATTTGAATCTTGACAACTTGTTCTTGAAACTAGTCGTCACCATGTTCACCCCAAGTGGCTGTGGGAAATGATTTTCATTTACTGTCATTTTCTTCTTAGCTTCGAATGTGATTCGTCCTGACTCGATGGCATTCTGTAACATATGATGAAAGACCAAGTAATTATTAGTCATATGTGACCATGCATTGAGCTATTTACAATATTTTTTACCCTTAATTTGTTCAGGGTCTGATAATTTATGCTTATCACTCAATTTTATCTACTATCCTTATACAATTTGTCGAATATAAGGTCAGCTTTGGTCATACCAAATGAGAATATCCTAGCCTTTTTGTTCTCGTCTTTTAAAGGCTCATTCTTGCCCGACGTCTTGGATTTGGCCATTATGGGACAAGCATATGCATCTCCCTTAATCAATTTGACTTCCGTTTGATCATAATATTCGTCACTAACAGTATGAACACCGCAATTTGGGTCTCTATAATAGGTCCCCTTGCTAGAATTTTTCATTTGTTCTTCTTCTCTTATTAGTCGTTCATACCTAATCACGTTAACACTTTGTTGAAAAAGGTTAGGGAATTCCCTATCCTGTAATTTCTTTTTTAAGTCAAAACACAAACAATTTTGAGCTATTTTGACAAATTCTTTTTCGGGCAGAGGTACAAAACATTTGCTCCCGATTGTTTTAAACCTCTGAAGGAAACTCTCCGTCCATTCATTTGACATTTGACGTAAATTCGCCAAGTCGGCCAAAGTAACTTCAGATTCAGTTTTGTAAAATTGAGCGTGGAACAATTGTTCTAGTTGTTGCCATATTTGAACAGAATTTGCTGGTAAATTAATAAACCAGGAAAAAACTACTCCTGTGAACGAACTAGGGAAATGTTACTTCACTATTTTGTAGTATGAATCGCCCTATATGTTCCAGAGAAGAAACTTTCCCTAGACCAGTGAATAACGAAAATTCTGGTACTTTATATCCCCTAGGCCACGGATATGCCTGATGTACCCAATAAGAAATGGCTTTGTATAAGTCGGTCTAATAACATGACGTACCCCAAAAGCCATTTGAACATGCACTATTTCCATAATTTGGTTCCTCAACATATCGTTGGGATCATATGAAACTCTTACAGGTTGGTTCATTGGTGGAATTACTTGAGGCTTGATGTTCAGTCCTTGGTTTGTGGCAAAAACGCCGTTGTTTAAACCATTGTTACCGTTAGCCTGAGTGTTTCCGCCATCATTAACACGCGTGATGTTCTATCCGTTAGTTTGGACATTGTCTCTTATATTTGAGTTACCCCCAGGTTTGATATTCTATTACCACTATTCAAATTGGCCTTCCACCATTCCCCTAATTTGAAGTAGATGGTCCAAAATGTGGTTCTATTCCTTGATTTGGATTCAAGCCTGGGGAATTATGTCCCACAATCGTCCTGGCTTGAAAGTGGTTCCCTATTGGTACAACTGGTTGACACATTTGGCCCACTAACTTATTCATGATTTCATTTAACGTGTTTAGTTGTTTGGCCATGTTTTCATAATGTGCATTTTCATTTTGAGTAAATCTTTCCATATTATGAATACCTGTTCAACGACATCTTATGTGAGTTCCCCAAGCAATACACGCATAGTTCGAGGACTCAATTATGTCATCGGCTCATAGCGACTTTGACTGCTTTAACTCTGTCCCTCTGTTCGTGGAGTACTTTGCCGCTCCTCATATCGTTCGATCACAGACTGGACTACTCCTTGACTTGCTGGTTCTTTATCAGAATTCTTATGAGGCATATTGCTTCAATTTTCGTATCCTCAAACACCAATGTCCCACTGGGCGTGCCAAATTATTTCTCGTGGATTATCGAGTCTCGCTAACAATTAAAAGATGGTTCAGACGATTGTGTAAGGAACAAACATCTCAAGACAAAGTCCCAACGATGTGTACTTTATTTATGAAGATTACAATTAGGAAGAAGCAAAACGCTTCCAAGGGATACAAGTACATAAAGTAATTTGAAAGTTGACGATAATAATTAAACGAAATGAAATTACATAATTCTCTATTTGAGAGTGATTGATTCGGGGTCTTTGATTCTATGTCTTTTTTTTCTTTTATACTCCCTTACCAGTTTTCTTTGTAAAACCGTTTGAAAATTGTTTGTTGCTCTATAACTACACACTTGCTTCATAATGGCTGACGTCTCAAGGAACCGCCGTTTTTAAACTGCATGCTATTACTCCCCTCTTTTAACTGCTTGCAACCGAGATTCTTGGATCGTGGGACGTGATAAGATTGCTCAATAACTGCCGCTTTTTATAACAACAAGACGCTGTATTCGCTCAGATCTTGAGCGTCTCGAAGGCTTGGGCAAGAATGGGACTGTCGCTCTGAGCGACAATAAGGTACTTCATTCGCTCAGACCCTGGGCGTCCTGCAGGCTTTGGGCGATAATATTCCTCCGTTTATGGGCCTCCACTATATTTTACAATGGTCTCATTTGAGCCTATTCCTCAAATTCCCTAATTAGGCTCCATCTCTTGGACCATTTAATTGGGCCTCATTTTTGTATGTCAACAATTTGGTTTGGAAAAAATTCATAGATCAGGGATTATCTTTCACGAAATCAAAAATCAGATCCCAATGTTTAAATTTACAAAACTCAAGTTTTTCCATGAATTAATTAATTATATTTTACAATTAATCTAGTAAATTAAATATTTAACTATAATATAAAATACTCCACCCCACCTCCACCTCCACCACCACCACCACCACCACCACCACCACTCCGACGACTGCTCCGGCGACTACTCCGACAACTATTCTCAGGCCGTGCTTAATTCCGATGAACATTTTCAGGTAACCGTTAATTCAGGTAACTGCTCCAATTCCAATGTCATAGATCAAAAAAATTATATGTCACATGTCAAGTATTTTCAAATTCGTGGGTCACAGATTCCTTTTTTTAGTTACAAATTATCAATTTTAAAGTTACAGTTCAATAGCGAGGTCACAGACATAAAAAAAAAATCACCACAATTCAATAGCAAGGTCACAGACACCAGAAAAAACACCACAATTCAATAGAGAGGTCACAGACACCCAAAAAAAAATCACCACAGGTCAATAGCTAGATCACAGACACTAGCTAGGTCACAAACACTAGAAAAAACCACCAAAGTTCAATAACGAGGTCACAGACACCAAAAAAAACCACCACAGTTCAATAGCAAGGTTACAGACACCAAAAAAACCACCACAGTTCAATAGCTAGGTCACAGACACAAAAAAAAAACCACCACCGCTGACCTCGCCACAACAATAACAAAAAAAACCACCACCACACGGATCACCATCACCACCACACGACCATCACCACACCCCAAAACATACCACCACAGATCCACCACCTCCACAACCACACATCCCCAGATGCAGGCTACACAACAATAAACCCAACTTCAATTAGCTACTGAACACTTATATACGAAACACACAAAAACACCATCATCACGCTCCACCTCAGCCACCACAAAATCGCCGGAGAAATACCACAAATCAGGTTTATCCGGAATAAGAAATTATTTCTATGACATAATTTGAAAAAAGATTATATAAAAAATACTGAGATTAGTCTAGCTTCTTGATAACGCAAAAACCAGGACAAAAATACACAGATTCAGCCGCGTCGAGACGCTGTGAACGGCCGACTCCGGCCGACGGGAGAAGGGAGGGAGGGGAAGGGAGAGGGGGAGGGAGAAGAGTGTAGAGAAGAGGGAGAGGGGGAGGAGGCGGCGAGAGAAATGGAGAGAGACGCGACAGAGAGAGAAACGAGAGTGGGTGAGGAATGGATGAATTAGGGTTTTAAAATGGAAATTATTTTTCTTAAAAAAATGGAAATTATTTAATTAAAATGATAAAAAAAACCTGATAAATGAAAAAAAAAACATGAAAACCTGATTTTTTAAAAGTCCAAACTTAATGCCTGGTTAAGTGTAATTTTCCCGTTTGCTTTCTTCATGTTTACAAAATTGCCAAGCCCAGGACTCGAATTCATTTTAGCAATTAAAAACTACAAAACAACCAGCAATGAATAGGCAACAAACGAAATATTTCAGTTAGTTCACTAACACGAGGAGAGAAAACTTTGTTTCTTATTGTCCGAAAGGTCGCCTTTCTTGTAGAGATGGCAATTTTCCCCGCCCCGCCCCGTCCCCGTGGGGCCCCGCCCCGAATGGGGCAAAAAAACCTGCCCCGAACGGGTTGGCGGGGCGGGGCGGGGCGGGGTTCGCCGCCCCGTCACGATCCCGCCCCGTAAAGAATTAAAAAAATAAAAAATTTTTTTGAACATTATTTGTTTTAGACATTTTTTTGTTTCAAGTGCTTACTTTGAATATTGATATAGTTAGTTTGAACATTATTTGTTTTGAATTTTAAAATTTTGAATTTATATTTTAAATAAAAATAAAAAAAATAAAAAACAAATGAGGCAGAAAATGGGGCAAGTCCTCGCCCCGTACCCGCCCCACCCCGCCCCAAGCCCTGCCCCGCCCCGTCCCGTGTAAGGCGGGGGGGAGGGGGGGGAGGGCGGGGCGAGGAGGGGGAGTGGCGTGGTGGGGGCAGGGTGGGGTGAGGGTGCCCCGCCCCGAACCCGCCCCGTTGCTATCACTACTTTCTTGGCTTTGTTGTTACCATGAACAGTGGAGTTAACCCGTGTAAAAATCTAAAGCATCTATATAAAATTCAAAAACTAAACTAAATCCATACTGATTTTGAATGAACAACTTTGCAGATGGCATCACTAATAGACTTCAAAAACTCGAGTTTGCATTTCTATACAATTGTTGACCCATCCAAAATAAAGCATCATTTAATCCCAAATAAAGCTAAACCAGATAAAGCCGATGTTCATAACACTAGCTGTGACCATTCTGTCTAACGAGGGAATGTTCGATAATCAAAGTTGGAAAATATAAAGGATGGGATTTTAGCTTCCTTTCCGTCCTAAATATTATCTAATATTGTATTGTGCAACTACTACAAGCAATACCAATAACTGTTCTTCCATTCTATCACTAGTCCTTAAACCCCTGAGTGGAAAAACACAATCCCAAGCCATCCAGGACAAGGGAAACCGTTAAAATTCAATCTATATCCGAATTCTAATACAGTATTGAACAAATAGAGTTAGAACTTTCCGCAATAAAATATTACAAAACAAACAGCATATTAATGGGCAGAAAGTGAAATATTTCAATTAGTTCACGAACACAACCAGAGAACTTCCTTTCTTTTTGCTAGAAATGTCACCTTTCTTGGCTTTGTTGTTACTATGAAGGGAGAAGTTACTTCAGTGTAAAAATCAAAAGTATCTATTTTAAATTCTAAAACTGAACACTTTCATACTAAAATGTGAATGTACAGTTATGCAGCTAGCCTAGAATGGCAAACGGGTCAAGCGGCGCGAAGACGAGCCTAGCCTCAAGTGAGCTCTACAAGCCGAGCTCGTGAAAAATTAAAGAATTTTTTTAAAAAAACGTGAAAAAAAATAAATTCAAAAAGCTCGTGGGCTCGTGGCTTGGCTCGTGAGCTCACGAGCTCGTGGGTTTAAGGGCCGAGCCGGCATTGCCATGACTACAGCTAGCCTCATAAATGAACTACAAAATCTCGAGTTTGCAGTTCTACACAATTGCTGATACTTCCAAAAGGCATTCCACTAGCTTATACATTTTCACGAGTGGCTCGTGGGCTTGTGAAAAAGTAAAGAAAAATTTTTAAAAAAGGTGAAAAATAAAATAATAAATTCAAAAAGCTCGTGGGCTCGGGGCTCGGCTCGTGCGCTCATGAGCTCGTGGGTTTAAGGGCTGAGCCTTGCCGGCTCGGCCCATTGCCATGACTACAGCTAGCCTCACAAATGAACTACAAAATCTCGAGTTTGTAGTTCTACACAATTGTTGATACAAGCTTATGCATTTCCGTCATCCAATCCCAAATAAAGCTAAAACAGATAGAATCATAACACTAACTGCGAATATTCCGTCTAACTCAAGAATGTTTTATATGCGATACTAGATAGTACAATGGACGAGATTTTAGCTTCCTTTCCGCCCTAAACATTATCCAATATTAAACCAAATTCACTGCTCAATCTACCTATTTGATTAAGCAAATCATGATAGAAAACATGAAAGTATGAAAATCTTTTCCATTATGCTGTATGCTAACATATATTCAAGCTGCCAGTTGAATGTTCATTACACAAAGCAGCACCAATCTACAGTATTAGAAACAGTAAATCAGATTAACAACATATTAAAAAACTCAAAGTCAATGTCAGATTTTCATTACTAATGTTATTTTTGAGAATTGGACTTCAAAATTCCCCGCGGTATAGGGCAATCGACTCCTAGACTTTCCTACTCTGTAGTCTCAGGTTCTGCAATCAATCCACGGATCCCATGAATCGCCAACCACTCACTGTCATGCAAGCCTGGGAATGTGATTTCAACTCCGTTCACCATTAACGCTTCATCATCTTCATTTCTAGTAATCTCTAAACTGAATCCCTCGGCATTGTTTGGCAGTACAGTCCCATTGCCCATCTGATTAAGTTCATTCCAACCCACTTTGCAAGGCACCAAATGCCTCATGAACAACGAGGAATACCCCGGAAAATCCCCAGAGAATTGCACCAATTCCTCATCTACAGGCGCAAAAACAGTCAACTTCAATTTCTCTGGAAACCCACCAGTAAATCCAATCAACTGTAAGTCAAGAAACGAGGCCATTATCGCGTAACCTCTAGACTTCAAAGCCTCAGACGCCTCTTGAAACCGTGAGGGCTTCTCCAATTTGAGGCATTTCAAGTCTCGATCTGGGTTAATATTTTCAGTTATCGAGGTGTTTGATAGTCTAAAATTCAATCCAAAGAAGGAGTCAATGGCGTAAACTAATACGGACCCATCGTCGAAAATGGGCGATATAGCAATCGTCACATTGTTGATAGAGATGTCAACGTTCTTCGAGTCAGGAGGAGTGGTGATTGTGAGGTGGTGGGAGGTGGAGAGAGTGGGGATTTTCGAAGAAAACGGGAGGGAGAGGAGGAATGTAGGGGAGAGCGAGAGAGGCGAGAAGTGGAGGAGGAGGTCGGCGAGGGAGGGCTGGCCGAAAGTTTTGAAAGCGGTGTCTGGTGGGGAGAAGATGGTGAGGGTAGTAGTAGTGGAGGTGGTGGTGGCGGAGGGGAGTGGGAGGGTAGGGGCAATGAGTTGAACAGTAAGGGACATGGCAATGTAGCCGGAGTTTGCAAGCGTCTCCGCCGCATCAAGAAGGGCCTGCGGAGGCGTTTGGGCGGCGGAAAGAGCGGCGGAGAAGAGAGAAATAGTTGCTGTGAGGAGATACAGTCGGTGTACAAAAGCCATTGTTGTGTGTGTATGGCGGGAAGCTGTTGCGCGGTGTATGCTGTTGGTATTTGTGACAGAAGTTTGTTAAGAGTTTGCAATTTTATTTATTTATTATTATTTTTCCTTCTTCTCATTTCCGATTGTGTTGGATTGACGATTTTAGATCAGTTGTGAAAACTCTTCTAACAATCAATTGCGACGGACTTAAAGACGAATTTGAATAAAGTGGAATCGATTTTTAACGAGGATTCATACAAAGTTGTTGAAATTAATTTACGATTCAATGTTATACTTCGTTACGTTTAGGTCTGCAATCCTTGTTAAACCACAAAGATCGAGGTTGCGTTTTTAGAATTTTGACGTATCGAATTATTTCTCGCACTAAAAACAAACGTTTAATCGAACCTTCAGGTCAACTTTTAAAGTATAACAAATTGAATTATTCATTACCGCCTCAATATTATTGATGAAGATTTTATCGACTTTCAACATTGATTGATTGCCGGGTAAGCATAATTTATTTCGCTATTGTAGGTAAAGAAACATTTCGAAAGACCATTATGTTTGGTAAAATTTTTTCTAGATTTTTTGAGAGGTGATACTTTTGAAAAATGCGTAGTAAAAAGAAGGAAAAATAATTTTATTACGTTCAAGATTTTAAAACCAAAAAGAGTTTTGAATAATCTATACCAAACACGACCTCAACATTTAACAGCAAAAATAATTGCATAAACTCATTTTTTGAAACAAATAACACAACTCCAACATTTAAGAATTTACACTAGGACCCCCGAGTTTCCCTATATTCGATTTGCTACCTTCAATTTCTATTTCTTCCAAATTACGAGCAATCGCGCCGCAAAATTCAGCTCAGAAAACAAATAGAAAGTGCCCTCAAATTTCTGCAACCATTTTTTCTACATGGCATTTCTCTTTCAGAAATTTTATGAGGTAAAATCTATTGCGTTGCACACGCAATACACACTTGAAGGATCATACGTCTGGATTACTCTTTTATGTTGAAATTTTTATGGGTCATCGCTATTTTTTCTTACTGGATTCAAGAAATTGGTCTAGTTATGCATTTGGCGATTCTAAATCAATTTTTTGAATGCCCAGTTGAAAAGAAAAACTTTCATAGACTGGGAAATCGAAGATTCCTCGGGAACTAGTTTTAGATAATAAGAATAATTAGTTTCTTAGTATTGATTGTTTTTTGAGATTTTCTGTTTTATTCATTGTTTCTTAGGCTGTAAAAGTGCTCGCCAAAAGTCCCACATTTGCTCGAGATGGACGGCGCCTTCAGTTTGAGGCCGACATTAATCGTCTTTTTCTTTACACCAGGTTACTGACTTCTTTTATTGTTCAATTAACATTTTTAAATTTGATACCGTTACGATTTAGTTGATTTACTCGGAATAATTTTTGTGAATTTGTTGCACACTATTTTTTTGGATTGCTGTGCTAGTTTTTGCCATTATACGTTAAACAATTATGGTCATCAATTTTTCCGTTTATATCAAGCTATCGTTTTACTTGAGTATTTAATTGATAATAACTTTTACTTGTGGTTAATGGCATCATGAATTTTGAGTGCTAATTGTTATGCTTCAAGTTTCGGCTACTGACTTGGCTATCAAAGTGAATGATTCGTGGATGCCTATAATCTTGCTGCTAGATGCTCAATATTGAACTATATTGATTAGGATTTTATAGTACAATAGACAAAATATTACGTTCTTTTTCTTCATTATTTATACAGTATGATCCTCGTTTTTAAAAAAAGCCATATATGTCCTTGGATGTATTAAAGCACATTTCTCCCTCTTTTTAAATGAATATTAGTCTTTTTGGATTTCCAGTTTCCAGGAAAGCCTAGTTTCTATAAAGTTGCAAATTTACTAAAACATTCAAGATTGGTGCTCTGTAGTTCCAGATTAGTCTCATGGCAAAATCCCTGTTTACTTGTCTCTAGCAGTGTCCACTAATATGAAATATATTCTACAAGACAGAGGGAGTCAGGTTCCAAGTATATGACTGTTGGCACGAGATTGGCATCTTATGTGAAACTTGCAGCTTGTCATACTAAATTTAGTGATCCAGATACTCAAGTACGTTGTTTAATGATCAATAAAATCCAAATGTCCACTAATCGGTCAAATATTGTTTGACAGAATGAATTTATCAAGTGTTTTTTCTTCCTATGTTCATGGAAATGCAAGACTGTATTTATTCTCTATGTGAATATATAATGAATACTGTCTAATACCTCTTTGATCCCTCACCTTAGTGTCCCATACTTGAACCATGCGTTTTATACACACACAGTCACAGATGCGCGGAAACGTTGATCCACTTCATGGTTGCATGCACATACCACATGCAATAAATACATGTTGATCCACAGTCCACTTCATCTAAAACTTAAGCTATATGTCCCACATACATTGATCCACAATGTAAATCTTAATCTGCTTAAGAGGGGACAATTTTATTTATTTAGATTTTGTCTTCAATTTCATCCCCTTACATGCAGTTCTAATTCATTGCTTCAACACGTCATCTTTGAAATTAAGTGATCAAAATTACGATAACAATTTCACCAACCATCTGTGATAAACAGAGAAATAACAGTATCAATTTCCTTGGACTTAACACTGATTACAATTCTAGTCTAGAACATTATTCGGTTATAAGTTGTATCCTTGTAAGACTCTACTATCTCATTTGCTATGCCGATTATGATTATGTATCGATTAAGAAGATGACAAATGTAGGGTAAGTTAATATTACTTCCGCTGACTAATTTTGTTAAGTTTTATTAAGTTTAAGCTAGTTTTTCATTTATCAAATATGTTATCACACTATTAAACTTCTAATTGAATTTCTGATAGCCATACTTGTTGCCTTAACCACACTAGCCAAGGGCCTTTTTCATCGTGTTTGGAAAACTACTTAGGAGAAATTCTTCCCCAGCAGACTTGCAATGGGATGCAGCAAGGCCACAAACAATGCTGATATGAATTTGGGAGCCCCGTGTGTTTTTTTGCTCTGTGGAATTAACAGATCCATGTTTGGAGCTTTTAACAGAATGATCCTTATTATGTTTGGTGTTATGTGGTATTGTGCAGAAATCAAACACTTTGCTCCCTTATCAATAACAATAGTAATATCTTAATGAAGAAAATGTGAGCATACTCTGTCTAAGCTACGGGTAATTGAAGAGGTGTACTTATTCTCAGAAGTTTTCAGCTTGCATTGTATGTTCAATATTGACGCTTTACATATAGTGACTCAATTGATTTAATTGGTGGTGATGTTCCAAACTTACCACCAATCTAGACTATTCACAGAGATCTGATCTAAAATAAAATATGGGACTCTGATTAAATGGTATATCTATACTGTCTAAATGGGGAGAGAACCACGTTCTGGTCTTGTATAACACATAATAATTTTTTTTTAATGAAAGTGGCTTTTTCTCATGAAAAAATTCACTTTTCAGCTACAATCGTTTGGGAAAGAATGCTGATGAAGCAGATGCTGAGGAGATTATTGAAATGGCTAGTAAGGCCTCGCTAGCTGAGCAGCAGAAATTGGTCCAAGAAAATATTCATGCTCAAATCAATAACTTCTGTACATCTATGGATGGCATTCTCCTTCCTGATCCAAATACTGCTGATGACACAGTTACTTCACCTTCAGGAAAAAATACTACTTCTCAACGCAGTGGTCTTAGTCTTGCTATTGGTAGAAGTGCTTCATTATATGGTCGTCCTGGTGAGACACATTTATTATCGTTTCAATACCAACGATTTTGCTTCTATGTTTTAGATGCCATCGAAGTTTCTTAGGAATATTGGAGCTTGAATTTACTAACCAAGTTGGTCTACTTTATTAGTTCTCATTTTATGAAGAATAGAGAAATTTACCAAAATTAATATGATCAAACGTGGTAGTGAAAAAATGAATTTTGTAGCATTTTTTGGTAGATGTAGTCATCAAAAAGATTGAATTTATAATGCAGAAATGAAGATACTAAGATATATGTGTAACCACATTAGAATTGGTAAAATAAAAATTGAAAGTACTAGTCATCAAGTGGAGTTTACCACAATTGAGATCAACTAAGCGGAAGTATGTCTTAGATGGCTAAAACTGAAAAGCTCCAATTCTCTAAAGCAACACAATCCCAGTGGACAATTTTAAAATAGGGAGGTAGACCAAAAATTAACATGGTTTGAAGCAGTTGCATTTGATTTTGACCTCTAAGAGAAGTGCTAAAGGTCGAACGGAAAGATAAAAAGGATTCGTGGAAAAAAAAAAAGAAGCTTATTAGGAATAAGGTTTAATTTGTCTTTTTTTTTTTTTTTAAATTTCCGAATGCAATTGGAAAGATGATTAGCATTTTTCTTTCTCTGCTTCAATATGAGTTTTCGAATCTTGGACAGAGATGATGCATTGTAATCCACTTTAATGCATTACTGCAAGTGACAACCTAGATGTCATGACAACTTACAGTGCAAAGCCTATACTTTATTTCATTTCAATCCTTTGTCATCCCTACGTCAACCTTAATTATGGAAGTGTCTTTGCCTTCATCATACCACAAGATTGATACAATATCTTGGTTGGTTATTTCGTTATTTTTTTCATTTTTTTGGGAGGGCGGGGGTGGGAAGCTATATTGCTCTTCCTGAGATGTCATTGTTAAATTGATAATCTAAATTCCCTTTTGACTAATGGAAAATTGAAGTGAATTTAGTATCACAAACATTTTTATATATGAAAGGTTGACATTAAGTGAAGATATTTCATATTTAAAAAAAAAAATTATGCGAAAAAGTGAAACTAGAAAATAGATACAAAAGTAAGTATTATAATTACGTTGTGATAGTCTTTGAAACAAAGCTGGGTTTGAAAATCTTATCAGGTGGCTGGGAAATTTGGTTGCAATAGCAAATCCTTAAGAAGATTATTTGAATATTTATAGAGTGACTTATCTTGAGTACCTATTGCAATTTTTCTAAAAGCTATTCTGCACCTAGTTAAGTAACAAAAGAATCTAAGCCCTTGTTTGCACACTCATTTTCAATCAAACATTCTTTAAAACAAAATAATAATAATAATAAAAAAAATCATTTTTCATGTTTCCCATAAATTTTTCCTACTTTTAACCATGCATACATGCTCCAAAAAATTTACTTTTCAGAAAATAACCTTTCAAATAATCACTTTCACATAAGCGTGAAGTCAGAAAACAAACTAAAATGCTGAATTTAAGTAGAAAACAAACAATTTTTGTTGTTGGTGAATCAAGTATAGTTTAGATGCAAATTGGCTGTAATAAACTGGGAGGGAATAATATGATCGCTAGGTTCTTGATTCAAGTCAATTGACCTACAAGCTACAAACCTGAATCCGTAAGTGTGCATATATAATGCAATCTGAATTACAAATAATAGATTTTAACTATTTTCTGAGGTTTTGTTGTCTTTTTCACTCTTTTTAAACACCAAAAAAGCATCGATTGACAAATTTTTAAATTGTTTATAAATAGGAATAGTAGCGGGTTCCATGAAATGTATGGATAATGATGAGCAGTAGTTATGAATGTGCAGTTGAAATTAATGTTTGACTTTGACAGAATTTATTAACTAATTTATATATTGTATCCAAATGGTGGCGTAATCTTTGATGATAGGGGATGGAAGCAAGTGATTTTGCATCCTTCTGCAACTTATGGTTTTAAAACGGCTATTTTAGCATTGGTATATATTTGCATCACTATGTAGATATCTGTGTTTAACATCTTTTCAGAATATAAATGATGGCAATATCCTTTTTCGTGTAGTTTCTGTAACTTAGCCAAGTATATCATTGCTGTCGTATATGTCCATGAGTTGACTAGGTCTTTGGTGCTGTAGAAGTTTATTAGAAGTGCTAAAGATGAGCAAAAGATTCATTAGATACATCATCTGATTATGTAAAAGTTAAGGATCTGTATCATTTGACTGTATCATTTGACTGTTAGATGTTACTCTGAATGATTGTCTTTAGTATATACTCCTAGAATTTGATTGTTGATACATTTTCAGCACAGCCGTGCCGGAAACAAAACCACTAAAGAGTTCTGAGGTGTCACAGAAACTCAAGGATCTCATCGGTTACACTCTTGACATCAAGCCATCTCAAATTGAGCATGAGGATGCTGGGCAAGGTTTATACATAGATGGTGAAGCTGATGTAGGTTCTGTAATAGCTATTTACCCTGGTGTGGTATACTCACCAGCTTACTACCGTTTTATACCTGGATACCCGAGAGTTGATTTGCAAAATCCTTATTTAATAACAAGGTATGACGGAACTGTAATTAATGCACAGCCGTGGGGTTTTGGGGGTGAAACTCGTGAAATATGGGATGGCTTAAGTGTTCCAAAACCTAGATCAAATACGGAGCATGCAGAAAATGGTTCAGATCGAATTTTGAAGCTGCTTAGTAAACCTTTGGATGGCACACAAGTGGGACGGAAGGGAGAAGTGTTGGAGCTGAGAAACCCTTTAGCCTTTGCTCATTTTGCCAATCATCCTGCAAAGGATATGGTCCCAAACGTTATGGTCTGCACGTATGACTTTCCACTAACTGAGAAGAATATGAGAACCTATATACCAAACATTTCATTTGGAAATGGAGAGGAGGTAAAAATGAAGAAGTTTGGTACTTTCTGGATCAAATCTTGGAGATCAAGCGGCTATGGGTCAGAAATCCCTATTCTCAAGACACTTGTTCTTGTGGCTACAAGAGCAATTTGTAATGAGGAGGTGCTTTTGAACTACAGATTGAGCAACTTGAAGCGTCGGCCAACATGGTATACTCCTGTGGATGAGGAAGAAGATCGAAGGAGGTGGAGCTAGATAAATCAGTTCGGGCAATTCACCTTAAGCATGGGCCTTCATATCTTTTAGGTGTAAACTTGCCTCACTTGAGTTTTGACTTGAGAGCTGTAGTTTTTTCTTCCCTCGTTTGGATTTTTTGTAATATTTACTTGTTACCATTTCAGTTGGCTTGTATTATTTTGGCAGAGTAACTAGTTTTGTTTAGATAATATTATTGTCGACAGAGATCATTCGAGATTGCTTTCAAAAACTCGTAATCATAAGTGAAATTTACTGTGGTGGTTGAATATTACAGAAAATCTCTTTGCAGTATAAGTTTCAATACCGTCTCTGGCAAGACTTTATGAAAGGTGTTGGTGAGATTACCATTTGCTTCTATTTTTCTGCAGGTTACAATGTTTGATCATGTTTGCCATCCGAGTATTGAACATACTTGGTTCAAACCATGGGCTTGACCGCCCAGGCCTTTTTGGGTTGGCCTGTCTCAACAGGCGGATCGTACTGAAAATTTGCCAGGAATTGTAATGCAAGAGCATGCTTAAAGTGAAGGTTGATTAATAGGCTTGGGTGGAATTTTAGACTTTATTACGAGTGATACAGGGTGAATTACATTAGTGTCATGAACTACAATTTTTTTGTGTAAAATAGTAGTAATATCCTGCATCAGTTGGTATCAGACTTAATGTCCCGTATTTGAGTCGATTCTAGAGAATTCTCATGGAGTAAGTGGATAATAAAAGAGTGCTTGAAATGAAGGTAGGCCCAGAGGGAGTGAGCTTAGGATGGATTCTCGAGCTCGATTCTGGCTAATATAAGGTGAATTACATTAGTGTCATGAACTATAACTTAACGACATACTTCAAATTGAGTTTCGTCATAAACAATTAACTTATTAAATAGACCAGTTCAATTCCTTATAAACCTATCGTCATCCATGCATGTTCAATTGATTTGAAACTTCGTTCGCACTCACACATTTACCAAATAGCACCACACAACTTGTTAAAGCATCAATTGTAGGTTGTTTGATTTATGTAATCATGCCCTAACGAAAAAAACCAGACAACTTTTGCAGGTCCCATTAACATCCACGTGTACATACAAAAATAACAATTGTTGATACACTTCGATTATCTATCTCTAGCCCTGCCTCCTTTAAATGATAAGTACGTCAATCATCAATAAAATAGTGGTATTCAATCTCAAAAAGATTTAAATAAAAATATTGAAGTGTTCCTTACGGTTACGGATGCAATTAATCTCACGTGGAACATTTTAGGCAGTCCATTAATTCTTAGTCTTTAAGAAATAGCTGAAATTATGACATGTGTATTAACCATTTATATATACAAAAACCTATCTGCGGCTAAGGATGTGACATATGATAACATAAGTATTTCGAGAATTAAAAATGATGATCCAACATTTTGGCAATCTCTAAACTATTCTCTGGTCAAATAAGATTTGTTTTAATAGCATTAAAGATTAGATTTTTTGGAAATGTGGTGGCGATCATTCTTAGGCCATGGATCCATAAAATAAATTTTAAAAAATGGAACCAAACGCGAGCTTTATTTTTTATCTTTATCTAGTTATGCAGATTCTTGGTTTTTAAAAAATCCTATAGAATTGAAGACACGAATAAATAATCATATCAAGGTGCATAATGAATTGACGTATTGATTTCGTGCATACAAGGTAGGTCCA
Source organism: Fraxinus americana (assembly GCA_035079005.1). Taxonomy (NCBI): domain Eukaryota; kingdom Viridiplantae; phylum Streptophyta; class Magnoliopsida; order Lamiales; family Oleaceae; genus Fraxinus; species Fraxinus americana. The sequence continues at coordinate 36,921,182 of CM068707.1, forward strand.
CAATCAATTTAGACCAACATGATTATTAATCAATGATTGCACTAAAAAAAATTCAAACCCTAACCCGCGTACAGTTTACAATGATTAATCCAGGTAATAAAAAAAAGAAGCCAATAAGAACCGTTGGCTGATTCAGATATGAAATTCAAATTAATGTCAAGATTTGTTTACAACTTGCAACATTGTAGATAGAGACATTCACCAAAATCTGAACTAATTCTCCTAAGCTGGCACACTGCTGCCTTTTGATTTCCCTAAATCGAGGACAAGTCGGGGGTGTCGAGGACCACAATGATACTGAAATTCAACTTAAATTTCTTTTAAAAGAGAGATCATGAGTTCGAATACTGAAGGACGAGACTCAAACTCTCTCAGAGCGGATATCATGTAAGTTAACAGTTGGAGTACAGATGGAGGGCGGATCGTTACAACAACTATACTTAAGGCGCCTGTTAAACAAAGGCTTGAGATTTAAGAGTAAAGTTTAAAATTCAGCATGATATTAAAACTGTAAAGCTCAAACTAGTATATATTAAATAATTTGTGTCCTCAAATGAGTCATTGATTATGTTCCCGTAATCCTCAATATACTAATTTTGAAGCAAAAAAAATAAAATAATAAAAAATGAGAATGCAAAATATTTAAATTAGTACACATTAAATCAGCATGCAATGATTGTGAAATATGATGAAAGCTAGATAGTGAAAGCAAGAGCAATCTAGACCATGAATCTTCCTGTATGATTAGTATTAAAATTAATATATTTAAGCCCCTGTTTGGGTCACATTATTTTTTTCATTCTCATTCTTCTACTCATTTTCAACCACACATTCTTTAATAAAATAATATTTTCTATCACATCAATAACTTTTCCTTATTTTTCAACCACATATTCTCCATCACATCACTTCAAAAAAATGCATTCTCTCATTTTAATGTGTACCAAACGAACTCTAAATTGTCAAACACCTAACATAATTATTTGGAGAAGACCGTGTTTGTTTGGATAAATTTATAAGATATTAAATGATAATGTGATAGAAATAAGCTGCCATTTGGCCCCCATTTTTTTCCATTACATTACATGAATTTTTTCTTTTTTCATTTCAACCACACATTCATCAAGTAAAATAATATTGCACACAAATCTAAAACTTTTAATTACTTTACTACCACACATTCTCTCATCAATCACTATTCCAAAAATTTTCAACACTCCAAAATGGGGGCCAAACAGGGGCTAAGTGGATAATAATTGTGAATCCAATAAAATATGTGATGGAAAATAAATTTTAAAAAATGTAGATCAAACGTAGACATAAAAGTTGTGAAGGTTAATTATCTTGTCTACATAGAGCATGCTCACCCGTGTATATATAGCTTTATACGTAACTTATTAGAGTATCTCCAAGAGACTCTTTAAACATGAGATACTCTCTATTTTAAACAGTTGACATTTAAAATCATGCTTCAAGAAACTCTTTAAATTAATATTTTAATTTAGAGAGTTGGTTTGACTCTCCAAATTTGAAGAGCTAAACTCACTCTCTATATAAATTTTCAATATAGGAAAATAATAAAATAATTTAAAGAAAAGTTAGTTAAAATAAAAGATAAACAAAAATAATAAATATTTTTTAGGAGTAGTAAAATTAAGTGTTAAATATAAAGTTATTGTTGGAGTATTTCAAAATTTTAACTTTCTAAATTTATAGATACTCTCCAAATAATATAATATACTCTTTGAAAATAGAGAGTCAATGCTCTTATATAATAAAATTATTCAATGAATAATCATCTTCTCATTGAGAGATTGACATGTATCTAACTGTAATAAGCATGCATTATTTGACTAGGTGGCCAAGAAAAATGAAACACGCTCCCAGTTGTCATGCTTCATATTTATGAGTTTGATGACAACATAAGTTACTGTCTTAATATATTATTTATGCTAATCTAATGTATATAGCTGTACATATACGTGTGCGAGAGCTCTATATATACACACACTACATAAGCAACAAATCATACCATACATTTTTCAAGCTTCTATAGCTGCTCTATTCCCCTACCTCCATCTCTCTCTCTCTCTCTTCACACAAACACACAGAAAATTTAACTTAGATACAAAGGGAAAAGAAACATGGGTTTTGTGGATCATATTTCAGATGTGTGCTCAGTTACAAGCAAAAGGAAGAGCAAGCGCAAGCCAATGCAGGTAATCAATCCAACTCAACCAGTTTTTTTTCTATCTGTTTAGAAGATCTTGTTCTAAAGGAATGTCTAATTAAATGCAATGTTTTGGAACTGGCATACTGCAGACAGTGAAAATAAAGGTGAAAATGGATTGTGATGGCTGTGAAAGAAAAGTCAGAAACGCCGTTTCCTCCATCAAAGGTTTCAATCTCTCTCTCTAGAGCTCTGATACAAGAAACGTCATGAAATGCATGGTTAAAATTGAAGTTTATCGAACAAGCACTAAACATAGTCCTTAAGAAAACCTCGAGTGTTAAGAGTAAAATTTTACGAAGTTCCTTTTTTGAATTGGATTAACATTTTCAGATGTAAGCTCAAAACTCAGTATCAGAGCCCAAATACCTTATATGAGGCACAACTGAAATTTTGCAAGATAGAATCAAACATTTCTATAATATGATAACAGTAATAACATATATTGCACGTACTTTGTCAATTGATACTATTATCATTAACTGTCAATATCATTAATTACATGTTTTTGGTTCTATTGTAGGTGTAAAATCAGTCGACATAAACAGAAAACAAAGTAGGGTAACAGTAAGTGGTTATGTCGAGCCAAACAAGGTCTTAAATGAAGTGAAGAGCACAGGAAAGAAAGCTGAATTTTGGCCATATGTTGAATACAATTTGGCATATTATCCATATGCTCCTGGAGCCTATGACAAAAAAGCACCTTCTGGGTATGTTAGAAATGTTGCACAGGCATTTCCAAGCCCTAATGCTCCTGCTGAGAAGTACACAACAATTTTCAGTGATGAAAATGTTAATGCATGTTCGATCATGTGAAGTGATACTTATTTTGAAGTTTAATCATATATTTTATTGTGGTTTTGGTTGGGGTTAGTCCAAAGGAAGATTTGAATCTTGTTAGTGTTTGGGTTTTAAAAAATATATTGTTAGTGATTTGTCGTAGATGAGCTTGTTACATAAATATACAAACAATCAATCAATGAGAAGTGCAGAAAGTTAAAGAACGTTGAGATTTTTCGATTGTAGTCTCTGAGGTTGAGCATCGACTTCTAACGCTTAATCCTCCATCAAGCATCCATAAGGGATTACGCTCCAATCTACTAACAAATGATCAAGACAAGACCGAGGTTTCAAACCATACAAGATAAGCCCACAGACTCCACAAGAACTCACCACGCTATCCTCAACAATACAAATCCTATGACATTCTATTTGTTCCAAGAACACAACACTAAGTTTACACTTCGCAGCGATGAACTAAAGAAGAAAAATGGATTGCGAATCTGAAGGACAGAGTAAAGATGAAGAGGGAAATACTGAATAGTAAGTGGTGCAAGCTGATGCTCGGGGCTCGATATCGACTTGTAAAAAAAAAGCTCGAGCTTTTTGGGCTTGAGTCGAGCTGGCATACAAGCTTTTCACTTGTATCTTTTTACTCAAATATATGAAAAAATCGATCGTTAATTTACAACTACAAAAGTAATTATGCAAATTGTTGAATTTTACAAATTAAGTGCATGTTTGACACTCATTAATTTATTTTATGATTTGTCATAAGATTATTTTCAATCGCACATTCACATTGTAAAATATTTACACGTATACCAAAATTTTTTCCATACTTTTTAACCACACATTCTCCTAAAAATACTATTTAAAAGTCATTTTTTTTCCTAATCAATGAGAATCAAACATGCTCTAGCCTCTAAGTGATTATTAATTTACAAACGAAAAAAATTAATTATTCAAATAGTTTTAAAAGGTGGGCTACACGAGTCCACATACATGCCATCCCGTATTTGGGCATGTGCGGCTCGCTGGCTGGCCAGAGCTGGGGCTAATTTATTTTTGAGGCTTGGTCCAAGCCTTAACTTGTACAAATTCTCGACTCGAGCTTTTTTCAAATCAAGTGACGTGCCGTTCAAGCCGATCGGTTCGTTTGCCACCACTAATAGTAAGATATAATGTGATCCCAAATAGTTTGCAATAAATGTCCAAAATTGATCCCCTTTCAAATCAAGCGGTGTGCCGTTCAAGCCAATGTGTTCGTTTGCCACCACTAATAGTAATATATAATGTGATCCCAAATAGTTTGCAATAAATGTCCAAAATTGATCCACTTTCAAATCAAGCGACGTGCCGTTCAAGCCGACGGGTTCGTTTGCCACCACTAATAGTAATATATAATGCGATCCCAATAGTCGGCAATAAAGGTCCAAAATTATCCACGTGTCACTAATAGCTTAGAGCATGCATGACTTCTAGATAAAGATTATTGCCTCTTAATATCCACCTTGCTGTAATCATTAATGCAAAGCAGATCATAGCTTTATCCTACTTGCTTCCTTTGAGAGACCATTGTGAGGGGCCGGTGAGGGGGGTTGTCAACCCCCCAGTACAAATATAATTTCCCACTTTACTTTTGTACCTACAAATTTGATAATCTATAACGTCCCAAGTGTTAATACCTTTGTACCCATATCTACTGGGTTATATTATATAGCAATTTTCTCCAATTTAATTAGACCTTCAGAAATATCTCTCTTATAAAATTAAATTTTACACTTCTACCATGATAAATTGGATTTTTGCTAAAAAAAAAAAGAAGATAGAACTTTGGCTATCAGAATATAAAACCACCTCTTTGTTCAAGTGACCAAGTTCAGAAAGCAAACCTCATAACCACAAATATTTATTTACAGCTTCAATAACCGCAATATACTCTACCTCAGAGGACGAAGCTAAAATTTTCTATAGCTGGGATTTCTAGCGTATGCTTGAGTTACAAAGAGTAAAGACATAAAATGAAGTAAACTTTCCATCATCCCTATCTTCTGGAAAGTCTGAATCAAAGCCTAACACCCTTCTTACTTTGTATGTACACTAAACCTACATCATGAGTTCCTTGTATATATTTTAAGAGCCATTTCAACGAGTCCAGTGATGTTCACTTGGATTTGACATGTACCTGCTCAAGGTCGAGACGTTGATTTCATTAGCTAAATCAGGTCATGTGCTGACTGCACCATACATTATGGAACCTACAACACTAACATGGGTACGAGATTCATCCTTTTCGTACTAAAAGGACTCAAATGTGATGTTAACTTAAATCTTTCGATGATATTTTAAGAAATAAGGTTATTAATTTAAGAAGAGAGTATTCTGGTTCCTATTTCTTTATATGTCCATTTTTAGGATTTTCCTCACACCTACTAAATCTTTCGTCTCAAATTCAGATTTGACCTAATTCTACGAATCTGGCAAGTTGCTGCCCTTAGCTCCAATCTTCAATTACTCCTTGCCGCGGAAGCTATAGTCTTTTAATTTCTTTTGAGTTAATTCAACCCTTAGTCAATTTATATGAATAGTGTCCGAGACTTTAGGATAAAATCTCACGTGGTTTTAAAAACGAGAATAATAATTGTTTTTAACTAGGGTTTTCAACAAGATTGTTATTTTAAGATGAAACTTTAAAATTCAACGTGATATTAAAGCTCAAAAGTTCAGGCAAGCGGTCGGATTTTAAATTGGCATTCTCAAGCGTATCTCTTACAAAAACATGGTAATGGCAACTCCAACTTAAATAATAATAATAATAATAATAATAATAATAATAATAATAATAATAATACCCATTTGGGGTGGCCGAGTTGGTGGAGCAGGTGAACGCGGAGACCGAAGGTCACGAGTTCGAATCCCTTGCCAATACTTCCTTGATCGAGCCCGTCGCATCGGGTTTGCCTAGTACGGTTTACCCCTTCTGTGTGGTTTGCGGGTTATTGTACATGGAGCGAGGTTCACTCAGTGCGCACTCACAGTGTCGGGTCTCCGCCCCTTTGGGGTGATCATGACTCCGCTAGCGGGTAGCGGCTGCAGGTTACTACGTCATAAAAAAAAAAAATTAATAATAATAAAATCATCATGCAAGGGATGGCGATATAAGCTCAAATTTGTTTGTTCGTCACTCGTGATCTTATCAAAATCAATTAGATGATAATTTATATAATGAGAAATTCTTAAGATATTTTTAATTACATGGCATATGTTCCCATAATTTTTAAGATAATCATGAGATTGCTACTTACCAACATATTTTTTACGTTTAATAAAGACTGACTTAATATATTTATTACATGCATATAAACCTCTTCAATAAATTTAAAATAATTAAATTTATACACACTAAACTCAATATGTAAACGAATGTGAAATATGATGAATGCTGGATAGGGAAAGCCAGAGAAATTTTGACCACGAAACCTCCTATGATTGGTAAGAAAATTATTAATAATATTAAATGAGTGGATTTAAATATTCAAACAGTCGATTAGTCATTAATTGGAGGCAAAAGCAAAGATGAAACGCCCCCAGTTTTCCTGCTAGATATTTTTGAGTTTGATGACATGATTAAGAAACACAAGTCACTGTCTTTATTTGTTTTTATATATTTACCAAACCATACAACTCGAACACGACAGTAATATATGTGCGTGCAGCTCATATACAACCAATTTGTACCATACATTTTTAATCAAATTACCATAATGTTTTTAAGTGCTTATAATCAATGGATGTCAAGGAGTGATTGGCGAAAAAGTAGCTAAAAATCGTGAATTTTAAGAAATGTGTAGTTAAAAATGATATTTTACCAGCTTATAAGTATTTAAAAGCACTATCAAACAATAATGAAAGAGCTGGTATGAAATATCTATCATAAGTAAGCTACCCTTAATAAATTTTTGTTATTGTTTATAAGGCGTAAATTAAATTGAGATAACATATAAGTCTCTGTTTGGGTTTCATTCGGTGGGTGTTTGGCATCCATTCTTTTGAAGAATGAGTTTTTGAATAGTGATTGATGTAAAGAATGTGTGGTTAAAAAGTAAGAAGAATTTTTGAGTTTATGTGTAATATTATTTTATTTGGAGAATGTGTTGTTAGAAATGAGTATTGTAGAAAAATGAGAATGAGATAAAAAAATAGATGTCAAACGGGGGCTCGATAAAATTCTACTCCTCAAAAAATTTTATATTCGATAATTGGATAATATTTGTGATCGTATGAAATGTGTTATTAAAATTGTTATTTAACATTGAAAAATAGGATTTGAGAAGAAGAAAATTAATCTCAATCTAATTATAAATTTAGCACAATAATGTTATCTAACACCAAATGAAACTTATAATCAGTTTAGCCGACAGTTAAATCGTCCAATGAATAAATAACAACTTCTCATTAAGCCCTTGTTTGGTTCTCAATATTTCTAAAATACATTTTTCTTTTTCTTATTTTCAACCACAAATTTTTCAATAAAATAATATTATACACAAATCTAAAACTTCTCTTTATTTTTCAACCACACATTTTCCATTAAAATACTATTCCAAAATGCATTTTTATAATAAAAAAATGGGGCTCAAACAGGCTCCAAGTGATTGGCACGAATTTATTGTACTAAGGCCCTGTTTGAAAACCCACATTTTCCTTGGAACTTGGAAAAATAATTGATTTTCTTTGATTTTGGCTTGTTTGTTGTGCCATATTTTCCCAGGCTTTTGTTTTCATGGTAGCTGGCTCATGCGCCAGTTTGCCTTGATTTTGGGGAAATGATTTTCCAAGTTCACGTTTCATTTTTTCATTTTTTTTTTTTTTTTTTGCAATAAAAACAAATTTCATCACTAATTGTAAAAAAAAAACTTCACTTTAATGGACAATTTCTATGTAAAACAAAGTCAAACGAACACTAAACTTTGATAAAAAAATGATTTTTTAGGAAACAATTTTTTTTTTCCTTTTTTTTTTTTTTACTTTTTGGCAATGGAAACAAGTTTTATAACAAATTGTGGAAAAAAAAATATCATTTTAATGGACAATTTTCATGTAAAACAAAGCCAAATGAATAGAAAATTTAAAAATTTTCCGGGTGGAAAATTATACCAATCAAACACACTTGAAATCATTTTCCCTGCAAAACATTTTCTAAGAAAATCTTTTCCCTATAAAACATTTTCTTTCCACCCATTTTTCACCCTTGCAATCAAACGCACCCTAAGAGCATTTTCAATGCTGGTGTAAAATTAGGTATAAAAGCATGTTCAAAAGACTTTATTTTTAAAGAGCATATTTTACAATTTAGAGAGTATTGAGAATAACGCATTGAGCTAAGTAGCATAAATGAGGCCTAAAGAGCCGACAATTGTCCACTGACTCCTATATTTATAGATTGATATTCTATGGTGGACGAAAGAAAGCCTCCAAATTTAGAGAGTAAAAATTTTTAAGTGCCCCAACAAACTCTTTATATTTAACATTTAATTTTATTATTTTAAAAAAATATTTATTGGTTTTCCCTATCTTTTATATTCACTAGTTTCCCTTCAAATTATTATATTATTTTCTTCTATTGAAAATTGAAATATTTTGAATGCATTTAATTATATAAAATGATTTGACTCTCCAAAATAGTCAAACTCACTTTCTACATTAAAATATTAATTTAAAGCGTCATTTGGAGCATAATTTCAAATATTGGTTCTTTAAAATATATAGCATCTTATATTTAAATAGTTTATTCGAGATGCTTTAAATTGTATTTCCAAAATTACTTTTATATTCTCATTTATATTCCGGTGGATTTAAATCCAAATTCTAGTTCAATAGGAAGATCTAAATCATCTTTTTGCCTTTTGTGAATAATTTACATCTTTTTTTATATTTTCTAACAAAAAATGTAATTTGCATCTCTCCATTGAAAGTTTGATCATTTTGAAGATCCAAATCTTTATTTTACGCCACAATCATAATTTGAATAGTCATTACTCATTAATTGGAGGCCAAGCAAACTGAAACGCGGATGACAACACAAGTCACATTTATTTGTATTGTTTAAGCCAATCGAATGTAGACAACTTGATCACAACTGTATGTATACGTGTGCGAGAGCTCATATATATACATATACTACATACACAATCAAATCATACCATACATTTTTCAAGCTTCTATAGCTGCTCTATTTCCCCACCTGCATCTCTCTCTCTTTTCACACAAACACAGAGAAAATTTAACTTAGATACAAAGGGAAAAGAAACATGGGTTTTCTAGATCATATTTCAGAAGTGTTCTCAGTTACAAGCACAAGAAGGAGGAAGCGCAAGCCAATGCAGGTAATCAATCCAACTCAACCAGTTTTTTTCTATCTGTTTAGAAGATCATGTTCTAAAAGAAATGTCTAATTAAATACATTGTTTTGGAACTGGCATACTGCAGACAGTGGAAATAAAGGTGAAAATGGATTGTGAAGGCTGCGAAAGAAAAGTTAAAAACGCCGTTTCCTCCATCAAAGGTTTAAATGTCTCTCTCTGATACAAGAAGCACTATGAAATGTTAGGTTAAAGTTGAAGTTTTACCGGTTGAAAAGTTTATTAAAATTTTAGCAAAGTTTTATCAAACAAGCACTAAACGTTTGTCCTTAAGAAAACCTCCATTGATTTTGAGACAATTTCACGGAGTTACTCTTCTGAACTGAATTGAGTTTTTGAGATGTAAGACCTCTACAAGGCACAACTGAAATTCTTTAATGAACCACCATTCTATATTAAAGCACGCACTTTGTGAATTGATACTATTATTAATAATTGTCAATATCATTAATTACATGTTTTTGCTTCAATTATAGGTGTAAGATCAGTTGTCATAAACAGAAAACAAAGCCGAGTAACAGTAAGTGGTTATGTGGAGCCAAACAAGGTCTTAAATAAAGTGAAGGGCACAGGAAAGAAAGCTGAATTTTGGCCATATGTTCAATACAATTTGGCATATTATCCATATGCTCCTGGAGCCTACGACAAAAAGGCGCCTTCTGGATATGTTAGAAATGTTGCACAGGCATTTCCAAGCCCTAATGCTCCAGATGAGAAGTACACAACAATTTTCAGTGATGAAAATGTTAATGCATGTTCGATTATGTGAAGTGATGATTATTTGAATTAATTTTGAAGGTTTAATTATATATTTTATTTAGGTTTTGTTTAGGGTTAGTACAAAGGAAGATTTGAATGTTGTTAGTGATTTTGGGTTTTAAAAAATATATTGTTAGTGGTTTTGTTGTAGGATGAGCTTGTTACATTAGTATATATATGTTATGGTTGAATCTAGTAATATCCAAACATTCAATCAATCAAAAGTGCAGAAAATTAAAGAACATACAGATTTTTCGACCATAGTTTCAGAGGTTGAGTATCCACTTCTGACGCTTAGTCCCTGTTGAACATCCACAAGGGATTAAGCTCCAATCCACTAGAAGATGATCACAAGAAGATCAAAGTTTCAAAGAGTATAAGACAAGCCCCCACATACTCTAGAAGAACGTGAAGGAGCGTGATATGATTGATTATTCAAACGCGTAGTCACGTACTCAACCTCTACGATTAACTATAAAAGAAGGAAAATGATTTGATTTGATTATTTAAGTCCCGTTTGATTCTCATTATTTTCAAAATACATTTTTCTATCTTTTTTTTTCGATCACTACTCATTCTTTGATAAAATAATATTATATGTGAACTCAAAACTATTCCTTATTTTTTAACCACACATTATCCACTTATCTACTATTTCAAAATACATTCTTACAATAAAAATGGGGTTCAAACATGCTCTAAATGAATGAATCTAATTGATTAGGATACTTACTCCTTGGACCTTACAAACATACAATCTGTTAGGGCTTGCAAACTTGTTATTTTTTGAGTTGGAACATTGGGTTAGGAAGAATAAACTATAAAAAATAAGAAACTTATAAAAAGTGACAATTTTGGATTCAGAATCGAACAGCAACAATTTTGGTTCAAGAATAAAGAATCGATCCGGACCGATTAGTTTCGATTCTTAATTTATCTTTTTTCTAAACATGATCAAAACCTCTAGTTTCGACATCAGTTCCAATTCGAAAGATTTGATTTCGATTAAAATGTCATCAGCATCTAATATAATGACTGAATTTGAAATAAAATTAAAGTTCGGTTATTTGATCCAATTGAGACTGCGCTAAAAGTTTCATGACCTCCAATAAAATTTACACTAAAAAGTTACTAAGCCCTTGTTTGAGTTCTATTATTTGAAAAAAAGTGATTTTGGAATAGTATTTTTTGAAAAATGTGTAGTTAAGAAGTAAGAAGAATTTATGAATTTATGTATAATACTATTTTATTGAGAGAATGTGTGATTGATAAGAAAATAGAGAAAAATGAATTAAAATTTAATGGGTCCTAACATGGCTAAAAATGACTTTACTTTTAACCAAACATGGTGTTTTGATTGTGTTCATCCAAGTTTATCCTCGAAGGAAGAGAAATTGACTTTTATCTTACTTGATATTGTACTCAAGGGAACATGTGACCGTTTATGTAATAACGAGTAGCGCAGAAAAATAAAAAAACTTCAACAATAAGCAAACTCGAAAAGACAATTGTTTTGGGCTCTTATTTGGGAAGAGTTTTGTTATTTGTACACCATGGTACAACTCCCTCACAATAGGGGAGCTCACGATCAATTAAAAAAAAAAATTATGGATCTCCCTATTGTGAAGGGACTGTACACTAGGGTATACACTCTTGTCGATTGCAGGTTTACTCTAATTTTCAACTTAAGGGCTATTTGATACTCTTTAATTTATTTTATGGTTTGTTATAAGACAATTTTCAATAATATATTCATAAAATAATATATTCTACATGTATACAAAAAAATTTTCATACTTTTTAACACACATTCTCCTAAAAATCACTATTCAAAAACTCTTTTTTTTCCTACCAAAATGGTTGTCAAACATGCACTTATTCTTGAGATTGCTTTCACAAAGTTATTAAATTTTTTTCTTTTTCAAAATCTAAAGAGTAATGATATGTAGCCCACTGGGTTATTCCCACCTCTTTCACTAAATATTCATGAAATATTATTGATGTTGGCACATACAAATATAAATGTGATTTGATGTACAAAAACAAAGACTATTTTATTCTATTTTGAAGGCAACAACTTTTATTCATTCACATAAGCAGCCAAAGCACTTACGATGAAATTCGATGGTTGGTCTTGACTAGAAATAAAAATATAATATATATATATATATATACAGAAATGATCTAATGAGTACCGGTGCTCATCTTATCCTAAGCACCAATGAGTTGGCACATTAATTCATTGGTGGATTGGAACTCACAAAATCTTTATCCACCAATGAATTAATGTGCCAACTCATCGGTGCTTAGGATAAGATGAGCACCGGGGCTCATTATATATATATATATATATATATATATATATATATATATATATATATATATATATATATATATATATTTCCAAAGTGTATGGATTACGAAGTTATCTTCACAATAATGAAAATTACATAGTAAATGCGGAAAAGAACATATTAATGTAACATACGCGTGGTTGCTTGGACAAAGAGTTGTACAACGTTACTGCAGTCCGATTCCACACTGGTAATTTGTAAACTGTAGTAAGTTTTTTATTTTATTTTTTGTCTTTTTTTCCCCACATGGAGTATGCACACTGGTAATTGGCAAACTGTAGTTAGACCCGATTTTGGGTAGAGGCAAGTGAGGCCTGTGCCTCAAGCCCAATTTAAAAGAGGGCCTCGAATTTTATTTTAAGGAAAATTATGCCAATTACTGTAAAAAGGGAACATATTAGATTAATACACTTTAACCAAATTAAAACCTCTAACAACCGTACATAATACGTTCCCAACCCCAAAATCGTCCAAAAAACCCAAAAGTCCCAAAAATCCCCAAAACCACGATTCCGTCAGGTGGGGGAACCAAATCTGGTGCTAGGGCTGGACGCAATAGGTGGTGCTAGCATGGCGCTAGTGGTGCCGTTGGTGGTGGAATTGGTGGGGGTATTGTGGGTGTGGGAGCATGAGCGGGAGCGGGTGCCTTTATTACTAGGGCTGGTGTTGGTGGTGGCTGTTGGACAGGTGCATGAGATGCTTGTGGTTGAGGTATAATCGGTGGAAGTGCTGGCGGTGAAAGAGAAGGTTAAGGAAAGAGAAGGGTTGGACCAGAATGTGGGCGTGAAATAGGAGGTGAAGTTTGCGTTGCAGTACTCAGGTGCTGCTAAAACTGCTTTATCGCCTAGAGGAGTTGCAGCAAGTTTAGCAATATCATCGACGAGTACGAGGTCAGAATCTAGATAAACAACCTTTTGAACGCATTCTGGGAGCAGATCAGTCAGATAATTGCGGGCATAGTTGAGTGGACAATCCAGTGCAGCACGAATAGAAGTTGAGATCAACCTCGCCACCGACAAATCATCGAAAGGATAGATGTTGAACTAAAGGTAAGGAAATGACTTTGCGATTGTGAGGTTGAGGTGGGAGGTGTCGGGGGCAATGGAAGACACAAAGGGAAGATTATATTTTCAGGGCAAGATGAGTGTTGACGGACTGAAAGAATAGCAGCCATGGATCCCCTGAGGTACAGTCGGTGGAAGTGAAACTGGATTCTAAACCGGGATACCCACAAGCTGTCAGCATCGGCATTGTGTCTGCTGGAATTTGGAATGTTGTTGTCCAAATTTGGAGTTCTATTTCCCGGGCTTCTTCGTCTTCTTCCAATGTCTAATTAATTAACATCCACATTTAGCTATTAGTCTTTACCTTTTTTTTTTTGTGTCCTCACAATTTCATACATTATCCTTATTCTTGTTGTATTCCTTTTGATGTTTATTTTAGTTGAGTTTATCCTCCAAATTTTTGTATTCCCAATGTCTAGTATTTTATTCTACGAATACTTGTCTTGATGTTTGTATCACAGGTTCATCATATTATTGTAGTAGCGTTTAATTTTCTTTTTGATCTCTGTTTTGCCACTAGCCTAAGCCTCTCGTTCTGGAAGCTAAATCCAGAACTAGAAGAGAGGACAACAATGCCAACCAATCTAATATTGGTTAGAAAGCACATAATCTGCTTATTCATTTATTTGTTTCCTTTTTGAATTTGATTCTCAGCATGTAAAACTAATGGTTCCTACAATTAAGATTATTATCAAGAGGGATGTTGAGTATTTGTTACTTTTTTTTGAATGTGTGCAACTTTTTTTAATGTGTTATTTTTTTAAATTCGTCACATTTTAAAAATTTATGTCACTTTTTTTTAGTTTTTGTCACTTTTTTAGTATTTGTCATTTTTTTTAGTGTTTGTCACTTTTTTTAATCGCTTTTTTGAAATTTCAATCATTTTTTTAGTAACAAACATCACTTTTTTAATAAAAGTGAGATTGTAAAATGACACTAATATTTTAAAAGTGACATTGTTTCACCTTTTTTTTTTTTTTAAAAAAGCGACAATTTTATCACTTTTTTGTGTGCGTGTGTAACTTTTTTAAGTGTTTGTCACTTTCCAAGAATTTTTTTTTCAATTTTTATTGTTTTTTACTTTTTAAAATTTCTATCACTTTTTTTAATAACAAACATAGGTTTTGATCGATATTCTGTTACTTTTTCAAGTATTTGTCACCTTTTTGAGCGTTTGTCACTTTTTTTAAATTTTGTCATTTTTTTAAAAAAAAGTGACAATTTTTATAAAAAAAAGTGACACTGTGTCACTTTTTCATTTTACACAGTATTTTTTACTTCCTAAAAATATTTCATATGATTTTTCAAAACATCCCTAATTTTAAGAGTATTTTTGTAAGTACCCCTTTATTTTATTTCTTTCTAGATGGAAAAATTAGATTTAAGGCAAATTCTTTCGAGAGAATCTAAAATTAATTTGTCGTTAATTTTAAGTCGGATCCATTAGAAAATCCTATCAATTCTTTCTTGTTTTGTGAGTGATATTTTCCAGAAACAAGCTTTGAAATGATTCTATTTTATTTTTATACTCATCATTCATAAAAAACACAGAAGCCTTTCTTGAGACCATTTGGGCTGAAAAATTAACAAATCAACTAGTATTTTCCTTTATTTATTGAGTTCTCTTTAAAGAGAATTATGCCAATAATCTTCTTGTTTTACTTTTCACCAGACATTATAAGAAGAAAGAGTTATATATATATATATAGTCTTTTTTTCCCTAGTTAATATATGTTATTAAGTTGTAATTATGACTGGTAATTTTAACAAAGATTGGAAGTTGTTCATTTTCTTCATAAATTAATCTTTTGAATTCTGGCTATCCTTATATTAGTTAGTCCATTGTTTCTTGATAAACGTAGAGTACTTTGCAAAAAAATTCAAAATCTATTGTGTTTTTTTTTACACGTATATTTAAAAGGAATAGCAGAAGCCTTATTTAAATATTGTTTTCATATTTAAGATTTTTATCCTTATATATATATATATATATATATATATATATATATATATATATATATATATATAATGCAAGTTTTGAATATAAACATTGTGTAACTAAGAAGATTGATAGATGGTTTGATATATTTGTGGGGTTTGTTTATTACTGAAGTAGAAATTCTTAAGAACTTTCAGATGCCATGTTTGTATGAGGAATTGAATTTATCTGATGCTCCAAGTGAATAAATTTTTCTTTCATTGTGAGATTCCAATTAATTGATTAGGAATAAAATGTTATTTCTCTAGTTTCTTTGTGTTTTGGAGCTTAAATTCAGAATTCAAGAGTAACATTGAAATCTTTTTGTCACGAAATGATAGAATGCTGCCTGTTTAATATTTAATGAGAAAAAAAGTGAAAATGTGGTTCGTTGTAGTATTTAATTTTATCCAATAAAGACTACGTGCAAAACTTAATGTTATTGCATAAGATTTGGCAATTTCATCCAACAAGTTAGGTTTTAGATTATTTGTAATTGGAAATTTTGTGAACAAAATGACTGAAATTGACATGACATATTGTAAAAGTTCAAGGAGTAATGTGTAAATACGTTAAAAATAGGGTTTTTAGGTTTAGAGTTCGAGAATGACAAAAAGAGGAAAACGGCCCGGATTTTCGCTCGACTGTCGCCAAGGTTTGGCTCGATCTACAGATGCAGAAACTTCGTCGCTTGATTGTCGCCCTGCCTTCACTCGAGCAACAGTTTGTCGCTCGACAGTCGCTGAGCCCTCGTTCGAACAACAACTTTATTCGAGATATTTTTATTTCGCATTTTAAAGACTTTTTCCTTGACCCACATGTCTTGTACCCAACCTATAAATACCATAACATAACTGTACATGTTTGATGAGATTGAACATAGAGAGAAAAAAGTTGCAGAGTGATTCCTTCATATTTGATTCTTTCAACCTTCATCCGTGAGAGTTTTGATAAGAAAATATCAGTTCAATAAACTAGAATGTAATTCATGACAATGGATACCAACTGGATACTGTATTAAACAAAAGATAAGTGTTTTTGCAAAAATACCTTCTTATTGTATGTAGAAATTTGGATTGTCTTCTTACGCTTCTGTATTATATCATTCTCCTACGTCACAATGGCGGATTGTATGGATTGGTTTCCTGACGGCCTCTTTCCAAACGATACTCTTGTGTCCTTAATCCTTCTTGATCTGTACATGGAGGTTGTATATAAGAATTAGAAATTGGAAAACATGGTATTTTATTGAAGAAGGTTTAAGAGCAAAAACTCTCTTAAACTTTATTTAATTACAAGTATTTAGATCCAGTATGGATCCACTGTCTTTGAGGGTTTAGCCTTGAAGTGAGTACATCAAAATTGTAGAAAATAAGAAAGAAGAATTTTCTCCTCCTCTTCAATGTCTTCAATGAGTCCTTTTATATGTGGATTCAAAGATTCCCTTTCCTTCCCTCTGTCCATTTGTCTATCATCCGCAGTTTTTTTTTTTTTTTGTAAAACCAAAAGTAATGATAAAGGGATAAGACAATATTGCATTGGTATCTTCATTTTCAAAAGTTGATTCCTTCATTTTTTATTCTGATTAGTCCACGTGGCTTTCTGCAGTGCTTCCACTAGATTATGTCTCACCTATTGATGGATTCTTATTTTCTTTTGTTGCTTTACACCATTGGTAATTATGATCTTTTCCAAGACTCTGTGTTAAAGCTTTACATAATTCTCCTTTGTAGTTTGTAGGAGTATTAGGTAAATGGTGTAGAGGACAAGCATGTGAGAAAAAGGGTAGGGATTGATGTCGCCTTTGCTCTATTGATTGTTTCTTTCAAAGTATGCCTTGTTTCGTAGGAATTAAAATTTAGATTTTAATTTAAATCAAAGTCAACAATTAACTTTAATAATATATTTTATGGATTTAACAACTTTTCAACAATACATTTTTTTAACTTCTATCAAAATTTATTCACATCACATCAAATCATTTTAGAAACAGAGCAAATACACACTACCTACTCACTTAACTTATCTTTTTCTGCATTTTTGTGGATATGCTGGCTGAGGCAGTGTGTTCTTTGTAATTTCTTTATTTCTTTTTGTTGCGTTTTTTATATCGCAAGTGTACGATATCGTAACAAGTAATATAATGGATTCTTGAGTCCGGATTATCGTTCCCACGAGAATTATACTTTAATCTTAATCTACTTTTTTTAATCCCTATTTGATAAAACAAATAAATAATTACGATGATTGTTCTTAACTACTTTTGACTAATTGAAAATATAAAAAATTTGCAAACAATTGATAATTGAAGAAACAAATATGTGATGAATATTAGGGAATAACAATTTCATCTATTGATCACTTTTATTCTTAATTCAAGGTTCATAATCTAATGTAATGTTCGATCGAATTTTTCTATCGTATTCAATTTACCCCTCTCGAGTTCTCATTGAACTTATTTAACTAATTCAATTTCATATCTCTTTGCGAATCAATTTTAGTTAAACGAAACACAAGATCTAAGACTTCAAATTATGACCGCAATAATTAATATAGGTATCTCTACACGTTATACTAATTTACCGGATTTTATTATATGGTCTAAATCTCAAACTCACCTCTCGATTCGTAAGAAACTCACATAGTCATCAAATTATTGATAAGATAATTTAATGCATTAAATTCATAATAAAACCAACACATAAATAAATAAACCACATAAATCTTGAATATAAAAATAAAGGATCACAAGTCGAATAAATTGTTTTCCCCAATATAAAAATTAGTTATTCGTGCTGGAAGAATAAAAACAAGAACAAGTGGAAAAATATCACTAAAAATTGACGAAACATGAAAATTTCTGGTATGAGCAATTTCCTTTCTTTTCCTCTTTCTTTTTCTTCTTTTCCTCTCTTTCTCCTGCAAGCTGTTTTTTTCTCCCTTGGTTGACTATTCTTCTCTTCCTCTCCCTCTTTCTTTCTCTCTTTTTCCTTCTTTTCTCCCTTCTTTCTTCTTTCTTTCTGCTTTTTCTTCCTATTGCCTTTTTTTCCTTCTTTTTTTTTGGGGTCCTGTACGTATATATTTTCAGCCCAGCAGAATCCCTTTTGTTTATGTCTCATGTGTGCATATATAGGATCAATTCCCTCAACCGCCAATGAATTCAAGTTTAATTAGAATTACAAGCAATTTCTTTCTTCCCAGGGGTCCACGTGTTTTTTTTCTTTTTTCTTTTTTAATTCCAATCCAAACCATCCCATCTTTAGAATAAATGCAATTCAGTCTTTCAATTTCTATAATGTAGACTTTAATCCCCAAAATTGCAGATTTCATTCAATGTCGGCATTTTTTCTTTTCCAATTGCTTTGAACGAGTCCATAATTAAAACAAAAGAAAATTAACCTAGGTTAAGTAAAAATTAATAATTTGACGAAATAAAAATTTAATAATTTGATCCAAATAAGTGCACAAATTGCACTTATCAAATACCTCAAACTTGAACATTTGTTTGTCCTCAAACAATATTAAAACTTAACAAGCACACAAACAAGCAATACTAATAACCTAATTGATAGTCAGTCAATCACGTAAAGTAATAAAATTCAGCTAGCTAACCTGACTTTTTATCTCAGAATTGAAATTATAATATCAAATCTATGCACAGCTTCAAAATCACAATACATTAATCAAAATTTACTTTTTCAATGTAAAATCGACGTGTGTGTGTGTGGAGAATTAAGTATAGCATTATGAATTCATAAGTTGTTTCAATTCTCAACCATCAATAGTTAAATATTTTCTTTTATCACTCGTGAGATTCACACATTCCCAAACTTATTCTTAATTTTTCACTCTTTTTCAGTGTGTGAACTCTATATATATATATATATATATATTACTATCCTCACCTATCTAGTTTGGCAAAATTTCACCAATTGCAGTTCAACATTTCAATAAATAAGAATTCTCCATTAAGTATGATTGCTTCAATCTCTAGACTTTAACTAGGCTAACAATCTCCTATCAAAAGTCGATTTTTCTTAAACAGGTGTTTTGGACTTAACCAAGGCATTTGATGCGTCTTCTGTTTTATGCACCTGCTTTTTCTGATTTTTTTTCATAAGAATAATTTTTTTTATTTAAAGCATTCTTTCCATTAACCTTTCTAAATAACTCATGTAACAAGCTTTCAACTGATGACTCCCAAATCAGATGACCATAGGGCACCAGGTTTTAAAGACATTTGCAAACTTAATTGCTCAAGTTATAAAGGTTACAAAGAGAAATTTTATATAAAAAAAATTTTTTGTGCCTTGATTAGTGTAATGTCCCATATTTAACACAAATTCAAGTAAAACGACCTCCAAGTTGAGATTTTCACCAAATTGCATACCATTGACCTTAGACAATCCACACAAGATTTTTAATTCCACACATGAAATCCCTATTTATCTCAACATCTTCCTACAATAGTGAAATCCCCCCAAACTATTCTAAATTTGGTCCAAAAATGTAAAATGTATTGGTTTTGGGTTTAGCATCTATGTTCTACCATTTCAACCTATTCAATTATGAAATCAACTTATTTCTACACAATATTTAACTTAATTCATGTGCTCAATATATATCAACTTTCACATGGAAAAACAAAAAATTAATCTAATCATACAACTTATCCACCATTCATAGATCAATTCATGATTCAATATATTCGTCATTATCAGTCAGGTCAACCAACTCACATAAGCACACAAAAATAAAATATTTTTATCATATTATATATTTTTATTTTTTTTGAAATTTTTGACACTTTTGTTTCTCAAACATTTTTTAAAAGCAATAAAAGCACACAAAAACACATAAAGAAAATGAAAACTCGTGTTTTCCACCCCCAAACTTAAACTAAACATTGTTCTCAATATCTTTAATCTTAAATCTGCATATAAAGGGGTGTAGAAGAAAATGACTCTCCTGATATGGCTTGTAATTTAATGGATAGCTTTCATATTGCTCATGTTGGCTTATTGGTCAATTTTGTTGTAAATGTTCCGTGACGTCATGTTCCTGAAAAAGTCAAATAAAACATTAAGATCAAATAATTGGAACAAGTGTTACTTAACTCTAACATCTATTACATCAACTAGCATATTGAAGATCTAGGAAGAAGAAGGATATGGATAAGGAGTCACAAATAAACTTAAAATAAGTTAAACTATCCAAAAACTCACAAACGGAATAAATAAAAAGGAAAACAAGTTTGGGTTGCCTCCTAAGAAGTGATTCTTTAACGTCATTAACTTGACTATGTGCCACGTATATTCTGGAACTGCTAGTTTAATGCTTTCTATAGAGGTGGGAAAATCCTCTACGTAGTGTTTAATGCGTTGTCCATTAACCTTGAAATTTCCATTTGTTGGGTGGTATAATTCAACTGTACCATAGGGAAACACTTGGGATACCGTAAAAGGTCCAGACCATCTTGATTTCAATTTTCCAGGTAACAGTTTAAGTCTGGAGTTATACAAAAGCACTTGATCTCCCACTCTGAAAATTCGTTGTCGAATATTCTTGTCATGCCACTGTTTCGTCTTTTCGTTGTAGATGGATGGAGTTTCATAAGCTTCTCTTCTGAATTTTTCTAATTCGTGAAGTTGTAATATTCTAGTTTCATCGGCTTTTTCTAAGTCCATGTTCAACTGTTTCAATACCTAGTATGCCTTGTGCTCAAACTCAACTGGTAGGTGACAAGCTTTCCCGAAAACTATTCGTATGGAGACATTCCAATCGGTGTTTTGTAAGGGTGCAATAAGCCCACAAAGCATCATCCAATTTTTTGGACCAATCTTTTCGGGATACATTCATCGTAAGTTCCAGAATCCTTTTCAACTGTCTTTTGGATGTTTCAACATGTCCACTCGTCTGAGGATGATAGGGTGTGGCTATTCGACGTTGTACCCCATATTTAGCTAACACCGCCTTGAATAACCTATTACGGAAGTGAGTTCCACCATCACTGATGATGGCTCTTGGAGCTCCATAGTGATTGAAGATATTTTTCCATATGAAATCCACTATTACCTTTGCATCATTGGTGGGTAATGCCCTTGCTTCCACCTATTTGGACACGTAATCCACTGCCACAAGTATATCTATTGTTATAGGATGATGGAAATGGTCCCATAAAATCAATGACCCAAACATCGAATAGCTCCACTTCCAAAATATTGTTTAGGGGGCATCTCGTGACGTGCAGAAATGTTACCTGTTCGCTGACACTTATCACAAGATCTGCAAAAACTGTGACAATCCTTGGCCAATAGAAACCGCTTTGAAGCACATTCGTTGAAGTTTTAGTCGGGCCAAAGTGCCCTCCATAAGCCGAAGCATGCACCCTGGAAAGTATTGGTTTCATCTAATCCTCTGGCACACATCTTCTGATAATCTGATCAGCCCCTCTTCTGTATAAATGAGGATTATCCCAATAATAAAATTTTGCCTCATGGAGAAGTTTCTTCTTCTACTGATAGGTAAAATCTGGATCCACATGTCCACTTGCTAAGTAATTAACAATGTCTGCATACCAACGAGCATTTTCCAACTGTATCAGTTGCTCATCAGGAAAAATTTCATTAATATCCAAGTCATCAAACTCTTCAGCTTGCTCCATCCTTGATAAGTGATCCGCTACTTGGTTTTATGTCCCCTTCTTATCACGAATTTCAATGTCAAACTCTTGCAATAACAGAACCCATTGAATCAACCTGAGTATGGTATCTTTCTTCTCAAATAAATACTTCAAAGTTGAATGGTCTGTGTAGACTACCACCTTTGAACCAGTCTGATAAGAATGAAATTTGTCAAAGGCAAATACTACTGCTAGCATTTCCTTTTCAGTTGTTGCGTAGTTGATCTGAGCATCTGTCAATGATTTACTGCAATAGTAGATGACATGCAAGTCCTTTACCCTTCGCTGACCTAGCACTGCTCCCACTGCGAAATCACTAGCATCACACATGAGTTCAAATGGTAGTTTCCAATCTGGTGCCACTATAACAGGTACAGATGTTAACTTTTCCTTCAAAGTGTTAAAGCATGTAAATATTCATCAGAAAAGATAAATGACGTGTCTTTCTCCAGTAATTTGCACAGAAGTTTTGTAATCTTCGAGAAGTCCTGGATGAATCATCTGTAAAACCCCGCATAGCCTAGAAAACTTCGAATCCCTTTGACAGAAGTAGGTGGCTACAATTTCTCAATCACATGTATCTTTGCTTTGTCGACTTCAATGCCCTGTGATGAAATCCGATGACCCAGCACTATCCTTTCTTTTACCATAAATTGACACTTTTCCCGGTTGAGCACCAGATTTTTCTCTTCACACCTTTGTATGACAAGCGATAAAAGTTCCGGCAGTTATCGAATGAATCTCCAAATACTGAGAAGTCATCCATGAATACTTCTATATACTTCTCAACCATATCAGAAAATATTGCCATCATACATCGCTGAAAAGTTGCAAGTGCGTTGCAAAGACCAAATGACATTCTTCTAAAGGCAAAAGTACCATAAGGACATATGAATGTTATTTTCTCTTGGTCTTCTGGAGTAATTGCTATCTGATTATACCCTAAGTATCCGTCTAGAAAACAGTAATGAGAATGACCTATTAATCGTTCCAACATCTGATCGATAAAGGGTAATGGGAAGTGATCTTTTCTGGTGGCGTTATTCAGTTTCCTCTAATCTATGCACACTCTCCATCCCGTTACTGACCGTGTTGGTATCAGTTCATTGTTCTCATTTTTCTCTACTGTAATTCCACCCTTTTTAGGCACACATGCACTGGACTGACCCAAGAACCATCTGAAATGGGGTAGATAATTCCTGCATCGAGCAATTTCAGCACTTCTTTTCTTACCACTTCCTTCAAAGTTGGATTCAATCTACGCTACCCCTCCACCGATGTTTTAGACTCATTCTCCATCAAGATTTTGTGCATACAAAGAGTAGGACTGATACCTCGAATATCAGCTATAGTCCATCTAATTGTAGTCTTGTGCTCCCGAAGTACCCCCAATAACTTATTTTCCTCTTCTGCTGTGAAGTCCTTAGCAATTATCACTGACAAAGTTGTAGAGTCTCCCAAATATGTATAACGATGATGAGATGGTAAGGGTTTTAACTCCAGAGTCGGCATTTTCTCCATTGAAGGTATTGATGGTGTAGGATTGGAACCAAGAGACTCGTATTGCCAATGTCTCTGTCCAATTGGTTGTTCAGCCAAATATACAGTACATTCTATTCTCTCTGCATTTGTTGTCTTTGATAGAATGGCTGGATGTGTTGCTTCAAATGTATTGGCCACAAGCTCATCAAGAATATCCACTTGGCAACAAGTATATGAAGTTAATGGGTGTTTCATTGCCTTGAACACATTGAATAAGACATGCTCATTGTCCACTCGAAGAATCATTTTTCCGTTATATACATCAATAAGTGCTCTCCCGATTGCTAAGAAAGGTCTTTCCAAGATTAACGGAATATTTGAATCTTCTTCCATGTCCAGGATAATGAAATCAGCCGGGAAGATGAACTTATCAACCTTGATGAGCACATCTTCAATAATTCCCTTTGGTCTTTTGATAGACCTATCATCCAGTTGCAATGAGATTGTTATAGGTTTAGCTTCTCCCAATCCAAGAGACCGGTATACAGAGAGTGGCATCAAATTAACGCTAGTACCTAAATCACATAAAGAATGCTCGAAATAATTTGAGCCAATGGTGCATGGTATAGTAAAACTCCCTAGATCCTTTAACTTAGGAGGTAGTTTTTTTAGGAGAATTGCAATGCATTTCTTGCTCAAGTAGACATTCTCATGCTCTTCCAACTTTCTCTTGTTAGCCAGGATCTCTTTCAAAAGTTTTGCATAACTCGTCATTTGTGCAATTGCATCTTCAAACGGAATGTTTATATGTAGTTTCTTGAAAATCTCAGCAAACTTTGCAAATTGCTTGTCTAATTTCCTCTTCTGCAACCATTGAGGAAAGGGAATTGGTGGCACATAGGCCCTGACGAGGTTTGGTGCTCTGACTATGGATGGTTCTTCTTTCTCTTCATCTGTTACAGATTTTTCTTCTCCAGGTACCCCTTCAACTTTTACCTCTTTTTCTCATTTGTCTTGCCTTTTCACATATATCTCAGGTAGTTGTACTCCACTTCTAGTCGTAATAGCTTGTACTTGCTCCTTTGAATTAATCATTGTATTGCCCGACAGTGTCCCCTGTGGGCGTTCTGCCATCTGCTGATCTATTTGACCTATTTGTGTTTCCAACTTCTTGATTGATGCCTGTTGATTTTGAAAATTTGTATCGAGTTGCTGGAATACCTTATCTGTCTTTTGCATATACTGGTCGAACATTTCTCTCCCAAATTTGGACTTTTCTCTTGCTGAACATTATTTGGAAGATTTTCGGGCTGATTATCTGACCATCTGAAGTTCGGGTGATGTCTCCATCCTGGGTTATACGTTTGTGAATAAGGGTTGAAAGTGCGGGAGCCATTCTAAATGAAGTTGACCTGTTCCCCGTGGAAGCCCATAGACATACAGTTTTCAATTGAATGATTAGCTCCACAGTTTTCACATGATGGACCACTTATCACTGCATGTGCTCCTCTCGTTTGTGATTTCACCAACAGTTCTACCTGCTTTATCAAAGTCGCTATCTGTGCGTTCGTAGATGTGGTGCTATCTATTTCATACTTCTCGGGTGCTCTTGGTGGTACCACTCTTTCTGATGAAAACATTGAGTGTGTAGTAGCAATTAGCTCAAATAGATCCAATGTTTGTTGTATTGATTTTCCTATGATCGATCCACCCACAGAAGAATCCACCTGAGATTTTGACTGTGGTGAAGTCCGATGTAGAGTATTACACTTGATTACCAATTTGGATCACATGATGTGGACACTTCTGCATCAGCTCTTTAATCTGTTCCATGCCTCGAGATAGCTTTCTCCATCCTGTTGTTGGAAAGTTTGAATTTTCTGGTCAGTTCTTCCTATGTAGTAATGCTTCCATGAGGTTCGGCATCCAACCACTCCAATGAAGCATCTCTAAGTGTACATGGGAATAATCGCAATTTAATAGCATTTTCATTGACCCTCGGAGCATAGAAATCCTTATAATTTCTGAGAAATCTGAAGATGTGTGTATTTGGATTTTCATGAGGTAACCCGTAGAATTGAAGAGTATTGCTCATCAAATTGATCCAGTCTGCCCTTATCTGAAAATTATTTATCCCGAAATCTGGATACACAATACTGAAGTGTGCAGATGCGGCTATTGGCATCAAGAACATTGAAACGGGAAAGTCTCCTTCATTTATTTCCCTTCACTCCTGCTTCTGATCCGGTAGTGCCGCTACTCTTGCGGCCACTTGTCCAATTGCTGAATATGATTATGAATGTTTTGACCGTCAGCCATTTGATATTGTTTTTGTTTGTATTTCTTGCATCTTCGTCTAAAAGTACGTTATATTTCCGAGTCAAACGGTTCAAGATCGTCTCCTTGAGTACGGAGCATACAACGAACAATTTTTTTAATAAATAAAAGTAAAATCAAATAATAGTTAAAAATAAAATAAATTATGACTAAAAGTAAATGGTTCCCCGACAACGCTGCCAAAACTTGTTGCGTTTTTTATATCGCAAGTGTACGATATCGTATCAAGTAATATAGTGAACTTTTGAGTCCAAATTATCGTTCCCACGAGGACTGCACTTTAATCTTAATCTACATTTTTTAATCCCTATTTGACAAAACAAATAAATAATTATGATGATTGTTCCTAACTACTTTTGACTAATTGAAAATATAAAAAATTTGCAAACAGTTGATAATTGAAGAAGAAAATATGTGATGAATATTAGGGAATAATAATTTCATTTACTGATCACATTTATTCTTAATTCAAGATTCATAATCTAATGTAGTGTTCGATCGAATTTTTTTATTGTATTCAATTTACGCCTCTCGAGTTCTCATTGAACCTATTTAACTAATTCAATTCCATATCTTTATGCGAATCAATTTTAGTTAAACGAAACACTAGATTTAAGACTTCAAATTATGACCGCAATAATTAATATAGGTATCTCTACACGTTAGACTAATTTACCGAATTTTATTATATGGTCTAAATTTCAAACTCACCTCTCGATTCGTAAGAAACTCACATAATCATCAAATTATTGATAAGATAATTTAATGCATTAAATTCATAATAAAATCAACACATAAATAAATAAACCACATAAATCTTGAATATAAAAATAAAGGATCACAAGTCGATTAAATTATTTTCCCTAATATAAAAATTAGTTATTCATGCTGGAAGAACAAAAAAAGAAAAAGTGGAAAGATATCACCAAAAATTGACGAAATATGAAAATTTCTGGTATGAGCAATTTCCTTTCTTTTTCTTCTTTTCCTCTCTTTCTTCTGCACGTTGTTTTTTTCTCCCTTGGTTGAATTTTCTTCTCTTCCTCTTTTTCTTTCTTTCTGCTTTTTCTTCCTTCTGTCATTTTTTTCCTTCTTTTTTTTGGGTCTTGTACGTATATTTTCAACCCAGCAGATGCCCCTTTTGTTTGTCTCATGTGTGCATATATAGGATCAATCTCCTCAACCGCCAATGAATTCAAGTTTAATTAGAATTACAAGCTAATTGAGGGTCTAATCCAATTGAAAGAGGCCCATTACCACAATATAAATCCCAGCCACCAATTTCTTTCTTCCCAGGGGTCGACATGTTTTTTTCTTTTCTTTTTTTAAGTACAATCCAAGCAATCCCATCTTTAGAAACAAGATATGATGGAGACTCTTGTGTTAGGTTTTAGATTATTTGTAATTGACGATTTTGTGAAAAAAGGACCGATATTGTAAAAGTTCAAGAAGTAATGTGCATATATGTTGAAAATATGATTTTTAGGTCTATGGTTCGAGAATGGTAAAAAGAGAAAAACGGTGTGGATTTTCGCTGGACTGTCGCCAAGGTTTGGCTCTAGCTATAAAAGCAAAAACTCCATCGCTTGACTATCGCCTAGCCTTCACTCGAGTGGCAGTCTGTCGCTCGACAGTCGCTTAGCCCTCGCTCGAGAGACAACTTCATTCGAGAAAGTTTTGTTCCGTGTTTTAAAGGCTTTTTTCCTAACCCATTCGTTTTTCTAACCTACATATAAATACAAAAACACTTCTGTACGAAAATTCTAAGGTTGAACATTGAGAGAAACAGGTCAGAGAGAGATACCTCTATATCATATCCTTCAACCTTTATCAGTCTGAGATACCTTTGTGAGAAAAATATCAATTTCATAATCCAAATACCAAACCACTACTTCTTCTAATCTAGTTAGAGTTTTGAAGATCGAAGGAAGTTGACAGGAGTTCCTATCTGTAAAGAACATGGTGTTCTTCGTTATCCACGGGAGACACGCGAATTCACTAGGCTTGGAGTCCTGTAGGGTAGCAGATTCCACGGAGTGCTTCGGAAACAACAGCTAAAGATTGATGCAGGAGAGCACGAGATCCACGGAGAGTTGTAAGAAGTGCAGTCGGGTGATCAAATAGTACGAGTAGTCTAGTCTGGTAGACTGTAAGTTGTTAAATTCGTTTATAGTGGATTGATTGAAAAGGTGCCCAAAGTTTTTCCTAGTTGGGTTTCTACGTGATCATACCGTTGTTCGTTTACTGCTGTAGATTATGAATGTACGATATGTGGTATTTAAATTTAGGATTAAATTGATTGCATGATTAACCATTTAGAGATAATTAATTGGTGACTTATTGCTAATTAGTTAATAAGATTTTAATTTCCGCATATTCCACCTATTTACTCCCCTCTAGGTGTTGTTAGGGTCGAAATTCGTAACTTTCAATTGGTATCAAAGCCTTACATCGATTCCTGACCTTTATTTGTTAATTCTAGATGAGTCAGTCATTATCCGTGCCTCTATTTTTCTACGGAAGCAACTATGCCTATTGAAAAGTTCGAATGAGAGTTTTCCTTAAATCTATGGATGAAAGTGTTTGAATTAGCGTTCAAAATGGATGAGCTTCACCTTCAACAACTATTACTGGTATAGTCACACCCACTGACATATCTTTGTGAACTAAAACTAATCTTGATGAATGCAATGGAACAGTAAAGCATTACATGCTCTGTTCATGGTTGTATCTGTTGAAGAGTTTAGGCGTGTATCGATGGGAGAAACTATTAAGAAAGTTTGGGATATTCTAGAAACCACACAAGAGGGAACTAAAACTGTTAAGAACTGTAAACTGGAGATGTTAACCACTAAGTTTGAAAAGATAAAGATGGCTGATGATGAGACGTTTGATAGTTTCTATGCTAAACTAAATGACATAGTCAATTCGAATTTTAATTTAGGTAAGAGGATCCCCGAGTCAAAGATTGTTAGAAAGTCCTTAGATCCCTACCCGAGAGATTTAGACCTAAGGTGACCGCGATAAAAGAAAGTAAGGACTTAGATGTTGTTAAGATTGAAGAACTCGTAGGATCACTTCAAACTGATGAACTCACTGTTTCTCAACCTAAAAAGGTTAAATCCATTGCCATGAATATCATTATAAATCCATTGCCATGAACATCATTAGAAAAGAGGGAAGTAAGTCCACTGATACTGAACTCCTTAAAGGCGACGAAATTGTTTATTTCGTTAAAAAAATTCAGAAGGTGATGAGGAATAGGAGAATACCTCAAGAGCGAATTATTGAAGTCCCTAGTAAATTCTCGAGAGGTAGGCGTGAGAATAATACCTCTAGGACTCCCATTAAGAAATCTCAATCTGTCCAATGCCATGAGTGCAAGGGATATGGTCACATTAGGAGTGAATGTCCTAATTTGAAGAGCAGTTCGGGTATAGAACGTCGTAAGGTATTAGCTGTGACCATGAGTGATGAGGAGTCAGATTCTAGCTCTCAAAATGAGACATCGGTGGTGAGGATGATCGAAAATCCACAGCTTTCACCTTGATTTCTATGATCGAATCTGATCGTGAGATTGAAAATGTTGAATGAGAGAATGAGAGTGAATAGTCTGATGATGAGACTGACATTCACGAGATGTATCGTAAATTGTTTGATGAGAGTCTCAAAATTTAAAAAGGTTAATAAAGTCGTCTTGAAAAAGATGAATGAGCTTGAACTTGAAAGTGAAAATCTATTAAGTGACCTTCAGGACTAGACCAGAAAACTGATTGAGTTGAAGCTGGTTAATGAAAACTTGGAAATTAAAGTTAAAGCATTAACTATTGATCTTGATAAATCTAATGTTCAACTTCAATCATTTATTAGTGGCTCGTAGAATCTGGACAATCTGCTTGGGATAAACAAGCCTAATGGAAATATGCATGGTCTGGGTTATGTTGATAACCATGATACTACTGCTAGTACATCCAGGACCACGTTCATTCTTCCCACTAACAAAGCTCATGAGATTCTTATTCTATAACCAAAGATAAGCATGCCATAGGATTGAGACCTACCGACAACGTAGGGTTAGTCGTCCTACATTTCGACAAAAACCATCGAGCAAGTTTGGACTACGGTTCATTTCCACTTGCCACCAATGTGGTGCATTAGGACACATCAGACCTAAGTGTCGTAACCGTTTAACTAAAAGCAAGAATCTGGATTAGAGAGGTTGACCTTCTTACTAATCAAGTCAGTCACTTAACTGAAATGATGACTTGGTTAACTCAATCATCTTTTGCTTCTAAGAAAGTTTGGGTCAAGAGAAGCACCTCAAAGGTCGTGAAAATGGTCATGTTCTTAATGGCAAGGGCACTCAAATTTCTCCCTGATTGTGTGTTTAGGAGCATGCATGTGATGTTCATTGAGTTTATCCATTTATGCATGCATCCTATTGATTTCTACATTTCTTTTTGTTGTTTCTATTTTTTTCTTTTGCATCTATTTGCTTTAAGTATAAAAAAAAATACAAATGTGTGAAAAATATAAAAATATTTTATGGTTGGGGAAACGACACATCATTTTGAGTTTAAACATGTTATGTAAGACCAAATAAGCAATTATCTGATTTATACTTTTATTTTCATTGCTTGGTTCGGTTTAACGTGGAGTACTGAGTATATGTGTCGTCGTGTAATCATTTGCATTGCACACACTATGATATTGTGAATAAGCCTGAACCGCGTGTGTGAGATTTGGGATGACAGTCACGTGTTAGTAGGGTGACCTCGAACATGAATTGACCTACATTCAGATAACCTTAGCTCGTGATAGTCTCCATGCATTGCTGCATTTATGATAAAAAAAATTAATAGACAAAAATATATGAGTGAGTAATTGGTTCATCATATACTCTGATCGAAACCTATTTGACTCGAGTAATTAAACCCGAGTGGTTTCTCATAACCTTGTGCCTATGGTCATCTAACTTGGGTTAACCGACCTAAAGCTCGTTACTGGGGTCAATTGACTGCCTAATGGATAGGGTCTGCACATAAGATGTTATTTACGAGAAAAGTGATGAAAATACGACATGCTAACATTCAGGGGGAGAAAAGAAAATTTATTACATATTTGAGCTCATTTTTAGGTCCTAAAAATTATTCAGGTTTGACTTTCATCTATAGGGATCATACTTGTTTAATAAGTGATGTTTCGTATGTCCTTTTTCACAAATTTAAGGTTTGGAGTCATTTTCACGAGAAAATAATGACACATTACACACATGAATCATTTATATACCTTACTCCATCTTCAACTTAACTGCGTATGTGGGAAAGTCTTTTTGATATTACTCTACTTATGATTACATACTAAATTTGAACTGTTGAAATGTCAAGAACATGATTTTCCTTAATTTCATTTCATTAAAAAAATGAAGGGGGTACTTTTAATTATTTGAGTTTGGGCGCTAATTATGTCAATTGAATTTTTGGCGCTACTTTTTCGTGTTTTTGAATTTTTGGTACTATATCAGTCAATTGGTGTGTCGCCAACCTATCACTAGAACACGCTCAAACAACAGAAGCAGGAGCTACCTCGCTCGCTTATCGCTCGAGGATCGCTCGAGTGACAATGCGTAAGTTTGTAGGTTTAAGGGTTTTGCACGCATTTTTTTCTCTATTTTTCATCTAATTTCTTGCCAGAATTTTGTGCCCACGCCACATTGAAGGTTTGCCCACACATAAAACACTTGAAACCATTCATTGAACGTGCCATTTCCTCAAAACATCAACCTTCAAAGGTAATTTCGAAATTCTTGATTTTTTCGCATGTTTTGTGATTTTCTTTGAATTTTTATTTTTTCATTTTTTGGCAATTCTTGAGTGCATGTTTGACATTGCACTTCATGTTTAGGATCATGTGACATAATATCATCAATCTTTGCACGATTTTACCTCACATTGAGCATTTTTGGACGAATTTAGCTTGATTTCTCTCAAAGTTCTTCATTTTTTTGTTTGTTATTTGTGCATTTTGGATGTCAATTGGCCGGTTGAGGATGACCCTTGGGGTTGTTTGAGGTTTTGTTTGTTGTCGTGGTTGTGGATGTGATTGGTGATTTGGGGGTGTTGAGATTTTGATTGTTGGTTTGGTTAATTTTGGGGTACATTTTGCGTCGATTTTGATAAGTGGTTTTGTCTGGGATAGCATGTTGTTGGTTGGCGTGTATGGTGTGTTGGTGACATGTTCATGTTGTCATTGCACGGTGATGTCACTTCACCACGCGATGACGTCGCGTCCCTTCGTCATAACATCACGTCCTTACAGGCATCATTGCATGTCGTCATACATTCGGGTTAGAGCACGTTGCATGTTATCATCCTTGCCTCGCTTTGCATGAATTCATGCATGCCATGCATATCATGAGTTCATTTGTCATTTGTCGAGGTTTTAATAATTTTGTGATTCAATTCTTTCGGATGCAGCCCAAGAAAGCACGCTCTACTCTTTCTACTTCTAGTACTTCGACTGCATTTAGTTGAACTAGGTTCATTTATGCTGTGGCTCAGGATTTTTTGGGTCACAGTTCTCTCAGTACCCCGTCATTTTCGAGCTCAAGGTCATTTCCTCTGACATGTCCCTCTACCTCGCTGTTATATTCATTTCCTGGGGCTGGGAGCCTCTTCTTGTTGATCTGTCACCCTCGCCGAGTCTTCTTGTTCAAGAGTTTTACGCTGACATCCATGTTGCTAGAGGCTCTTCTTTTTGTGTTTTTCTTCGAGGTCGGGTAGTTAGGATTACTCCGGACGTTATATCTAGTGTTATTCACATTCCGAGATTCATCCACCCATTGTTTCCATATCTTACCCCCAATTCACTTTCTTCAGACACTTTAGTCCGATCCACGGTGTTTAACACATCGGTGGAGGATGGTCCTGGTGCGTTGCGCACTCTTTCTTTACCCACTGATCGACAGATTTTATTATGCATTGTGTGCACAAATTTGTGGCTAGTTTCTTACACTTCTTCATTACCGATGGAGAAGGCCCGTTTCCTTTACGCCCTGCTACATGGCGATTATATTGATATTCCTACTTTCATTTGCCAGTAGATCTTGAGGGCTTTTCACACGACAGGTACGAGGGTTGGGCTTTCTTATACGTGTCTTATTCATAGGTTAGTCACTTCCTTAAGAGCTAGTTTTCTTGAGGGGGCCCGAGGTGGGTTTCCAGGCCAATAGGCCATAGCACTATCGTCCAAAGTCGGTCTCATGCTTCATCCGAACCGGCACGGCCAGTTGACCTAACTATGCCGGCTGATCCCATCGATGACCTGATCTCTTTTGACCCCTTCGATTTTCCTTCTATTCATCCACCCTCCGATATCCCGTCCATTTCTTCGGCTCCTCCTCCTTCTGCGTCATACCTCCTCCCGAATCGGCTCCTTCTACGTCTGCTCCCATTGACCCATCAGTCGCTCTCTTGGGATAGATGATTGTTCTGATAGAGCAGCAAGCTCGCATGATGGCGGAGATTACCTAGCTGAGTGCTATAGTGGATCGACACACTACCGAGTTTGCTACGCTTCGTAGTGCTATTGGCTACATTCAGCGTGGATTACGATGGATTCGTCGCCATTGGGATGATGTTTCTAAGGAGAGGAAGGACTCTGATGATGCTGATGACGTTGCTGGTGCTTCATAGATATAGCCTTACCCCTTGTCATTGTGTGACAAAAAAGGGGAATAGATTTGTAGCAGTATCAATTTTTTTGTTGAAAGTGGGAGGGCAGATAGTAGTTTTTGTTCTTGATGTTTACATGATGTATCTACTATCTAGATGAAATTCTTTTTGATATATATATATATATATATATATATATATATATATATAAAAATCAAAGGCATTTCAGTTTTGCTAAATTAAGTTTTTGATTATTTACAGTGTCAATATTTCGTTTTGGTATGTTAGGTTGCATTGATACTTGTCTTAGTTTAACTTGTGATTTAAAACTGAAAAAATATGCTATTTGAGTTACAATTGCTTAAATGATATCTACAAGTGAACTGTTTGAAGGATATTTATTATTGATCCTATTTTCCACACAGTTTACAACGGTATATGAGTTGTCTATTTTAGGAAACAAGTACTGTAGAGTTCGTTCAAGACAGTTTATAGTTTAGGTTGTGTCATTATTTTGAGTCTGTAGCTTTTATTTTATTATTGTCTTGACATATATTAGTGTTTTGTCACAGAATGCCAAATGGAGAGTTTGTTAGGTTTTAGATTATTTGTAATTGGCAATTCTGTAAACAAAATGACTGGAATTGACATATTGTAAAAGTTCGAGGAGTATTTACAAATATGTTGAAAATAAGGTTATTAAATTTAGGGTTCGAGAATGGAAAAAAGAGGAAAATGGCGTGAATTTTCGTTGGACTGTCGTCAAGGTTTGGCTCGAGTTACAAAATTAGAAACTCTATCGCTTGACTGTCGCCCTGCCTTTGCTCGAGCTGCAGCTTCAATCGGGAAAGTTTTATTTCGCGTTTTAAAGGTTTTTTCCCTTACCCATTCGTTTTTCTAACCTACTTATAAATACCAAAACACTTCTGTACGAAAATTTTAAGGTTGAACATTGAGAGAAACTGATCAGAGAGAGATACCTCCATATCATATCCTTCAACCTTCATCGGCGTGAGATACGTTTGTGAGAAAAACATCGATTTCATAATCCAAATACCAAACCACTACTTCTTCTACATCTGGTTAGAGTTTTGAAGATCGAAGGAAGTTGGCAGGAGTTCCTGTCTGTGAAGAACATGTTGTTCTTCGTTATCCATGGGAGATAAGCGAATTCACAAGGCTTAGAGTGTTATAAGATAGTAGATTCCACGGAGTGCTTCGGCAAACAGCAGTTAAAGATTGATGTAGGAGAGCACGGGATCCATGGAGAACTGTAAGAAGTGCAGTTGGGTGATCAGATAGTATGGGTCATCAGTCTGGTAGACTGTAAGTTGTTAAATTCGTTTATAGTGGATTGATTGAAAAAGTGCCTGGAGTTTTTCCTAGTTGGGTTTTTCCGTGATCATACCGTTGTTCGTTTACTGCTTTAGATTATGACTGTATTATCTGTGATATTTAAATTTAGGATTAACTTGACTGCATGATTAACCATCTAGAGATAATTAATTGATGACGTGTTGCTAATTAGTTAATAAGATTTTAATTTTCGTATATTACACCTATTCACCCCCCTCTAGGTGTTGTTAGGGTCGAACTGCGTAACTTTCATTTTGAATCTCTAAAGAACCAACATAAATTTCCCTTTGTGTCTGAAGAAGATGAAGATTGTCTTGATGATGAGGAATAAGTGTATGATGAAGAGGAAATGCAGCTTTTTATGGAGAAATTAAACAAACTGGCTATGCTCAAGCAACAAGCTGAGGCAAACAATGCGAAGAAAGGTGTTGTGCCTACCATGGCTAGAGCTTCAAAAAATGAGAGGATTAATGCTGCGAATTGGAATGCTGGGAAAAAAGAATCCTAATCAGCCATTTAAAATGCACAGATGGGTGGTGCAAATATCATTCTTGCTGAAGTCAAAAGGGGAAATGATTAGAACAAAATGATAAATCTTGCTGGTTTCCATGTTCTTGGAACCAATTCTAATGTTATGGGGCAAGGAGCATTTCAAGTTCAACCCAACAATGTTTATTAGGGTTCTTCAGCAAGGTTCCCAATCAATGGCTTAGTAACTAGTCATAATTCATCATCGTAGATGATGAACATGAATGGTTATCAACAGTACAACTCATCATCACTGATAAACCTGCAAAACAGGCATTCCTTACAATAGTCTTAGATGATGTACAATAGGTCTCCATTTTTTCCTCCAAGCACTGGTTATTTCTACAATTATGGGCCAGTTGCTGCATATACTACTTATAGCGATCCTAGCTAAAATGGTGATCATTCTGCTACTCATATGTTCTCCGATGAGAACACAAATATTTGTTCAATTTTGTAAATGGGGAATTTGCAAATCTTCTCAGCTTATAAGTTGAATTAGTATTTTTGACTTTATTTAGTCGTGTGAGAAGTTGCTAGGTTTTAACTATGTTAGTTTTTCATTTTTCTTCAATGTGACCCATGATATTCCATAACTACATCAACCCATGATATTCCATAACTGCAACAATTAAAACCGCTCTCCCATTTCCTCGCTTGAAAAGAAACGGCTTTTGATTGAAAAGGACGTTATAGAGGAGGGAGAATCTCTTCGAAAGGTCCCTAAGCCTGCTCTTCATTTTCAGACTAAAGTTACACCATCATTGAGAGAAGAAAAATGATTAGAAGCCCTTTTCGAAATAGAAAACCAGAAATAGCAATGGTTGGAGGTATACCTATCGATTCAAGTTTTTTATGCTTCCACATAATCGATTTAAATATGTTGATTAGGTTGTAAAATATGTTTAGATCGCATATCATGATTTACATTTGGTATCAGAGCCACGTTTTACCTCTGCCTTGCTCGTTTGCTCTCTGCCATTTTTCCAAAGTTTTTGCAGAATTGTTTTCATGGATTTCTGGTTTATGTTTAATAAGTTTTTGATGAAAAATAACATCATAAATCATTAGGAAATTGAATTATGAGAATTTTGATATAAAATATGCAAATTTTGGATGTTGGAATCATGAAAAACATCGGATTTCTATTCGGGTCGCAACCTGGTCGAAGTGACTCGGCTGGAGGTTGAAGACGATACTGTTGAAAAATAAAATAAAAAGAAAATAGGGAACAATACACAAAACCTACATATAAGAATTACTTTTCAAAACTAACAAATTTGTCTGATTATTTCAAAAATCAGTTGGTAAATAGATTTATTAAATATTAAATTATAATATAATATATATTAATTATTTACACCCCATGACACCTTACCCACCCCCATCACCTCACTACACCACCTTCCCTCCATCATCGGCACCGCTCCGGCGATGGTCCGACGACGCTCCGGCGATTGTTCCGACTATTACTCCAGTGGCCACTCTGGTGACTCTCCGGCAATCACTCTGACGGCTATTCTGACGATCATCCCGACGCCCGTTCCGGTGGCCAACTTCCAAATTTTTCCAGAATTATTTTGTCACAATTGGTCACCACAAGTCACAATTCACGAGTCACAATCGGTCACAAAAGGGCACAATCGGTCACAACGAGTCACAATTCATCGGTCACAAAAGGGTACAATCGGTCACAAACAGTCACATTCGGTCACAAACAGTCATGATCCCAGCATTAACGGTACTCCAATGGAATCAAAGCAACTGATCTGGAAGAAGAAGTAGAAGCAGTGCCATCTGGAGCAGAGCTTTTCTCTACAACAAAAACATTGAAGTATCTATGAAGAAGTGTCTCCAAAACGAATCTGTAAGGAGCTTTGTATTAATTTCCACTTTCAATTTATAGTAAGAGAAAGACATCACGTAATTGAAATACCAAGTAATGATTCAGGGTTTCAGGGGCTTCACTTCACCCAAATCAATATTTGTTCGCATATGAACCTATTGAGCTCATTACAGTGGGAAATCATATTTCAAATCTTCCAGGTGCATTTCAGTGTTTTTCCTGGGCAATATACGTGTCAAGGTAAACACCCTCATAAATTGAAACAAAAATTTAGTATAAAAAATAAAAATAATAATACCTCACGTTGTAAATAAACTTTGGCCTGAAGACAACTGACTTCCTCGACGATTATCACTATGCCGTGTTCCGATAATTCTAAGACGACGTCCTGGTTGTGTGAATTGAAGGAAAAACAAATTGAATCCACTACAGTCAGATAAAATTAAACAAGAAAAGAACATAATCACAATTAGAAAGAGGATAGAAGTTGAACCCTAATTCAAAGCACACCCGGAGCTCTTCCAAATCATCGTCTGTGACACTTAATTTACCCCTCTTCATCCGATAATTATTCTTCCTATTGGTCCACGCCTATTCTCGTACAGTATATGGTGACCATGAATTCTGTTTGTGCAATGCCG